>JARLTB010000122.1:9087500-9687500 GCA_030141615.1 Unio pictorum
ATAACTAGAATTACAAAATCTGAATAAGTAAATTCGAGCTCAAACGAAATACCGGACACAATAATAATGCAACTGATTCTGCTCAAATAGTAAAGAACGAAAAAAGAATTTTTTTCCAAAACACATAATTGTAATGTACCTCTACCTGACCTAGACACATTTAGCATTTTATAAACAAAACTTTTACCTAATGGAACATTGTTCTAGAATGCTCCAATGTTTACGGGATAAAACAATGGTTATTGTTAGAAGTTCAGTTTCTCAAGTTAAATATTAAATGTAATGAAAGGTAGGCCCCGCATTTCATGAGGAATCAGATTGAGCTAAACATGTTTCAGTACCAAAGGACACGATTTAGGTCATGTAGAAAATCAACTTTATATTGGACAAGGTCAAGACCAAAATGCAATCGCTTATAGCATATAATGATTTTTAAACATAAACCTAATAAACAGTGTAAATTATATACAGAAGAGAGAGAGAGAGAGAGAGAGAGAGAGAGAGAGAGAGAGAGAGAGAGAGGTCCTTATTTGGAAAATCGATGTAAATTACTTTTCAGAAATGGGAAAAATTATTTCTTTCCATAGCAGATTAAAAAGAATTGTTAATATTGATCCTATAGCGATTTAGTTTCACTGACACCATTCAATATTATATGACGTACACCAAGGGTTTGTTGATATAAATGGATTTAGCAATATCTGTAACAAGCATTTCATAGATTTCAGTTTAATTCAGTGTATCAAATTATACTTGTTAAAAAAAAATAATGAAAGAAATATAATGAATGGTTGCCATTGAAATACTCTTTTAATGTGTTATCATTTTCATTTTTAGAATATATGCTAACATAAACGTTCACTTTTACAACTGCGAGTGGCAGATTAGAATTCGAAGTATATTTCTCTTGCAAAAGTAATATTTACAATTTTTTTTCTCCAAACATATATAAATAACCTATCCAAAATATAGACTTTTCCTTTCAATGTACTGATATAATCCAATGATGCAACATATATATATATATATATATATATATATATATATATATATATATATATATATATATATATATATATATATATATATATCTTTTAGTTACATAAATGCTAGAAATTGAGACATACATATCTCGAATCCTATACAGTTCAGAAATAGTATCCTGTCCCCCTTCATATGTTAACCGCCCCGCCCTTAATGATACTAACCATAGTAAAATGTACAAAAGTTGGTTTACAATAAAGGTGCATAACTTTATCAGCAACAATATGTGTAATCTAATTTTTCACACATTGTCCTTTCTACCTAATTATAGGTATGGACTCTTCTGTATACAAAGGCAAACAATAGAGAAACAAATTTGACGGGAAATGTTTTCCGTGCATTATCTGTCCTCTTTACTTTTGATAAGAATTCACGCACATATAGATGAAGGAGAATTCATGCAGATGTCCATCTGTTTTCTGTTCAAACGTAAGATGTTTTCATTCGTTATCTTTTCTTCCATAACTATGCTGCAAGTAAGACAACAGACTATAGCTGTGTTCCGATTTCACGCAAACACCGAATGCTCTCAATTGTTCCTAACTGTGATCGCCTGAACAATTCGAGTTGATCACCGAACAAAAAGAGCAAACGAACTACTGCTGATGAACGCTTGGCATGTTCTGCCATCTTTGTTCTTATCTACTTCCGCTTCTGAAGTGGTGTGCATTTCAACCAGAAAACCAAGTTCTTGCTATTCGCGGAGAAAGTTAATGGCGTTAGGGCGAGAAGAACAGCAAGAACATCGTACAATGGTGAAGAGTAATGTTAAGTCGTGTTGATCGGGCATTCCCAAACAGTAGAAAGGATAACATTGAAAAGATGGACCACACTCTTCAGAGGTAAATATCGATGGCATTTATTTCCAATTATGGAGTCTATGTAAATGTCATTATAATATAATGTATTAAAAAATAGTACAGTTGTTTACAAAAGTTAAAGGATACATTTTATGTGATGAAACCTGACAAACGTCGACAATAATCTTTAATTTCCCAAATTTTCTGCTTAAAGAATCGAATATAAAACTGCATTCTGGCATCTTTCTATATCTATCAAGTACTGAATATTTAAACCTGCTGTTCCTAAACACTTCTGGGGTTGTTTGGCCTCATTTACATATTTAAAGGGAATTGATAATATTTGGAGGGCAGATATACAATTTTATATCCCTGTCTATGTTAGTATCAGCTGTGGTCTACGATACGTACAATGCTTTCATGCTGTCTGTGGTATTGCTTAAAATGTAGAAAGTGCTCTAAATAATTATGAAGTAAATCATTTTGCACAAAACTATTATAAAAGGATCATATTAGTATTCTGGTCAGAAAAAACAATTTCCTTGATCTGAATCTGTTTTGAGAGGGAAATAAACAGTATATTAATAGTAGGATAATACGATAATACGGTAAGTAGTTAATTTGCATCCTTCGCTAATCTCACAGATCAGTTAATGGGTCAGAAAGTATTTTCCCATTTAATTCTACTAAATGTTTCCTAGGAAGATGTAAACAGTAAAATATGGTTAAACTGTCTTCCTTTCCTATGCTGTATTTGTTCTAAATGGACAATTAAACAACGAGTCTTATTATATTGAAATCCATTAATTGTGGTCGGAAACCAAGCGAAAGCTTGATGGAACGTTTATATCACGGGTCAACATTAGTTGGTTACAAGCAATAATTAAATAATGTAGACGAGATCTGAAGCTATAAAATGACTAGGATATATCCAAGTTTGTTGATTCAAATCGATAAAAGGCATGCCGTAGCTAACCTTTTATATCGTCTGGTACAAACATTTCAATATAATATTATCACGGAACACAATCCTTGTAAGTTTTCGCACATTATCATTTATTGTGACACATAATCACAACCCTCAACCTCCGACCTCCATTATTTCTGCTATCGCCCAAGTCCCTGTGAATTACATTGACAACATACATAGAAATGTTATATATATATATATATATATATATATATATATATATATATATATATATATATATATATATATATATATATATATATATATATATAAATAAACATTACATTTCATGTTAATGATAGAATCTTGATTTATTAAACAAAACTAATATTTGTTATTTAGTTGTAATTATTTATATGTAATCTATAGTGTGTGCTTAATAGTTTCCATTAATAGGTTGTACTTCAGATAGTGCAAACAGAAGATTTGAGTTCATGTCAGTCTTGTTTACAATTAGATTAGAATTTTCGATTGAAATGATTTGCATGAGTATAAATATGTAATTCATACACAAATAACTCCTTTCAAAGGCAGTTTCTTGGAATCCATTTGTAATCCTTGTTTACAGTTGTATTCAGATATAATTAAAAGGAAATTATGTATTTACCATATTTTTAAAAATTATTAAAGTGTTCATTCACGTTTGGACTGATACATTACAATAAATTATTGTGAATTCGTTGAAAGGAATTCTTTGTTGTATCATTTGGTTATATCAGTACATTGAAAGGAAAAGTCTATATTTTGGATAGGTTAATTAGCATTATCAGGGATTTTTTTTCACAATGCTGTAAGTGTATCCTGACTTTCCACTTTATATTAAAGAGAAATAAAATGCTTGTTAATTGTTTATTTAAATTTGTTGGTTTCACACTCTTTCTGTCAATTTGTTAAGACACAATGCAGTAGCATGCTAGGCACAGGCACAATAAGAGAACAATACAATCTAAGTAAAAGTATTCACTGGCCATCATAACTTAGCAACAGTAGTCTCTTGCCAGTATATCTCATTTACAATATGAGAAAACAAATAATTTTCTTCCAACGAGTATTCATTGGCCAACAGACCTCCGGGTAAATTAAGAGAAAAATTAATTATTTTCACTAGAATAATAGCTGACTACCATTGCAAAACATTCAAGTGAATTTCAAATAAAATGATTTTGTTTTTAACGATACGAAATACAGATAAAATATACATGTATAGAAAATTGTAATAAAGCTATATTATGTAATATTTTGGACACTAATAATAATACTATTGATAATAATAATACACTTAAAAATAGTAATGATGATCATAATAAAACAAATAATAATAATAATAATAATAATAGTAATAATAATAATGATAACAATATCAATAAATAATAAAAATAAATAATAATAATAATAATAATAATAATAATAATAATAAATGGTTCTTATTATAACATTGCTATAATGTATATGGTTACCTAAGATCGTCATCATTATCTTTATTTCACCATTCCTGCGAAACGAAATTTAAAGAAGATTGCTATCTTTGAAAGATTGTCCATGTTAAAAAAGCGATGATATCAAATTTCAATCAGCATAATTAGATACAACTTTATAATCAAACTTTATAATTCGTCTTTATTTAATTTTCACAAAAAAATTATTTAGTAGAGATGTTGATGTTTGTAATCTCTGACGTAACATGCTAGACTATTGGTAGACTTAATATATGATTTGTTAGTGGTCTTACAGTCATAAATATCCAAGTGTTTGATTGAGGATAACAGGCAAATATAAACACAACATGAGAACTTTATACAAATAACACGTTTTTCTCTCTTTAATCAAGCAATCAGATTAATTTATCTTCTGTGTTAATTTGTGTATCATAGTTACTTTAAGTTAAGAATGGCAACATTTCTGGAAATGCTGTTGTGGTTTTATTTGATGTGTGTATTTATATTATGTGTATTAATTTTCATGATTTTAGATTGTAAGGGTCATTTAGTAAATTGTATATTAGACATCTAGCTAGAGCCTCATTGGTCAATTAGATACGAATATTTGTATGCATATGTAGATGACCTACGTAAGATTTTCGTGCCTACGAAGCATTGTGTTTAAAATATTTTGCGAACTTTGACTTCATGGTTTACAGTGGGGACATCCGTGTTTGACAAACGCAAAACAAGTTTCGTTCCCACTAATTTAAAGGAATGTTCGCATTGTATTTTTTTTTATTACACGGTGTGTGTGAGTGACGTGTTTTATAAAATCGTCACACGGGTCTGGAAACAAATTAGCATTGCTGCGAAATAAATCACGTTAATGAACCGAACTGTTACTACCGTTTCCGTCGGCCGCCATTAGAACCTGTTTGTGACGTCACAATGTCAGTTTCTTTAAAATGGCTGAGTATACTATGGAGTTGGAACTCGCGACTATAGCACTTCTAACTCAAACATAAAAAATAGTTTTGGCAGCAGATAATGCTGATGCTGAAGCTAAAATAGGAACCGATAAAGCATGTTTTACCTATTGCATGTAATAAATAAGAAAACACAGCATATTTTAATACTTTTTTTCTGGGCGTAAATCATCGCAAAATTGTGTTCTCGTTTGCAAAGCAACCGCCGATATTTTTTACAGGCCCGCACGTGACGAGATTAATGTCCTACAAAATGGATTAGAGAAAAAGATCAAAACTATTGATTAGGTTGCTATCGGTTTCATTCCAAAACCAATCAAAACGTTCCATATGCATGAAAATGTGGTCTAGACAGAATGGGCGTACATTAATCGCTTTTCAGGTAATAATGAAATTTTGATTAGCGTTTCCGAGTAAACAAAGTATTGAGTGGTAATGTTTTGGAACAAACAGATCATGCTGATATTAAGGCCGTCTGCAATATTCTGTGCATATTCCCCAATCATTTTTCTCGTCGCTCAGTGCTTAGTTGCAAATATTTGTGCCAATAAAATATTTTATCGCGCCTATGCGTAATCAATTCGTGTCATGAAACACAGAACCCGAAGTAACTATTGTTATGATCCTATCTATTCCTCCATCCAACTCCTACCAAAAGTGCAGATCTTCATTTTGATAACAAATCCAAACTGTCAGATCTTCCGTTTGATAAAGTCACACATAAATAAGCTATTAGAGGCTTCAATGGAATTAAGGGCACTGCTGGTCAAGTGGTTCTCTCTGGAGTACAGTTCAGAGAAGTACTCCACCCAACACTCCATCTCCTTGCTCTTGTCGTGGATGGTACCGCCTGTGGCAGACTTCAGTGGTGCTACAACTTTCTTCGTGTGACCCATTGCATTCAGTCAGAATTGACAGACTGAATCCGCCAACGAATCAGATTTGACAAACTGGCAAACCTCAGCGTAATTCTTACGGTCACAAATGAATAAAGTTCCCTAGATTTACGTATATAAGATATTTTCACATCTTACTCTGTATAACATTCTGAAACAACAATTATATATCCTAATTATAGAGCGTCATAACAATAATACAACCTTTATCTTGTAAACCATAACGAATAAGTTGCTGATGTACCTTTATCTTGAAATTACGTCTTAGTTTCCATAAACCCTCAATTACCTGCTACTCGTTATAAGTTATTGATGATACTTACTAGATGACACAGAAGTACAGATTTGCAAAGTACCTTGGCATGTTAGTCCATGTAACAGTTAGAATATTAATTTACACTCTCCTAGAATTATGTATACGATTTGTTTAAATAATTTTCATTCAGCTGTAAAACTGCCCTATAATGTCCTTTCGGATTTTAACATATGAAATTTGCATTATGAAGCTCCATATTGTTTTGTTCCTGACTATTATTTCTTTCTACAGCTTACAATGCAATAAACACGTGATTTAGGAGTTGTTTGGGTAAATTATGTTTTTTTTTAAAACATCGTTTCATGTTAAAATATATATCGCTTGGGGTTACCCATTAACCAGTTGTGCTTTGATATCACTTGCAATTGGCAATATTAATTCCAACTGATATAAACAATATTAAATATTCCATTAACAGGTGTTGCACCTGTCGAATGCGTTATATATTGTTCGGGTACAGTCCTTTTTTTACAGTATCGGGTATTTTATTTAAAACACGATATGAACCAAATACACAAGATAATTTTAACAACGGATAACATTTGTTTATTAACAATACTGACAAGCTGTCCAGTTGTGAATCCTTCAATTATTACGCGTTTCTGTGCTGTTCAAAGGTGCACTGAAATGTGCTTGCTAAAGAACTGCTTTACCCACGGTTGCAATTGGTATTATCTGAGTATCTGTTTAAAATCATTCAACAGAGCATTACTGGTGCCACTATTATTAAACCATAGAGTATTAGTTGCTGATGAGTCTGCATAATCATTTAATATAATAAAGCTATTCTCATTATGGATATAGCTTGTGGAAGTTCTAAACGATTCATTTTTATTACGTTATCAACATCATATATTGGATACTATGTAAATTACACCATTCATTAATAACTAAGGGCACCATTAGCATTATAATTACGGAGGCAGCTGTATTTGCTTGTAATCTTCCTCGGATTTTAAAAGAAAGCATTATGTGACACCAAATATGTTGAGGATATTTGCTAGAATCCAACGAATAATCGATAATCATATCGATCTGGTGAGGAAACAAATCAGTATATTTTAGTAGTGTTATCTGCGTCCCAAAACTGCAATATTTGTACTCTCCCCATCATGAACCAATAAAAATATTTTAAAGATGTCTTCAAAAAGATGTTAACTCTAAAATCACACAAACACACACACACACACATATATATATATATATATATATATATATATATATATATATATATATATATATATATACACACACACACACACACTCAGGTATGGTAAAGCTGGTTCTTAAACTAGATTTAATGATACACTACGTGATATTTTAACGATAATAAGAGTTCAACTGCGACTTTTAATCGCATATGGTAAATGGCGTGCAGACGATATTAGAAAATTAAATTCTGTGCCTGGAATATTTCAAACTATCTACTGAATAATAGAATTCGGTCATTTTTGTACTTGAGTTTGATATGTTTGTGCTGGTCTAAAGCATCCATTCTAGACTAAATGGAAATTTATATTTCAATGCGCATTATTTCACAAATAAGACTAAGTTTCAATTTTAAGTCAACCAAGCGAGAATTGTTTTGAAACTAATAACGAGCGCACGACAACTGAGTTCAAAGGTCACTGAGCAATGTTAACGTGCGCATTAATATCATTATTGTATATTGATTAATCTACAATTGTGTATTTATTTTCGAAAGCAGCATAAATCAATCACTTTCCTTTCTTGAGTGTATTCTTTTTAATACAGATGAGTAGGAACACAGAACAGGGGAAAATCTATCCCACTATGTCAGATTATGAGATAGGCCGTAACTTGGTCGAGTGAAGACGAGTGTTAGGGTTTTACATTTGAACTTTATTTGAGAAATGACCGTTATTGAATGATATTAAATTGTTGTTTAATGGATCTTCACATTTTGTGTATTCGGTAATTTAACTGTCGGAATCGCTGACTGGGGGAACGGAGCTTTTCATCCCTCTATCACTACTTCAATTTATTACAAAAACGAGTCAGGGTGGGTCTTCTGTAATAATTTAATATAATGTGGGGAGAACCCGACACCAACCAAGTTAAAAAGAAACCTCCACAGTAGAGATTAAAAAAACGAAATGAGTATATAATGAAACGATTACTGCATTTGTATGAACTGTGTGTGTATGTGTGTATAGGTGCATTGTTTGATTTGTATGAACTGTGTGTGTATGTGTGTATAGGTGCATTGTTTGATTTGTATGAACTGTGTGTGTATGTGTGTATAGGTGCATTGTTTGATTTGTATGAACTGTGTGTGTATGTGTGTATAGGTGCATTGTTTGATTTGTATGAACTGTGCGTGTATGTGTGTATAGGTGCATTGTTTGATTTGTATGAACTGTGCGTGTATGTGTGTATAGGTGCATTGTTTGATTTGGGCTTTTAACTTAGCATTAACTATTTTTCAGCCATATCGCTACTATGTCTGCAGTGTGTCAGTTTATAGTTATGTCTAGCACTGGGGCATCATGCCACAGACATATATCATGATGTCTTACCGTCAAAATATCCTGATACCAGGCGACCCAGTCCTAACACTAACGGCTAAATGACGAGTGCCAAGAGAGGCAGCTGCTAGTACCAATTTGACGTCTTTGGTATGATTCAGCAGGGGTTCTACCCCATAACATAATACTCTCAAGGTCGTGCAAGGTCATACAATAGTGCTCAGGAAAACTCGTACAGATTTTCAAATACAAATGCACTAACCTATTATTATTATTATTACTATGCGTGATAGTTGATTGTAATTTTGCCTATATCAAGTATGTAGATTTATGGGGTTGGGGCTAACAAGGCAAAACATTATCTTAATTTATATGGTGAGAATTTACTGAAATTGTGGGGTGAGGATTGCAAACGGTAGATGATATGACGATACTGGTATTTGGAAACTTTGCATGCACACAAGATATTACCTTTAGATCAATCATTCCTAGCATGTAAAACTACCTTCATGATTGATTAAATTAATGAATCTTTTCATCAACCAATAATATTTAAATTGGGTCTTTCTGATCCCATTATCCTCGAAACTGTAACTAATGACACACACACACACACACACACACACACACAAATATATGTTATGAAACACAGAGAAATAAATTTATCTACAACATCAGCACTATAAAAAAAATATATTGTATGCTCACAATAATAGAACATAATCCATTCAATCTCAATTTAGATTATTTCATACAGAGTATTTGTGAATCTTCACATATGATGAAGCAGGGCAAAATGAGATCAATAATAGAAGTGAGCAGATTTCAGGCAGTAATACAAGCCTAGTATGATGGCAACGGTAAGGCAGACACATCGTGCAGTTGGTGCATTAATAAATTTCAGAAATACAAATATGACAGATAACATGGCTATATATAGGTACCATATACGTATCTACAAATAACAAAACCGAACACAAACTAAATGAATACCAAAGAAAAAGGTAAGTTTAAAAAGCACCTAGAAACGAAAATAAATTATGCTGGAGACTTTTCTAACTGTCCAAATTACCATGTAAAAATTGAAACATAAACCTCATCAGTACTTTTCCAAATTATTCAATACAAATTGTGAAATGGACCAAAAGTTAAAAGTACAAAAGCTAATATTCTCCATGCAAATCTAGACGTTATTATAACTGCTGAAGTGCAGCATGATATACGATTCTGAAGGTTAGGGAAATCAGGTGGTATTGATTAGGTTTATACTCATTTTTAAGGCAACTCAAAGCATTATGGCACCCTGTCTGGTATCCATTTTAAATACGTTAAATGTCAAATGACACTTCCCATAATAATAGACAACGGCTATGATTGTACACATTCACAGGAAGGAAATATAAATATGTCTGAAATTATAGAGAGGTAATATAAATGTCTGACATTATAAACATGTAGTATAAATATGTCTGAAATTATAGAGAGGTAATATAAATGTCTGACATTATAAACATGTAGCATAAATATGTTTGATATTATAGAGAGGTAATATAAATGTCTGACATTATAAACATGTAGTATAAATATGTCTGAAATTATAGAGAGGTAATATAAATGTCTGACATTATAAACATGTAGTATAAATATGTTTGATATTATAGAGAGGGAATATATGACTATAAGCTTGTGTGATGTTATAGAGAAGGAATATAAATAGGTATGATATTATAGAGAGAGACTATAAACTTGTGTGATATTAAAGAGAGGGAATATTAATAGGTATGATATTATAGAGAGAGAGAGACTATAAACTGGTCTGACATTATAGAGAGGGACTATACATGTCTGACATTATAGAGAGGGACTATAAACTTGTCTTACGTTATAGAGAGAGAGAATATAAATATGTCTGATATTATAGATAGGGTATGTAAATAAGTGATATTATTGAGAGGGAATATAAATATGTCTCACATTAGAGAGACTATAAACTTGTCTGACGTTATAGAGAGGGAATATAAATATGAATGATACTATAGAGAGAGACTATAAACTGGTCTGACGTTATAGAGAGGGTATATAAATAGGTGTGATATTATTGAGAGAGAGAGACTATAAACTGGTCTGACATTATAGAGAGGGACTATACATGTCTGACATTATAGAGAGGGACTATAAACTTGTCTTAAGTTATAGAGAGAGAATATAAATATGTCTGATATTATAGATAGGGTATGTAAATAAGTGATATTATTGAAAGGGAATATAAATATTTCTCACATTAGAGAGACTATCAACTTGTCTGACGTTATAGAGAGGGAATATAAATATGAATGATATTATAGAGAGAGACTGTAAACTGGTCTGACGTTATAGAGAGGGTATATAAATAGGTGTGATATTATTAAGAGGGAATATAAATATGTCTCACATTAGAGAGACTATATACTTGTCTGACGTTATAGAGTGGGGCTATAAATATGAATGATATTACAGAGAGAGACTATAAACTGGTCTGACGTTATAGAGAGGGTATATAAATAGGTGTGATATTATTGAGAGGGAATATAAATATGTCTCACATTAGAGAGACTATAAACTTGTCTGACGTTATAGAGAGGGGCTATAAATATGAATGATATTACAGAGAGAGACTATAAACTGGTCTGACGTTATAGAGAGGGTATATAAATAGGTGTGATATTATTGAGAGGGAATATAAATATGTCTCACATTAGAGAGACTATAAACTTGTCTGACGTTATAGTGAGTGGCTATAAATATGAATGATATTACAGAGAGAGACTATAAACTGGTCTGACGTTATAGAGAGGGAATATAAATATGAATGATATTACAGAGAGAGACTATAAACTGGTCTGACGTTATAGAGAGGGTATATAAATAGGTGTGATATTATTGAGAGGGAATATAAATATGTCTCACATTAGAGAGACTATAAACTTGTCTGACGTTATAGAGAGTGGCTATAAATATTAATGATATTACAGAGAGAGAGACTATAAACTGGTCTGACGTTATAGAGAGGGTATATAAATAGGTGTGATATTATTGAGAGGGAATATAAATATGTCTCACATTAGAGAGACTATAAACTTGTCTGACGTTATAGAGAGTGGCTATAAATATGAATGATATTACAGAGAGAGAGACTATAAACTGGTCTGACGTTATAGAGAGGGTATATAAATAGGTGTGATATTATTGAGAGGGAATATAAATATGTCTCAAATTAGAGAGACTATAAACTTGTCTGACGTTATAGAGAGGGGCTATAAATATGAATGATATTACAGAGAGAGACTATAAACTGGTCTGACGTTATAGAGAGGGTATATAAATAGGTGTGATATTATTGAAAGGGAATATAAATATAGGTTTAATAGATTGTAAAATGTATTGAAACTGTCGATCGTTTAGCATATATTAATGTAATCAATGAAAGAGGCTTTTAAGAACGCAAAGAAATGAACCCAAACAATAAAATGTAGGTTTATATTGGTTATTTTCCAAAAGTATCATGCAAAGTATCTTAGTCAATATTTTGTGTCAACCATACATTGTACACCTGTTATACTAAAAACCGTACACAGTTTAAGAAAAAATCTTGATTGCATAGAATAACAAAATTGTGTAAGTAGTGATTTTGACTGCCATCATATTCATAATCATGTTGGAGATATAAGACATCGATTAGTGTAAACTGCAAAAGAAAACGAAATTAAGTAACAATCGAAATTAGGGTAATTAGGGTATAACATATCTTAACAAAACGAACTACAAGCCTTCCAACATACAACAATGATCGCCTGAATGCAGTAATAAACAAACATTGCCGCCAAATGTTTACAAGAAAACTCACAATCATTAAGATTAGTTGTTTAATGATATTAAGCTCTGAATTTAGAAGTATTATACCACTATGCTATAACACTCCAACCCTTGCAATGTTGTTCGCAATGCTCAATGTATCAATCCGCAGAATAAATGTGTTAAAGAAACATGTCAGTTTTTTGTGAATACAACATTCATTAATTTGAAAATATAGACAATATGCAATATTATATGTACAATATAAAATTTCGAAAAATTATCGGAACTTCGGTTTCATAATGCATACATCAAGCTCATAGACACAGAAATCGAAATGAAATGCATGCAAATCTAAGACATTTGCATACAAAATACATAATACAAAGGAAAATCTTCGTTTTTGAGGGATTAATTCACTTGTGGCGTTAAAACAACTAGTAAGAATATGCTTCCACTTCACTAGTGAAATATTTCCTTTTAACTACTTTAAAAATGTATATGTCCTCTGTTTATAATAAGCACGGACATTACATGAATGATAACGCGAATTCGTTTGAACAAGTGCTGTGGGAGTCATTTATTGATGATAATTAGGACATTTAATATTAAAGCGTAAAATAAATATTGTTAAAAATACGAATATATTATTACAACAATTTTTTATCACCGTTGTCATCGTGTCATCGCAAATATATGTTGAAAACCAAAACTTCTACCGCTCCGGTGGCCTAGTGGTTAGAGCGTTCGCCCCGGAAAGCGGGAGGTCGTGGGTTCGATCCCCGGCCGAGTCATACCAAAGACTTACAAAAATGGTACTAACAGCTGCCTCGCTTGACGCTCAGCATTAAGAGGTTAGTGTTAGGACTGGTCGGCTTGGTGTCAGGATAATGTGACTGGGTGGGACATCATGCTACATGTCTGCGGCATGATGCCTCAGTGCTAGACATCACTATAAACTGCCTCACAGCAGACATCGTAGCGATATGACTGAAAAATTGTTAAAGCTACGTTAAAAATCCTAATCAAACAAACAAACAAACCAAAACTTCTCATTATAATGCAGAACATATAATGATTTTTTTATAACACTTTAATCAGCAACTAACATATCTTGTTTATCATCATCCAAGCAGACAATCAAAGAACAATTAAAGCTGATCATTATATAGTTCTTTTACACAGCATTTCTTTAAACAAATTTCTGTGTTGAAAGCAATAAATCCAATCCATGGATATAGAATATTATTCTTTTTTTATTATTCTTTTTTATTATTCTTTTTTTAACACATTTCAAGAATATGGTAATCACACAAACACTTGTTATTAATAATGATATTTGTGTTGATACAAATTCTTTTCTTATCACTGTCATAAATATTCTGGTTACAAACTGAACAGAAATATTATATTACATAGTAAAATATTTTGTATTATGTTTATAAAACCGGGTCACCAGTTGAACACACAAAATTATATTTTAAATACAAGTTTAGGTTTAATGGAAACTCGATAAGCTGTAAAACAATAGGTAAACATAGGTAAACATTTAAAATATTGCCATGAAGCATTTAGTTATGTAATATTTTGTAATATGGTCAGATACATGTCACACAGACTGAATTCGCAGAAGAACACTAAAATTCTTATCTTGCTTTTGTTATTGCTAATGAATATATTACAAACTTGTATATCTCTCAACGACATAACAAAAGACAAATTATTCGTGATATATGTCACAACAAAAGCAATCTTCCAAACGGTTGACTAAAAACGTGCATAACACATAGTGTATGCTATATAAATTTGTAAGGGGACCCGAGTGGCCGATTAGATCACTGCCATCTCACCTCTGTCTGCGTGGGTTCGAGTCTAAGATTTGGCTAATGTAGTTATGTGAGAAAGCTTGCCAGTAGCTCCTCGCGGGTTGGTGGTTCTTTCCAGGGGTTTTCCCGGGTTTTTCCTCCACCATTAATCATTAATACTGGCTGCCATGTATAGCCTATCGTGTACTGAAAAATGGCGTTAATCCCTACAACAACAATAACCAAGTTTGTACCATACAATCATATAGATATCCATATAATTGAAACATTCAAGCTTTTTGATAGATTGTTATATTGAAAATATTTAAAAACGTTTCTCAATTAATTGAATTTGGTTACATTATATGTAATAAGGTTAGACAAGTTAAAAAATTTTAAAAGATATTTCTAGAAATATAAATGCAACAAAATATATTACCTGACGTAAAAATATTAAATATTACACAAGCATGAACAATACCTACAGAAAGGATCGGACGGAAGTAAATGAAATTGTAAAGACTTTTAATACATTTATCAGTGGATTATATCCTGGTGTTTGAATAACCTACTGTACGAGCAACAATAATTAAATAAACACACAATCATACCCTAATAAAACACATTGTTTATTAGTCCGTATACTAAACTGTGTAATGAGCTACCTCAAGATGGTTAAGAAGATTGTTCATGTTTTATTCCAAATATATATAATAATAGGGGTAATGAACTTGTTTAATATAAGATAAAAAAAATGAATGCCTCTATATCAGAGTTCGCCAAGAAATAGTCTTTTTCCGTAGAATCAGAACAAAATACGTATGCAGTTTTGTCTATATGTCTACTCTAGCAGCTACTCAGCTAGAACTGCGATGATCAAAAGCTGAAAATGTTTGCACAGGATCATTAATGATATAATGACATACAGTACTACTTTGGACGGGACATTCAGTCACATTATAAATACATCAAGATACTGATATTGTTTTCTAAAAGCGACAGAAATGTGGTCAATGCGAATTGTGTTGCAAAACATTACACAAGAGAACATTAAAGGTTGTTTAGCTGTTTTGCAATGTACTGGTAAATATGAGGATGTACAAATTATATCTAGTGATAACATAAATATAAATATTATACCTTCTACTTATATCCGAGCAATTAAACCGACGCAAATATATTTTAGTTCTAATAACACACATTTATAAAACGTCTTGAAAGGATTTTTAAAAATATAATTTCAAAGTCTTAATTTTGCATCAATTATTTTAACATAATTAATCATTCCACCCAATTTTTGTTCTAAACTTGAGCCCATTAAGAACTTATATGTGCCGATTGCATCTCATAATTCATTCTGAATTAGAATTCACACAAAGTAATGTTAGAGCTTTTTACAATGATATTTACGTAAGAGGAAAGACTATATGATGTTTGTTATTTTTTCCTTTCCAAAACTGAGAATAAATCAAATTTGTAGAAACGGACGCATCAATAATAATTCGTACTGATATTTATATCAGGAATAGTTCATTATAAACGAAATTATTTTATTTTTACCTTGGTTGTTTTTGATTAATAATACTTTGATACTTGTGAGAGATATTTATAACAGGAAATAAACGTTGTCGAGAACAAAGATATCGAATGAGGTACAAACACCTGCGGAATAACATTATTACTGGATTATGTACGTATGCATGAGAGAGAGAGAGAGAGAGAGAGAGAGAGACAGAGACAGAGACAGACAAACAGAGAAACAGACACATATAGAAGACAGGGGGATGGAGCAAACTATATTATTAATATCATTGAAAAAGAAAGTGATTTGTTCCCTTTCATATCACGATAGAAATACATGTGTTTTTCTCATGCCAGGTAGAACCAAGATTTGATAAATGTTTTCGGTATACATTTTGGTATTAGACATCCTATATTTCTATGATGTTATATTTCAATATTTGATGAAACGTTGATCCATGAAGTCCTATGTAATTAAGCCATAGTCCGTGTCCTACGAATAGCACTGAGCGTGAAGATAATGTCTACAGGAGTAGAATACAAACTGTAGATTGAGCAAATAAAAATGTATATTTTAAAGGGACCTTCATTTCACATTTTCCTGGTATTTAATACACACAACAAAATCGTTTAAAGGTCAGCAACGCTACTGAGTAATCGGTTTTTGAAGGTACTAAATAAATACTGACACTTTGACGTTCGTTCAATCCACATTAAATTGTCCTTCGTGAGGATTGTTTGTGAATTGTTCTCACAAGTGAAATTATAAATTATCCGTCCCTCCATACAGCCCGATGTACATGCTGGAGATATACAGGAAACACAATAGATTATGATCATAATTTTGGGTAACGAAATGCAATGGAAATAACTGCATGTCATGCAATGAACCTGTTTTCTAATGTATATATCACAAAATACAGTGGTCCTATAATTAAAAAACATAACTTGTATCGTAACACAATTAAAATTAAAGAAAAACAATTGGTTGCATAGAGGCTATGTTCTTGAGTCTCAGTGGAATATAATCTGCCTGAAATGTCAAGCAAAACAGGTGACAAGGTCGTGACATGGAACCGAATGTTATAGTAGACTTCCATGAAAATTGCTATTCGTCATTTGACAACTTTAATATAATGACCAAGTTTTAAAACCCTAAGAACAAAATAAAGTTAAAGACGTGAAACATAAAACCTTCATGTGTATTTTGGATACAGCGTTGTTTTTTTATTTATTAGAAAAACATTATTGTCCTTAGTCCTTTGCATTGGTCCTGCATCGTTATAAATAAGGAAAATATGTCAACACACTAGATAGTCTAGTACATAAATCCATCATATCGTTATCGATATGATTGAATTTTCTCTGTAAATAGAATTCTGACAATACTACAAGTATAACTTATGTACATCAGTCATCAGAGTGTTTATCTTTCTCAGTAATGGCACTTTATCTCTTTCACCAATTTGGTATGCAAGTTCATGAACGTTTTATCTGAAAATACAATCACAACTACATATCGATTGATTCCTAAAAATGGTAACTCTAAATTGCTTCTTGAGTTTTGCAGCGATTAAATGAACTATATAGAAATAACGTATTCTCATTACTTTGTCGACTTGATTTATTGCATATGTTGTCTTCTTGGACATACTACCGCGGAAATGACAGTATATCCCGTTTTCAGGATTCATCGAGTGTGCTAAGATAGAATATATACCGTCATTAAATGCATCGTTCACTTAAACGTATTAGAACATTTTCTTGTCTCATCAGTTCTGTTGCATAAGTATTTAGGTTGACATTTGTAATTTAATCAATAGGGTATGACAAAGGATTCTATTCATCCTTCTGAATATTACATAGAGTGATTAAGGTAGCAGATGGCTCACATTATTCATCATACCTAAGTAGAAATATTTTGTAACTGAATTCGAGAGATAATAGAGTTGTTACCACTCTGGAATCACATTTGCCATTATTGAAATATATTCCCCTGATTATCGAAAATGAACGGAAATGTATTTTTTCTGTGATGAGTTTTACTATGGGTTATCATATGGTCTCCAAACTTTATCACACATTATGGAAAAACAATTCCCTTGATTGACTCAGAAATATTATCCATGGTCAAAAATGTACATGACAAAATACATAAAGTCGTTCAATAAATATCCATACTTGTGGCACTAAAGTTAACATTCCCAATAGGTTTCAGTAATGTTTAGAATGGTTTCAAATTTAGCCCCAGTAGACATGTTATAAACAATAGCCCTCCGTCAATTGTCAGGTGACAAAACTGAATCATTTGTAGAATTTCAGGATTGGCGGTATTGTCAAATACACAATCATCGACAATTGCAACTGGATTAAAAGACTTATAAAAGAAAAAATCTGGCTTGCGCAAATTTACTTTTAGACGCCATGTTTTATACCGCGAGCATAGTAAACACGTCAACCACGTTTCTAACAGTCGAGTGATCTAAACCAATTTTTCTCGCCCCTGCTTTTGCAATAGCTGAAATAACTTTTTCCGTACAGATTGTAAGTTCGAATTTGTTTGTCAAATTACACTTTTTGGAACAGTCATCTGATGGAACACACTCTAGTAATAAATCTTGATGAATTTTGTATTATGTTAAATGAAAATATTTACTTTTATTTATGAACGTAATGTGCAAACAAAATACTCAGTTTCTTTATTGGTCTACTCTTTACCTACAAAATACTAAATTCTTTTGCTTTATGTACTCTTTACATACAATGCAAATTGAATATCTTTTTCCAATGTTATTATTTGTATTTAAAATTTCATTTAAAATATTTGAAACAATAGCAGCATATAATAAATTGCCTAATTTTGTTTTAAAAACATCGGCATTTTTGTGCATGGCTAGCTTTTTGAAAAAGATATTTAGAAAACTATATAATCATATGACCGTGGGTCGGGCTAGTGTTTTTCTATCTGTTATAATAACATTTATTTCATTTATTGATAATTTCTTTATGTTTGAAATCAGGAACTATTTATTTTCATAGTATCTCAATATATACAAAAACTGCCATTTGTTTATTAGGCTTAAACATCAATAGCTGCTTTATAACTACTGAAAGGTTTCCCGCGAATAGTCATATTTTCGATACCGATTTGCAAACTAAAATTTAAGCAAATGAGTGTTTGCCAAACTGCTTTAAGTCACAGACTGTGCAGCGAACCATGTCCAGTGTCTGACTTAGAACACAAATCCATATTATGTGGCATGTGCTACTTTCTTTGGCGAATGTTTGTGAACAACCTTTTTGTAGTTCAAAGGGTTTAAAAAGCAAATAGTTGTAATTATCACAATATTATTTTAATTGTATGCACTGAAATGCCCACTATTTCATCATGTATTAACTTAAATAGTTTCTGTATGACATACTATAGTCTACGAACATTGAATCCTTTTCTGTACTGCAATTAATTAGATTTTAAAGATATTAAAACCAGACTCAGTCCACTACATACATACATACATACATACATACATACATACATACATACATACATACATACATACATACATACATACATACATACATACATACATACATACATACATACATACATACATATATAGGGTTTGAAGGTACGTCATTTCAGAATATTTATATTCTTCTCCAAAAAAACAAACATGAAGTACTACAAGATTAAAGTAGGTATGTGTAAGCGGTTTGCGGCACAATACTATCTATATTGTAATAATTAAAAGTAATTCTATCAGCTAAAACGTTGCGTAAAATACTTTGCGAAGCGAAACGCTTCAAAATAAATTGAAACATTAAGTAGATAACGACAAGGAAAATCCTAATCATGCTGAACTTATGTACAATATTATTAGAAATATTATTAGAAACGGTAAAAGGTATAAAATCAATAACATTTCAGGTAAAATGTGCTATATAAAAATATTTAAGGACTTGTCGGGTACTACAAAGGGTCACAGTGGTTCAGTGGGTAGTCTTTTATAACTCATTACTGAATGATGCTCGAATGAGAGCAGGTTCTAATCCTGTCATCAGAACCGACCAGGAAAGCTACTGCAGTGTGTCCTTGGGAAAGTTATATTGCTCCAATTGTCTGACCATGAATAACATCATGTGCCAAAACATTTAAATCAAACTAAATCGGGTCTTACATCATCATACAGTATTTTAAATGAGTTCACAAATTAACACACACACACACACACACACACACACACACACACACACCATCTTTCTAAATGGTGAAAGTTTCGACAGTGGACATTGATAGGTTTGTAATCCGGTCAAAGCATCCCTTCATAAGGTATGCATGAATCAGGTACGTATGTTCTATATGCGAACGTTCACCTCATGTGTGCGATGAGTTAAACGCGAGTAATATATTTCTTTAACAATGTGCTTATGTTACGACTTTCCTGGAGTTGTCATGGAAACTTCCGTTGGAATGGGTTACTGCAGGTCAGCTTTGGCAGCTTTATTTGCCCTTTCATTGCCCTGAATACCAATAAGAATAGGTCGCGAAAGGAAGCAAGATACATGTCTAGATTGTATGAGCAAATAATATTTAGGCTAGATCTTGGGTATTAATGGTTTGTCTATTTACTGCAATACTTTAGCGTAGAAAAGATTAATTTGGAACACAAATTTAAAAATGTAATTTTGCGGTTAAAATTGTAGGCTTTAATGGGTAACCAGCTCGCGCGCTGGTGATATAAAGTGATTTATTGGCAACACCAGCCCTGTCTCAATCTCTTGAATCGTCGTTATACGGCAAGCGTGGCCACTTTAGGAGGCACTGATTTCACTCAAGTTCCTCTAAGACAAAAGATTTATTGAGGACGTTTTGAATAGGCAAATAGGGTCAGGAAAGATGCGAGTGGACAATTCATAACTAATGTTTTGGGGAAAATATAATGTGGTACTTCCAAGACTTTTGTTTCTAGGTGATATCGAATGCGTGGAATTCGCCAGAGTGTGGAATTAAATTTGGTTTCTGAGCATATAAATGTCCCCGTTAGTAACTAAACACTATATTGTCTTTGAGATCGGATGGACCAGAAGATAGTTTGTTTGCAGCGTGATGAGCCAGATTCGTTAGCCGAGACAACGATCCACTTGCTTCCGTATATACGCCTTTTGAAGGGTTTTCAAATGTACCATGAATGATCATTGGGTCATTACGATTTTACAAGCTAATCTGTATATAAGCGACCCAATGTATAATTTATGTCTTACTCATGAACTGTATATCAGATCTCTCCAATCTATGTTTGTTAAGACTCGAATCGAATCTAGGCTTTTGGATGTTTGTCCCTGAGGTATGATATATGTAAAATGAAAGTATTCTTAACAACAGGAATATGAGAATAGCGTAAACAGACTTTTGGGTCAGGTCAAATTTGATGTAATCGGCATTAGTGCATGAAAACAAATGAACCAATTATTCTTTTGACTATAGTCTAACTTATCTTTTGCTGATTTTGAATGGAATTCAGTTTCTAGATTAAGGCATGTCACTGTGCGTTTAAAATGGATGTTAAATATCGTACCTGACAACGGGCTACCCTGAAGTACACCATCATGAGTATAGTGTTCAGGAAGATTAGTATCTACCTACAAATATCTGTCTTTCCAACATTGGACTTAAAGTTATGTATGTAACAAATGATATGGAATCATAAGATTTCTATAAATAGACAAATATGGCAAATACTTTTTCTCTTTATGAACGCTGCTCCAAAGAATAATTCAGCTCTTACTAAATTATTTATCGCTTCTCATGGAATAAAAATATATAATGCAAGTCTAGTAGTAGCTGTTGGACTCAATATACTAGAATAGTCTAACATTTATCATCCGTTGCGTGGTTTGGTAAATACAGTTTGTTAATGATAAGGGATGATAATGATAATGGTTGGTACAGTCCTTTCCAGATTACGGTACTATTATCTGTATAATTGTAGCCCTATCGATGGAAAGTCACCGGTTTCAAAATGATATTGTTATGGATGTGTATTGAGGTCTGTATCAGAAAATTGCTCCATACATTGATATTAGGTACCATCTATTTTATGCTGAATTGTCAATAAATGCCCTTATCATGTTCAGTTCTAATTTAATATAAGCGCACGATGTCTAGCTAGATACATCATGTCTTCATGTTTTTCGTCTTGCTTTTTTAATGGTGCGACAAGATTTAGCTTGGTAGATACTGTCTGTATTTAGATTTTATGTCCTGGATTGGCGTCGATAGTTTTAAGGACATGATGGTGTGTTTGTGTTCACCATACATGTTTTGATAACATGTTTTGGAATCGCCGAACATTATGATATTGTATCTACAGTAACATAATGGAATGTATTAATCAATTGGGATAGTGTACCCATTGCGTTGCCGAAAGCAATCATCTGTCCAATTTTGCTTGCAGAGGGACAGAAACGTTTTCCAATCTGCCTTTATCTTAAGGTTGATGGTATCACTTCTTAAGCTTATTGGAATGTGGAAACTACCTCATATGGTGTCATTTTTTTAAAACAGAGAAGCCAAGTAAAAATGATTGATTGCAGATGGTCAGATGTAAGTAATAATAATATCATGAGAAAGAATACAACGATGGATACAAATTAATATTAAAAAGGCTTTTGGCTTATTGTTTGTCATCTCTTTTGGTTGGCCATTGCTTTTTCGGGTTCACTGTCAAAACTGTAAACTTGATATCCTTGTGTGGCCAAACCACATCTGCCTGGGTACAGATAGAATGTGTGAATGTTTTCTTCTCTAACTTAGGATCTGCTGGTAGTGATTTGTGGAGTTCTTGATTCCAAGCACTGTATGGACTCATGGAAGCTCAGCTTTTCGTGCTTTCATCTAAGAGTGAGAGTTGTAGTTGTCCTGGTCATTTGCAGATGAGATTGTCACTGTAGAAGACGATCCATCGTGTCCGCCAGCCTATTGATGGAGTAGACTGGTTTCCTTTCTCAAAAATTATTTTGATGGCCACACTCCTGATAGAGCTCTGCAAATGATTATCAATGAAATAACAGACAGGGCTATTTAATAACCGTTTTTCATTGATGCAGGCAAAGTAGTTACAAACTCGAACATAAGTGTCTGTGGGAATAAGCTTCCCTGTATTACGGTGAATGTTAATTCATGTCACTTGAAGGAAGCTTTAAAATAATAGTCATTTGATCATCTACGTCGCGCTGCAATCCTTTGATATCATTCTAATGAACAAATCATCCAGACACTCGGTGGGACCTAATGGGTTTATCCAAAAATTAATGAAGCAGTTTATTTGTTGAGCTTTGCAGCGACAATCTGCAAGCAAGTGATCAAAGATTGTTTGTCTACACTCTTACGCTCTCCGTTTTAAAAGCAAACAAATGTGTTAGCAATAGTAACGTTCAATTTTTATCACTTAATTCATTGAGAAATCGTAACAAATCTCCTTTCCTGTGTTACCTGCTTTGTAACTAGCTGATTTGTTCATTGTCTGCTTGAGACACGGTCACAAATTATAAAGAATTTTTCTCATTTTCCCCATACGTGTGTAGTATTACTACACCAACCCTGCTCACAGCCCAGAACGGAACCCAACAAAAGAACAGATTTTTTCCCCGCAAATCGTTTGAGATTTTCACAACAGGGCCGCACATGTTGATATTTGTCACCGCCGTCAGAGGCCATGTCTAAGGTTTGACAAACAGCACTATGTTAATTTAATGACAATGGCGATTTTTAAAGAATGTGGACCAGTCAAACTGAATCTGTTTGTAACACTGCCTTTGTAACTGAGCCTGTCTAGCCGATTGTATTCCTACAGTTAGTTGTATGTACAACACTATTTAGGTAATTTGTATTATTATTTGTTATAACATTTGCTAGAAAGTATACATATATCTAACGTTAATTATTAAAACCGATGTTCATTATAGGTTGGTGTATTTTCTGGACCAACTGAGGCACACAAAACACATGTTGTTGTTTATTAGATATGAATGATGTTGACATAAGCAACGAAAGGAATAGACATATTATCTGAATTCCTTACTCGGTGACATAACGAGGGATACATTTTGAACGTTTAAACTGAAATATGTAAAAATTGAAATATATCCTTTTTGACACAATACCCAGCTAGTATGTAGAGAAACTATTTTTTTAAAGAATGCAGCACAAGGTGTCGTTTTTTTATTTTACAAATTGGAAGAGTTAAAGCTGAGAATATTAACAGGATGCCGCATATAGAAAAGTAGTCTTTATGCGAGAAACATGACGATTTATACACGGTATAACAGATTTTAAAAACGAAAATATTAAGAGTACAAAATATATATCTTAAAAAGGTAAACGTGACGGACATTATTTTACTAGCATGGAGTCCACTAAAATATTGCCATTGACATAAATAGATATAAAATCATTTAAAGATAATAATTTCGATATTTGTTGCGATCATAATACGTTTTTAAATACAGCTATGAAATTGTGAACGTATTTCTGCAAAATCCTTGATAATCACGAATGATCGTCAAAACAGTAAGGTACAATGTGTTGCTAATCTATTGGAAAAGTATATTAAGATATGTCATGAATGCTGGTGAGAAAGGTTGTCAATGGTTTGCCTTTTTAATTGTTGTACTTGTGCTTAAAAAGCCCATACAAACATGATAACGATGCTTATGGTACATTCAGGACAGAAGGTAATTCTCATGTTAAACTAAGATAGCAATACGAGTAACATAAATGTTTACTACCGAATACTATAAGTAACCCATGGAACAAGAATAGCAATTCACCAAAAGGAAAAAGAAACACAAACTACCAACGATATAAATATTGTGTATACATGATGACATATATAATGCCTGTTATAATAGTGGTTTAAACATTATTTCCAGAGGAAACAACAAGGAAATTACATATTTATGTAGAACGACAAAGAATGAAATAAGAAAATATCAAAGCCTTTAATGTGTGTTCAAACTAGACAAGAAATTCAAAGAATGACTAGAAGCATAATTGCAAGAAAACAAACACTTCAAGATCCCTTTAAATAATATGGGTTGTCTTAAGGAAACAACGAAGACCTGTACACATTTGAATAAAGTGGAACCTTACTCTACACAGATAATAAGTTTCATTGTCATGAATGTTCAGTTTATATTTTGTCTATAACAATTCAGAAATATGTTCCGTCAAAAATAAGAAAACCTCAGTGATTGTATCATAAAAATAGATCTTAAATATCCTACACATTTTTTTTATTGAGGTAAATGATAGTTATTGTGCTCTTTGACAAATTAAGCATAAGTATTTTGATATGAAATATGTATAAATAAAACAAGAATTCTTTTTTCACAATGCATGAGATATAATTGCCAACTAAACAGATGGAGATGGAGATCGTGTATGACATTAAATGTGTGGAATAAGGCAAAACGTCTGTCATAATTTATAAGTATATACATTGGTTATACAAATGACCAATACAGAGTAGATGATATTTATGAAGTTGAAAACGAAACTGATGCAACAATAAATGTTTACAATGTAGTCGACGAGTGTAGCAGGCGAAAACAAGAAGCAAGCGGATGAGGGATATCTAAAAGTCCTCTTAGAATCACAAGACAAGAAGAAGACTTTAATTTTAACATGCTAACTTTATTTCATGAGACGTAGTAGATAACATTAGTTGGTAGTGAATGAATTGTCAATGTTAGGATCATACAATATAAATAAGCCCCATCAACCTTTAACCTTTGCCTGCAACAAGTGTTGACATTTCTTATAGTAAATGATTGTTGAATAAACATATGATACAAAAAATGAGTTAAAGGATTGACTAATAAAGGTATGTTGATCTGTAAAAAAACACAACACTGCTGATTTGTTATAATCATCACAAGAGTACCAAACACGGAGCTCGCCTGCCTCAGCTCTGGAATCTCTGATCCAGAATCAAAGACAAATATATGCTATATCTTGGTTACTGCCTGCGTTCCAATATACATATCTGCTACACCCTTGTGTAGACTCCAGATAGAGTTTACGCTCCTCTATTCCGACACTCGCACTCTCAGTATTGCCACTGTTAAAACTAACTGACAGCGTTCTTTTTGGAACCAGGGCCTAGTCACGTGGTACAAAGTACCCATACGTCTTAAACAGACGGATAATGGGATCTCATTCAAGAGTGCTTTTAAAACTCACATATTTCGACTACAAGAATATATTTAAAGACTTAATAATTTTTACCTCCTTGATCATTGTCAGCCATGTTTTTTTGGTGTTGTAATTTCATGGTGTTTGTGTAATTTTGTCGTTCTATTTTTTTTTCTTTCTATGTTATATAATTATTGTAAAGGAGTTTGAGCTTCTAAAGATTAGAACGCTGTACTAATTCCACTTTAATATTATTATTATATAGGTAAGATACGAACAGATTTGTCAAATTTCCTTATATGATTTACTGCGATTTAGAAAGTATCATAACACGTTTAGATTTATGACAAAAATAGTCATAATTCATGGACGATGCAAGCAGATAAACATATTCCATTGAGAATTTCAACTTTTATTAAGGCTGTAGTTTTTGTGTTGTTTTAAGAACCTATAGTTTATTCTATAAAACCTTAAAACCTGTGATTCTTTTTCTGGGTACAACATTATATCTGTAAAAACATTTTATACTAGTTTTCTCTGCTTGTAAATACTAAAAACATTCATTTATCGGGACCACTTGTTGTATACTTTGTGGAACCAAGCCGTTTAAAACCCGTTGATCATGCAGTTTGGAGTTTCTGATTATCGCAATGTGTCTGCTTTCTCACGATGTTCTGTAAGTCCAAACTTTCCACATAAATTTCCTTGGTTCAATTTTAAATTTGTTTCCTGTATCACAACATTCATTATACAACTACATCTTCTAACATTCCTATTTGCTAATCCGATATTATCTTATCATTTTACATATTCAATTAGTATGCAGTTATGTATTCTTTTTAGTATGCATTTCCGTATTCTTGTACTAAAGAAGAAACGAATTGCAAATAAAAGACAACAAACTACCTGATAATGAGATATATCCTTCCTGTTTTTTATTTATGTATTTATTTGCATGTATACAACAACTATTTTAAGAGATGCCTATATGGCACCTACTAACGTTCAATAAAGCATACTATATACCGGCATACAAAACGAGATTGTTGTAGTTTAACGGCAAATGATGTAATCTGAGCACGGACGCGGGAGCCCGACAGGTTATGAAATAAACAATCTGTCACTCATACAACAAAGAATCGCCGTCTGTAGCTGATAACGTATAATCGCAATTTTAAACGCGTTGCATATTTACAATTATTATGAGTCTATACCATATTATATCAAATTATTTACTGAAAAAATGATGCGGACACGGCATATTCTTTTTACAGAACTTGCGTTTCTTAGAATTACAGTGAGTCAACCACAGTTTCCATTATTAACCAAAAACATCAGTTTGTAATTAATACTTTACTTCAGACCGGCAACTTTCGACTCTTCCAGACATTTTGCTACTGTGTTTATCAAAAGGTATATACTGTTCTTTATATGAGTTTGTGTTTTATAAAACAAAATATTTATAAAACAAAAAACATTTCTTGGCAAAATTTTGTCGTCTTTAGGCATACGGTGTTTCTTGCCAGTCTTTTATGGAAATGAATTCAAAGGCACAGATTATGTGCCTTTTAATGGCAGATATGATTTTTTCCAGAAACATCATTTTGAAATTTAACTCTTTTAGTTCCTTTATTGTCTACCGTGTTTTGGGCAGCACGCGATATATAAACAGGCCCAATCATATAACATGCTTGCATCATTGTAAAGCATCATCAATTCGACCACAACATTTTACCAAGTTTTGCGTCTATTTGGAGTAGGGATACAGGAAGGTAAACTTTTATACATTTTCCAGTGTCTCATTATTTTGTTGTAATTCCAAACGGAAACACTGTTGAAAGGTCAAACACTTCATAATAACAAATCTAACTCTAAAAATAACCGGTTGATGATTCGATAATTTATTAGAATAGGGCACTCACAAGAAAAGGAAAAACAAGAAAGAATTTTTTAAAAACTTTCTAATAACTATTTACAGTTTTTCTCCTTTATTGCTAATCTCAAAATCATAATCTGCTTTACTTTACTTTCTCTTATTATGTAAAATGTTCTAACGTATATAACGGAACGCTGTTATTTGGTAGAGATCTTCACGTCGGTAAACACAATCATGTAAATTGGATCACTGACTTTTATCATTAGGAAATTAAACTTCTGATCGGTTGCCAAAATAGGCTTCTTTACTACATAGGTCCATTTCCTGCCCAACATTCATTACGCACACCCATCCATTATAACCAATCAGTTGATTGAAAGCTCGAATGATTGCGGGTACTGAGAGATATTGTTCTAGATTGCATCTTAACTTCAAGATGAATCACCCATTAACTGTTGTAGGATTTTTTTTACCATCAGAAAGATTACACTTCGCACAAAAAAACGGAACATCAAGGACCAATAACAACTAACCAGATAGAATTTACTGGGAAATAAGGAACACGTGCTTTAATATTATTGGGGATATTTTGTCGCTGGTTTTAAATGACAGAACCCGACCTGATTCGGTGAGGACTGTATTGCACTTCCGGTGTTCGTGAAACCACATTTTACTTGCATCCTCCATCTTTGTGAACGTTCGAATCATTGTTAATTTATTTCCTATATTAACCGCACCTATTTGTCAGGTTCCTTGTTCGCTATGCTCCCTGCTTCGCTGTAGCCTACTTGACACAAATTTTACTAGCTTACGGCCTATGATATTGGATGATATCGGCTTGCCAATTTAGGCTGGGTGCTTGACCTGATGCACACCTCTGACACTTTCAGGTAACTGAAATGTTTCCTAATTATTACACCAATCTTGCAGTACCTTATGGCTATTAAAAGTATCGTGCCATACAACGAATGGTGATCCACTTACCACGTCAAAACATTCAGAAAATGCTTAATACAACTGATGCCGTATGTACTTCGGTCAAACACAGATGAATGACTTTCATATATCAATCGTACACGTTTGATTAAATACAACTTCTCATTTGAATAGGTCGGTCAGCTACCGACTTGTTCTTCCGCCTCTTAAAAACAATTTCGGGTTTTCGCAATGATACATTTCACATTGAGGCTGTGTTTCAGACTACAGGTAAGTTTCTAATTTTTATATTTATAATAGGGAATTGTAATGAAATGAGTAAGAAATTTGCTACCTAAACCATTTTCAGGCAAAGCAATCGATGAAACAATGTAAATGCATGTAATGAGTAGAATTTTGATTTCAATTTATAATCCCTTCACCCCAGACAGTATTAACCCCACCATCAAATTTTAAAACACGACCTTTTGATTTCATTCAAAGATTTATAACTTCTAACTCGATTGCCACCAAGTGATCCCTAAGATTGTGACCTTCCACGTGTTTCGTACCTAGCCGAACTTTAGCAGTAACACGGCGTCCATAGTTGCGTGCTGTAATGTTCTTCACAGAATTCCGTCAAGTCCTGATAATTCCGTTGATATTAAAGGGCATTTACCCTTCTATTCCATTTTCTAAAAGTATTAAAATTAGACATGGTATACATTGGATACAAACGACCAAGAGTTTACCGTCGATGTATGTGAAAGCTCTGCATCCATCCCTTCTCTAAAAATGGAATGTTCCAGCAACCGTAAAATGACAGTGAGCAAGCTTGTTTGCTTTGAACATTTCTTGTTGGTTGACACGGGGCGAAGATGATAATGTTAGAGACCACATGGTAACAGTAGAGTCAGAAATTATAAATCAATGATTTAAATAAATAAGTGTGTGCATTTGTTATATATTTGATGCTTGTCGTCTTTAAAAAATCGGGTGTGGGGTTAGTACGATCTGCTAGGATAAAGTGGGAGGCTGAAACTGTAGAAGACTAAAGAGCCTGGTTTGTTTTGATACTGAAAAATGTTAAATGACACTCCAGATTCAGTCTAAACACGCAAAAAAATATAACAACAGATAAGCATTGCAGTCTGTGTAATTTTTCCAAGGGAGACAAAAATGAAGGGTAACTTAGTGATGTAGCTATACAGCACTCGTAAAAAAGAAGACCATGTAACCCGATTTCTTTATTCATGAAAAAGAAAATTTCTTTCTCAAACCTCAACCGGAAGACTGTTAAACATTTTGACAACTTAAATGATGACCAAACTTATAAGCAGCTTCATGTAGTGCAGCTCGTATAGTAATGCGATATCAGAACCTGACTTCGTTACTCTGATAAATCTTAAATTACATTCCAAAGTACATTTGTAATGACAAGAAGCAAGGTTCGAAGGTTATAAAAAAACGTATTTCATACAAGAGTACCAGCAGTGTATGTGCATTATCTCTAAGGCTGATGAATCTGATTCCATTTCATTGAATTGAGGACCAGTTTCATTAAGGCGTAAGCTGGAGTAATCAGACTACAGAATGAATTCCATCGTATCTTAATTAGCTTTTATTTGGTGTGCAGACAATAAACAATCTGTCTCTGGATAGTTGTACGTAAGAAATAAAAGGTTATGTGCTACCGGAATAAGAAGCTTTCGTTAATGAAATGGATAGAATTAGCGTTATGGGTTTGCGATAACCCAGCTAATCTCTCTTTCTCTCTCTCTCTCTCTCTCTCTCTCTCTCTCTCTCTCTCTCTCTCTCTCTCTTCTGTATATAATTTACACTGTTTATTAGGTTTATGTTTAAAAATCATTATATGCTATAAGCCATTGCATTTTGGTCTTGACCTTGTCCAAAATAAAGTTGATTTTCTACATGACCTAAATCGTGTCCTTTGGTACTGTAACATGTTTAGCTCAATCTGATTCCTCATGAAATGCGGGGCCTACCTTTCATTACATTTAATATTTAACTTGAGAAACTGAACTTCTAACAATAACCATTGTTTTATCCCGTAAACATTGGAGCATTCTAGAACAATGTTCCATTAGGTAAAAGTTTTGTTTATAAAATGCTAAATGTGTCTAGGTCAGGTAGAAGTACATTACAATTATGTGTTTTGGAAAAAAATTCTTTTTTCGTTCTTTACTATTTGAGCAGAATCAGTTGCATCATTATTGTGTCCGGTATTTCGTTTGGGCTCGAATTTACTTATTCAGATTTTGTAATTCTAGTTATTCTTCTCGTGAAATACAACGTGGTCGAAAATAGCATACCTGGAAAAATAGTTTAATTTATGGTGATTCAGCAAAAGACTTAGCCCGTCACTACTATCCAGGCTCCGAAAGGTACATCGGCATATCCAGCGTTGGATTTATTGTAGAATACCACTCAAGTTTGTTCAGAACTTATTCATTAGGACTTGTGTTCAAAATTATAGGACTAAATCGGATTAGATACGCAATACCATGTTTTTTTTCTTCACGTTTTTACTTTGTATTTTAGGAAAATAAATTATTTGTTAATGTTAAAAAACGTGTTGGTTTTTGCACTTATCTATTATTTCGTTTACGATAAAAGAACATGAATAGCACACACGTATATATGTATAGTACGCAATCGTAAGTACTGAAAGTAACACGACCGTATAAATGGTTTGAGAAAGTTATAGTTACCTTGTGACTTACAGATGCATAATAATAATTTAATTATAGTGTATTGTATCATAAATTGCGGAGGTGAGTCTTTTGACAGTTGCTCAGAAGAAAAGAACATATTGTTTACAATCGTTGTTAGAGACGAGCGTGATCATTACTTTTATTTATATGCTGTTTATGGTACACATTTTTATGTAATAGCCTCGTAATACTTAAACAGTTCTGGTATCACCATTTCTTTATACAATGAAAACTATCAATAACAGTTCTGGTATCACCATTTCTTTATACAATGAAAACTATCAATAACAGTTCTGGTATCACCATTTCTTTATACAATGAAAACTATCAATAACAGTTCTGGTATCACCATTTCTTTATACAATGAAAACTATCAATAATGTCTGAGAAGAATGTCACATGAAAGTACCAGACGTCTGACTTGGCACACAAATATGGAAGTATATTGACATATTGATTTACAAATTAAGTACACATACGTACGTACGTACGTACGTACATACATGCATGCATGCATACATACATACATACATACATACATACATACATACATACATACATACATACATACATACATACATACATACATACATACATACATACATACATACATACATACATGCATGCATACATACATACATTTGCATACCTGGAACACCATGAATAACAGGTATAAAACATGAAAGATTTGCATCTGAAAAAATCCAAGCTTGTCGGATAAAAAGTTTAAACTGTTTCTTACAAAATAGATTTAAGCTCGAATCAGAGAGGACAGACACTAGACTATTGAAAATAATGGTAGGAAACAAATATTGTTGCATATATTCTGCAAAGTGGGATCATTGACAACGGATAAGATGTGTTATTACAAGGAAAATATGCTAAGTAGTTCTTTTACAAGAAACACATGCTAAAATATATTATAACACGGAAACTATGATAAGAAGTGTTATAACAAGGAACACATTATAAGACGTGTGATAACAAGGAGCATTTCAAGATAGAAAAATAAATGGGATTATATATTGAGTGTGAGAATATAAAGTTGCTTTAAAAATAGCCAGTTTATGAAAAGCCAGTTTATGATGAAAAGCCAGTTTATGATGAAAAGCCACATATTGTTCATTTTTGTATACAAAGAACTATATTTGTTTCCCGGCGCGACCAACAAGGATCATTCTAATTAAGGTTAGTTGCTAATTTATCATGGAACGGCATAAATCTTTCGAGTACAATAATGCATTGTAGTATCTCGTACGTTTGCCTTTAAACAGTTGTAACCATGTTGTACGAATATTTGTGAACATTGTACTGATGTTCTGCCACTTCAGCTTGTGACTTCGTGTTCGATAATTCTTTCATAATTGTGAAAGCTGATGTTATTTTTGGTGTTGAATTTAACAAGTTCTAACGAGTGTACTGTTCAGAAGACGATAAAAGCAACAACGACAAGTAAAATAATAATAATAATAATATTAATAATAATAATAATAATAATAATAATAATAATAATCGCAACATAAAGGTAGAATAGTGAATATATTAGGATGATACGGTACCTCGGCAAAAACGTGGTTCAGCTGAGACGAAGATGAATAGTTTAGTTTACTGTATAATAAAACACAGCGTTACATAACATATAGTATTCTCATTGATGATACTTAAATACTGTAATCCTCACATGCACTTCTATCCTTAATGAAGTGCTTAATTAAATAATTTTATTTTCCAAATCCTAAAATGATCACGAATCTCTCTTAATTAAACGTAGCCGTAAGTTAATTTAAGATATTTTGAATCGAAGTTTTTAGAATAAAAATAAACAATTAAACTAAGAGGAATACAAGCACTTACCTTTAAAGGACGGATGAGTGATTTCTACTGCCTTATCCAAACGTTTTTCTCTCCTTTGGTCAAAGCAACACTAATCCAAGTTGCCACGCAGAACTAATTTACTCAGAAAATTAGCTTCATGCGCATTCAAAAAATCGTTGAGAAGCTAAATTGATTAGAAACTGTTTGCAAAAACCGTGCTTACTTCATCACATACTTTTCCAATACTAACCCAGGATGTATGTTTCTCAAACAAACGGAGAGGACAAGTATTTACGCTACTCAGCAGATGATTGGTGCACACCTACAGCGACCGTTATTTCAATTTTGGAGCCCAGAAAATTAATACTCTTCGGAGAGGAAAGACAATTTCGATTTCAAGTGAACATCTGAAATTTTGGCACGGTGCACGACTCCATCAAAGATCTTTGGCTGTGAGCGTATTGATTTGAGAGCTCAGAGGAAATAGATCACATTTTATCAAAGTGTTATCATCGACATATAAACTGGGTCATTCATAATGGCTCGCTGTTACTTAGACAATCGAATGTTTAGAGAAAACTGATAACAGGTATGCGTCAAGAAATACGCAGAATTAGCTCTGGTATAGTCTGTCACATTTTTTAGAACAGAAACTCACTAGAACTGTACAAACACTTAAAACTCGTGGTTTGTGTTTCCATCAATTACGTTAAATAAAAATATACTATGGTTTTTATTAAATTAAAAAGAAATAGATATTAAAGCAACAATTTAATGAAAACATCTAACCTTGCAAAACATAGATTGAGACTTAGTTTAATTTAATTTGAATAAATGTATAGGTTATTCTTGCAATAAAGTTGAGGACACGTAGGCACATTTATAAAAGTCACGCGCAACATAATCGACGTTAGTTATTTAATTTACTAGAGAGAATAGTTTATTACTGAGAGTGATAGACCATTCATGCTTTTCGGTTTTCATCCCTTTCGAAAACATTAAAATAAAAATTGTACAATTACCGGGTTAACAGTGTATGCTAATGCAGTATGTTTGTTGGATACGCAAAATATGTTTTACATTTATTGTTGATTTTTCAATCAACTACTTCTTGATGTACTACGCAGTCAAATAACTAATGCAGACCATCTATTGCAACAAACTATTACTAATAGATGGGAGAACAAATGTTAAAATATTCACTCATATTTTACGTGGAATATTTCCAATACGAATGAATAAAGTAAATCAATATGACATCAAGGAACATTTAATCTTGAAAAAAGGGTTGCGTGACATAAGCAAAGGTTAACAAATAAACAAAAATATGAAAAATAAAATATACTTGCGTCATAGTCACTATGTGAATCCAATAGAAGCACCTTCTGGAGTCCGAAAGACTTAAGGGAGGAGTTTGTATAGAGAACTGCGTGACAGGATAACAAGAGGTATAGAAATGGGATCTAAACGTCGTGATTTAGGTAACACGCAAAACAGAATATCCATGAAGATCTGTTGTAAGAAATGTAACTCCTCTTGTAGGTGGTAAGAGGTGCAATTCTGATACAAGTACACCTAAGGCTAGAATCTAAGAACACCTGCAGTCAATTTTGTTGAAATTTATGATTAACTCTAAGGTTAATGTCACAAAAATGTAAAATAGTTAAACATATATTAATATAATTCCAAAAATCAAAGAATGGTATACTTAATTCAGCAATACCTAGGAGGTAAATACATTAATATATCAATATAACTTAATGTTATTTAGGTTCCAGATTCCATAATTCGGTTCTACCGCTCCGGTTGCCAAGTCGTTAGAGCGTCCGACTCGGATGCGGGAAGTCGTGGGTTTGATTTCCGGTCGAGTCATGCCAAAGACTTTTTAAAACAATGGTACTAAGAGGTGCCTCGCTTGGCACTCAGCATTGAGAGGTTAGTCTTAGGATTGGTTGGCCTAGTGTCAGGATATTGTGACTGGGTGGGACATCATGCTACGGGTCTGCAGCATGATGCCCCAGTGCTAGACATTACTATAAAGTGCCTCACTGCAGAAATCATAACCTTACAAGTGAACAATTGTTAAAGCTTGGTTAAAATCCCAATCACACACACACACACACACACACACACACACACACACACACACACACACACAGAGTTCGGTTTCATAAAATGTATTAATAACTAATATCTTTGTACTTTAAACCTAAATTGCTCCATTTGATTGCTTACCACATATAGCACAAGTACCACCCATCACATTTAAATTACCACACATTACATTTAAATTACCACACAGCACATTTAAATTACCACACAGCACATGGTACGTACCACACAGCACACAGTAATTACCGTATAGCACAACTACTGATTTTAAACCACACCATGGTGTAAATGAATGGCCGTTAACATGATACAGACGTCTAGATTATTCAATCTTTACCTGGATCGCCGTATTTAAAAGTATTGATTGCTATATGATAATATCTGCTAAAACAGCATGATCTGGAATAAGTACAGTGAGCAATTTAAAGAAATGTAATGTCTATTTTTGAATATTATCAACTGCTTTAACGGAGTTGTGTCATTCAAATTTAAAATTGTAACATAATCGGTACTACTTGCAACAACATCTGAAATGATGTTTTCAATGAACATTTTAGTGCCATTTAGCGACTTGATTCACGAAAGGTAACTAAAGATAATTTGGTCTCGTCTGTCCGAATATGGCCATTGGTCTCGTCTGTCCGAATATGGCCATTGGTCTCGTCTGTCCGAATATGGCCATTGGTCTCGTCTGTCCGAATATGGCCATTGGTCTCGTCTGTCCGAATATGGCCATTGGTCTCGTCTGTCCGAATGTGGCCATTGGTCTCGTCTGTCCGAATATGGCCATTGGTCTCGTCTGTCCGAATATGGCCATTGGTCTCGTCTGTCCGAATATGGTCATTGGTCTCGTCTGTCCGAATATGGCCATTGGTCTCGTCTGTCCGAATATGGCCAGTTTACTCATACATGGTCTTGTTATGACATGTACTACAATATGATCATATCAAAAATGACGTAAAACCACAAGACAAAAACAACAGCAAGTAAAACTGAGGTTATTGCTCAGTTGTTAATAAATGGTGTGTGTGGTGAGGCGAAGAATCTACACAATATACCAGCGTGGTTTAAATTTTAACTTACATAAGTAAATAATCTCAACTCTGTTCACAGAAGAAAGTGAACATAAACATGTCTCCCAACTAAAAGAACTGTATCCAACATCAGAATACTTACGCAGGAAATATATAATGCAAATCCGGCTAAAAAAGAAATCTGAGTACGTCGTCTTTACAGTCTACTCTTTCTATGAAATACTGGAAAAAGTCGGTCACAAATACATTACAATACATATAGTAAATTCTTTATCCTGTAATCTCCTTCCACATGCGAATCGCAACAATGTAATGCTTAGTTTTGAATGTGACATTTTAGGGTAAACACTGTAGACCTACTCTAAGTTATTGATGTTATTAATACATCTCTCTCATCCGGGTAATTCCCATTATTGTTCAAAACTGCTATTGTAAAGCCTATGCTGAAGAAACCAACACTCTACCATAACGATTCAACACTTGACCATAACGATTCAACACTTGACCATAACGATTCAACACTCGACCATAACGATTCAACACTCTACCATAACGATATAAAGAGATAAATCACAGTTCCGAATATCCTGTTCATATATAAAAATCTTAGAAAAATTTGGTCAAACCGAAATTGTATCTCATCTCAATTCTTAGTCTTTTTAGCAATGTAAATCTGCATACAGCCCTTGCCACATTACTGAAAGTACTCTTCTGAAAGTAGTTAATGACATTGACTCTGCTTTGGAAAACGAAATTATATAAGTCCTCATCCTCCTTGATTTGTCTGCAGCATTTGGCACAATAGACCATGATATATTACTTCACCTACTTAGGCATCAGGACACAAATTATATCTGCAAATGGAATACACTCCAGCCCAGTTCATCTATGTTGTGGTGTTCTACGGGGGTCTGATCTTGGACCTGTTCTTTTCACTATATACACTCAGGCACTCTCAAGCGTTATAGATCATCATCTAGTGTCTCACCTGTTGGACGCTGATGACATCCAAATACACAAATCTAGCCACCCAACTGAAGTTGATGATACCATGCAAGGTGTGGAGAGGTGCATTTCTTATGTGAAATCATGGATGACATGTAACAAGCTGCATATGAATGATGATACAACTGAGGCCATTCTGATCACAACACAAAGACTTTCTCATTAAGATCCTTTACCTCAAACAATTAATATTAGCGACACCAACATTAAATTCACACATCCAGTACGAAACCTAGGAGTTACTCTAGACAGTACTCTCGCATTGCACCAAAATGGCATGAACATATCCAAGGCTGCATATCTTGAGATGAGACGCATTAGCTCCATTAGCAAATATATTTCAGTTGATGCCACTAAAATGATTGTGTGTTTATTAGTACTTTCAAGACTGGACTATTGTGACTCAATTCTGTCTGGTTTGTCTGAATATCTACTCCATAAACTTGAAAACATTCAAAACACAGCTGCTCGAATCATCCTTAGAGTATACGATCAGAGCACACCTCCCTGCTGTTTTTTTACCCTACACTAGCTATCCATTCGATCCATAATCAAACACAACATTTGTTATATGGGCTATGTTTTACTGCCGGACTCCACTCCAACATACATATTTGGCCTCACTCATGTGTACACACCAGCAAGATACTTACGCTATTCTTCTGACAATCGTATACTCATTATTCCCATTATGAAAATACGAAGTCATATGGACGATATTCTTTTGCATACCAAGGCCCAGCAATATGGAACAAATTGCCAATTGAAATAAGACACAAAGACACAGCGATCCCTTTCAAGAGTGCTCTTAAAACGCACCTTTTCGACTACAAGAACAAACTTAAAGACCTAATAATGTTTCATACCTGAAATATTTTCATCACGTTTGATGTTTTCTAATGTCATTGTGTTTTTCTTTTTTTGTAGCCATAAAATTAAATATATGTTAAAGCGCTTAGAGCTTTTAAATATCAACAATCTGATATCACATGCATCGAACATTCTGTGCTGAAAAATGGTTTTGTATTTTGTAAAGTGTCCTGTTTATTCGGATGGACGCTTATTCTTTGATTTATAATTTGCAACTAAATATAATCTACTTTTACTAGTGCATCAACGTTTTTGATTAGTTTTACCTTCAACAAATTAAATGTGCCGAGTCTGTCAGAATAAACCCATCTTCTTTCTATCTGAATAATTTCAACTGAAATAAAACCTATGCGATAAATGTCATCTTAGATGAGCAATGAATTAATATTAAATTTATAAAATTCATTAAATAATGTCCAGCTTTTGTTCGACAAGGCTCGCAAAAGCCGAACATTATTCAACTCGTCAACAATGCCAGTGATTAAATAAGATGTACACTTCAATAAATACTCAGATAAAATAATTATTCCATGTAATTCAAATTGAATATCTCCTTGCAGTCAATAAATAAATAAATAATTTAAAAATGTATTCTAAACTGGTGACTTATGATGTATGGAAAATGTGTTACATTCCAAGTTGTTCAGGAGACTCACGGTCATGCTTGGTATAGAATACAGCCTTAAAGACTGTTCTACTTCGGTGCCAAGATTTCCAATCATCGTTTCACAGATACTTGTAACCTAGTAAACAGGAAGCACATTTGCTTTTATCGGTTTCACAGTTGTCTGGAAGCATTCTTGATTATTAACTTATCACTCACGAAAACATCTTGACATCATAAAGAAACCTTAGACTTCAAAAGAGTTCTGATGCTGGAAAACGTAGATGCTTCAACTCATACTCTGTTAATAGAATTGAGCAATTATTGCAATCAGTGCTGAACAACAAAGCGCCGTGTTTGGATGTACAGCAAAATCCATTTCAACAAAATCAATGACACGAATTCCCATACATTAAGATGCTTGAGATCGTGGAGGGTGAGTGTTTAGGACTGGCGGCAATTATTCAAAGAACGAAGACGAAAAGATGTTAAAAGTTCTTGTAAAAGAAAACAAACCGAGTAAACTACACAAATAAATAGTATAACATTAATTAACAGTAGTAATATTGCACACACACACACACACACACACACACACACACACACACACACACACACACCTTTCCACTATCAATACCTGACATGATGATTATAAAATAAGTAATGAAATAAACTAATAAGATCACATTTCGGTCCAATTATACAGCTGTCTTTTCCATTGTTCTGTTCCATTCTTTCAATGTAACTGGGACTCACCAACCCAAGTTATGATAATTTATTAAATATTAGTTTCTGCACAACTTTATGATCTCGAGTTATTGAAGGTACACATTGCCAGGGTTGCAATGGTGTTCGTCTGGTAACCACCATTGCTGGAGGAATTGGATGTTGCAATGTTAAGTTATAGGGCTTAGTCAGTGACTAATACTTGGATATGGGTCTTGCACATGTACCTTGAAACTGAGAGGCAGACAGGGAATTATGCAAGAGACTGATATTAGCCTCTTGCTTGCTGTTTTCATGGGGTTTGTTGGAGGATTCCATGCGGGAGGGGACATGAGCAGAACTATTCATATTGGTTGGCATTGGCAGCAGAATTCAAAGAGCCATCCAGATTAGGTAATTTTACGTAACAATGCATGATTAGAGTTCCATGATACCAGTCACGTCTCTGGTTTTTCGAAGGTACATGCAATGAATGTAGAGGTTCACCTTTCTGGCTTTTCAAAGGTACAGACAAGGGATTTAGAGTCTCTACATCTGACTTTTCTCATGGGTTTATGCTGGATTTGAATCTGGTGGTTTTCCGTGTGCAAACAGACTTTCTGCTTATCTCCCTGATTTTACGCCGTAACAGTTGAGTCGATCTTTTTGTTCGCCATCCACGGCCAATTATAACGTTACATTACGGAGAATTGGTCTCTGCGAAACTTGGACAATAACTTTATATTCGAGACATTCATGTCAGCCAGAAATTTGAAAAATCTCGCCAATTCCTTTGTTCAGGGAATGTATCATCAACAGCGTTAATGCCAGTCATAAGGTAATAGGAAAATACAATTTCGCGCATGCGAAACCGGAAGTGCCTTAACAACATCATAATATTTCGACATTGATCCAATTGCCAAGGACGGTTATGTCATTTCAAAATACTCTGCCTACCTCATATGAACGTCTTTCGTTCATTGATTAACTCGAGAAATAGTGGCACGAGGGAAGTAATGACCAGTCTGACACGCAATTTTTAGGGCATGCAGAATCATTGCTGCCAATGTCACCGTCATGGACAACAATGCAATGCTAGCTTAAAACAACTTCGGCCCCTTAAATGGAAGTCGCAAGACACCAGTTGTCGGCCATGTTAAGCGAGGAAGTAGTTTTACCAGTGGTGGATCTGTCGCTACACTTATCTGGTGGTATTAAACTATTTTAACATTTCTACTTAATGTCTATTTGTAAGATGTTTGTTTAGTGAGTAACAAAATCTAACTTTCGGACATTTTCACCTGCGTCAAGCACATTTTTTTTTGGCAAGATTTAAGTACAAGCTGCCAAGAAATCATGTTGCATGCAACTACACTACTACCGAAGGTATTTGAATAAGAGAGGGGATTAATTCTTAAAAAGTAATCGAATTTTGTTATGACGCATCAACGAATTTGCATGTAAACATACGGAGTGGTGTTCCTCTAGATGTAGATAATAATAGAGTTTAAATCATTCGTGCACGAAACGATTTCGGAAATTTAATCCACGTGTGGATATGATCACGCAAGAATTCAATTAGCAATATAAACGTATATAGTTAGTTATGCTGAGCCACACGAACTACAGCGTCACCACTTTAAGTCATTTGATCATTTTCATCCTGTCGTTAGAAAATCTTTAATGCCAACCTGAAAAACGTAATATCAACCACTGAGGTTGCGTGTAAAACAGCATGTTAGATACTGACGACAGGACAATGACGTGCTAGCATTATTCAGAATGTCTGATCTCTTTGTCAAGCTTAAAGTTTAAGGTAGTGTTTGTAACTCTCTGACCTGAACGAAAGTAAAAGTTTCTGTGACATACCAAGTACACAACACAATAAGAAATGAAAACCAAATTGAAGAACTGCAAGATAAAAGAACTCTCTGGAATGTGTCCAGCACTGAAATCTTTTTACACACACAGACAGTGCACACTATAATGAGACATGAAAGTAAATGTTCGGTCTCAGCGAACATCGATGGTCACTAAAATAACATTGGAAGTCATCACTAAGCTTTGGTTGCCATAAAGGTTAAAGCTGATATGCGATGAAGAGAAACTTAAATCGCACCCTATTATCTGGAGAGTTGAGGTGAATAAATTTTAAAGAAATGTTGATATATCCCAAATATTGACTCAAAATTTAGTTAAAATTTGGTGTTAAAATATAGATTATTGTATTTGGGCACGTGAAAAAAGCAGGTATGACAAACAAGCGCGTGTAACACAATATATGAATTAATTGGAAAAATGTATTTAAAATATTTTTTTTTATATTGTTTGACCCATGTGTCTCATAAAGGGTCTTTATTATCAGATATAACGCTGACTAGTCTATCAGGATTAATAATGGCGGTTTTTATTTGTCGATATGTATTTCACGCTGTCATACTATTGTTCGTCTCGAGTAGGTTCCATAATTATATCGATATTTCTTTTCTCGTCTGGATCGAAATGGTTATGAACGTCTATAAAATATATATTGAGATAGAGAAAACACCACATTGGGTACATCTGAACTGCATGTGCTTTAGTAGTATTACTGTTTGCTTTGAAAAGTTTAAACTCAAAATATCACTCGCCATTAAGCGGGTCAAAAGAACAAATCTTTTCATATTTTCTTTTCAAATTTTGTGGAGATATTTTGATTATGCAGACAATAATTTATGCAGTAATCTTATTGTATAGCACTATATTTCCATACAAAAATCCGAATATAGATGGGAACCGTTTACGGCAAACTCTGACCCATGAAAAAGAGAACCAGTCTAAGGATTATGTGTGACAATAAAGAGAGTAAACTAAATTGATTCAGACTCCGAATCGTGCTTACACGGTGAATAGTTATTTCTAAGTATTTTGACAAATGAGAAGACCAGGAAATTTGTACTGTTGTAATTCATATTTTCATGGTTTGAAACTTGATCAGACCGATTATATAAAAAAATCAGATTATTTAACGGTTTCTAACAAATGAAATCAATCTTATAAAACGAATAAAATGCTCAGATGTAGTTTCGCTTAATTTAACGCCTCCTTGCCAAATAATTTAGTATTCTTGTCACTTGACAACAATAATGTCTCTGAAATGAAACCCTATAAGCTGGAAAGTGTTAAGTAATGAAATTGTACGGTTCAAACAATAAATATGTCGTGCAGTAAATGTGTTTGAGTACCTGAAAATCAGGTGCATAGTATAGGTTTATTTGTAAATTGTGACATAAATTGGGCACACAGATCGGGGAATTAGATTAACAGAAAATACCGTATTTAGGCAACCATATGTTCGGCACAAAATTTATAAAATGCTTGGCAATAAATGACCGAGTATTTTACAAATAGTATTCGACAGTTAAGGTACAAAAATCTATGACTTTGCGTAATATGTGGATTGAGTTTTTTGAAACTATATCTTTTAAAAAAGAAATTCAGTTTTGAAAACATGGAACAAATTGATTTTCTCAGAAAAGTTTGCTTTAATGCTTAATTATTAACTTTGTCATGTATACGTGTATTAATGCAACTATGCTTGATTAGATTCTGAATGGTTTATACATTTTGCTTTTTCAACAAAATGCAAACTCAGTTTTCCATTCCGCTTCACACGAAATCAGCCCGTTTTGCCTCACAGTTACTAGACATTTCTTAGACATGATTTTTCTTTCTTAAGAACACGTAAATACTTCTTTTAATATATGGGCTTTGAAGGAAATGGATGGCAAGAAATCAAAAGTCTTGAGATGTAGGAATATGTAAAGCAAAAGTCACACTAAAGTAAGATAAAAATCAGCAATGGTCCACCACCACCATCATCATGTTACTGATGTACTCGAAAACACCAAATTAGTCATGTTATCATATATACAATGGTTTATTGTTGCATTTGATGCGACTTAAAACCACTTTTGAACTGAGTTTTTCGTTGTGATAATATAAGACGATTTGACAGTGGTGAATACCCTCTTTATAAAAAGGTAAAAGCATGTTTTAGTACCCTTGAATGTTTTTACGTATGGAAACTTTAAGCCAGAAATCATGCACAAATGTCAAGTTCCAAATAAGGATGTTGTCGCTTATCTGTAAATACTACACTTTACAAGAACCGATCGATAAAAAGCACAAAGACTGCACGCTGAGCTTCCAAATCTATCTTTGTACGCTGAAATTGATCTGGAATTATGCATACAGTGTTATTTACTAAAATGATGAACACAGTGTCTCAACTTAGGGAGAAGCGAAATTTACTAAGACGGTGAATACGGTGTCAAAATTAAGGACAAGTGCGATTTACTGGAATGGTGTCTAAATTGAGGACAAGCGAGGCTTACTAGAATGGCGAACAAAGTATTTTGAGAAAAAGAGAAATTTTCTGGAATGGTGAACAAATATCTAAATCGAGGACAAAATAGGTTTACTGGAATACTGAATGTGGTGTCCGAATTGAGGATAACAGCGATTTACTGGAATGGTGAATACGGTGTCTAATTGAGGACAAGCGCAATTTACCATGTATTCTTGCCATGTTTATTTCAATTTTTTAGATGTCAAGAATTTTATAGATTTCTCAATGTTTCCCCAATTGTTCAACATATAAAGAAAGTTCACCTCCTATATAATCTAAATGACCTTGTAAGTGATTTTATAAAAATTATTTTATTAATTTTTCAAACTTTAATAGTTGGAAACAGTTACTCTTCCACCTGCTTTATACGTAAATACTTGGTTGATAAGTTTCACTACGACTGGTCATACATTCCAACATCGCGAAAAGTGTTTTTGCTGTTGATGTTGATGTTGTTGTGAGCTGCATCATAAGTATGAATCTAACATTGGCATTTTGTAAACTTTTTATTGAATTGTTTTCGTTTGTAATGTGTAATTATATATGGTTTGTTTGATGCATGTATTTCAACTTTTTAGCCATACAGACGAAACATCTAATAATGGGGAGTTTCGATCTTAAGCAATGTAGAACGAATTGCACATTGAAATTAGACACATTTATCCCTTTCAAGAGTGTTCTTAAAACTGACCATTTTTGACTGCAAGAACAAAATTAAAGATCTAAAAATGTTCCCTATCTTAATTTTATTTTTTATCAATTTTTGTTTTCCAATTTCATGGTGTTTTTTTTTTTTATAAAAAAAATTATATTCATATCATTATAGATGTTGTAAAGCTCTTAGAGCTTCCAAAGATTAGGCGCTATACAAAGTCCTTATTATTATTATTATTATTATTATTATTATTATTATTATTATTATTATTATTATTATTATTATTATTATTATCTCAAATGAGAGGTAAATTAACTATTTGCAGTTAAATTATTGAATTGGATCACTGTAATCTCATTGGTAAAGAAAACACTGTAATTTCATGGATATGATGTCGGTTGACTTAAGATGGCTTTACGATTATGTAGCCATTCAAAGTGCCACCAGGAATTATTTATAAACATATAGATTCCGTGTATGAAGCATTGATGCATTGTAAGAAAAGAATGAAACACATCTGGAAAAAAATACGGATTAATGAAAATGCATTACAATTCGCTGAAACTTCAGAATAGGAAGCTTCGTTCACAAGATAAACAGTCACTACCATAAATATGTCGACTATGAAACTGAGCTAATAAATTCCTTTTCCATTGTGAGATTCTCGTTTTATATTTCTCTATCGAAGAAGAAATCTGAGATTAACAAATAATAATAATAATAATAATAATAATAATAATAATAATAATAATGCTTACAATACGACGGACCCTCATTAATTGGATTAAATGACCACACCTTGGTTCTAGATACTACATTATGCTCAAGACTAAACGAACTGGGAATACATTCATCATTTCTTAATTGTAAACGGAAGCGAGAAAAGAAAAGTTCTTACAGAGCTGACCGGCGTAGAACAGGAAGAAGAATTACAGTTATCTCCCTTTCGCCCGTAACGGATAAACAACTTAAAAATTCTGACGTTAATTTTAATAACCTGGTTCAAATTCCTCTTAAATCGTCAACCGTTGTGTCAACTGTCCCAGGGATACCACTACGTAGTGCATTATTCAACGCTCTATCAGTAGGATCACCGGAAAAGCGCACAGAAATTGTTAATTTTATCAACGACCAGAAAATTGACGTCTTCTTCCTGACAGAAACTTGGTTACATTCCGCAGGTGATGAATCTAAGTGTGCGGATTTAACACCCAGCGATTACTCCATCAAGTCGTTCCCCCGCAACTCTCGTGGAGGTGGAATTGCTGTAATTACAAAGAATTCCATGATCAAATGCCTTAAGTACACCACAACCTTCAATTTCTGCCACACATCGTTTGAACTAGTCCAAACAACGCTCACACTGGAACAAAGGTCAGTCCATTTTATCTGTCTCTACCGTCCTCCTCCTAGTAGAAAAACAAGCTGACTGAATCTCTCTTTTTGGAACAGTTTCCAAATCTTCTAGAGTATGGAAATTCGATAGGTGGCAACCTAATTATTCTTGGAGATTTCAACTTTCACTTTGACTGTCCTGGTAAACCATACACGTCAAAACTCCAAGATTCCATTCATGTTTTCAATCTTAAACAGTCAGTTAACCAACCAGCTTGGTCACATTTTAGACTGGTTTCTTTATAGACCTGATGATAATATTCTGCAATCCACCCTTGTATCCCACGAACTTGCATAGGATCACCTCTGCATTGTATGCCATCTCGACGTATCAGTCCCTAACCCTCCACCTCTATTTGCTACTAAGGGAAACCTTCGTATGATAAATAGAACCAAATTCATGCATGACATCCAAGAAAACCTAACAACTTTTTTACATCCAACAGCGGAACAACTTGATAACTGACTGCGTTCATTGCATGAAAAAGATGCCGTAGCACCAAATGCAGAGTATCAATAAAAAAAGTGTTCTCCATGGTATAGCAGTGTTAGGGACCAGCTTCGTACTGCTAAAAGACATCGCCGAAAAGCAGAGAGGCTTTGGCTTTCCATCAGACTCAATATTCATAAACAAATCTACGAAGCCGCTAAGAAGAACGTCACAAACATAGTCCATTTAGCCAAATCGTCCCACTACAGTACTAAGATCACGGAGAGTTCCAGCTGCAAAGAGCTCTTCGAGATAACTAACAAACTAATGTCAAGGAACAAATGTACACCACTTCCAACAACCTTCTCTCCACTAGACCTACCAGACCAATTTGCAAATTTCTTCGATGACAAAGTACAAACCATTAGAGATTCGCCTGACAGCACAATTTCAACTGATTCGTCACCATACAGTTATGATGCAGAATTTCAGCGACAACCGTAAGGAGCATTTGAACCTGTTTCTATTGATTTAGTACGGAAAATCATGATTAAAAGTGCATCAAAGTCGTGTGCACTTGATCCAAGTCCGACGTCACTGCTGCTTGAGTGCTTTGACCCAATAATGCCTTCACTAACTGATGTTATTAATATCTCTCTCTCATTAGGGGAATTCCCATCATGTTTCAAAACTGCCATCGTAAAGCCACTGCTGAAGAAACCAACACTGGACCATAACGATTTAAAGAACTACCGCCCAGTTTCTAATCTATCATTCATATAAAAAAATCTTAGAAAAGGTTGTTCTAACTCAACTTGTATCTCATTTGAATTCAAGCAGTCTTTTTATCAATGTACAGTCTGCATATCGCCCTTGCCACAGTACGGAAACTACTCTTCTGAAAGTATTTAGTGACATTCTCTCTGCTTTGGATAGTGGAAAGATTACAGTTCTCACTCTCCTGGATTTATCTGCAGCATTTGACACAATAGACCATGATATATTACTTCACCGTCTCCAGCATGTATTTGGCATTCAGAATATAGCCTTACAGTGGTTCAAGTCCTACATAATCAACAGGACACAAATTATATCTGCAAATGGAATACACTCTAGTCCGGTTGACGTATGTTGTGGTGTTCCACAGGGATCTGTTCTTGGACCTGTGATCTTCATTCTGTATACTCAGCCGCTCTCAAGTGTCATAGATCATCACCCAGTGTCGCACCAATTGTATGCTGATGACACCCAAATATACAAGTCTAGCCACCCAACTGAAGTTGATGCTACCATCCATGGAGTAGAGAAGTGCATTTCTGATGTGAAATCATGGATGACATGTAACAAGCTGCACATGAATGATGATAAGACTGAGGCTATTCTGATCACAACACAAAGACTTTCTCATTCACATCCTTTACCTCAGACAATAAATATCAGCAACACCAACATTAAATTCTCACAGCCAGTACGGAACCTAGGCGTTAATCTAGACAGTACTCTCACATTGCACCAACATGTCATGAACATATGCAAGGCTGCATATCTTGAATTGAGACGCATCAGTTACATTCGTAAATATCTTTCAGTTGATGCCACTAAAACACTTTTGTGTTCATTAGTACTTTCAAGACTGGACTATTGTAACTCGATTCTGTCTGGTTCGTCACAATATTTACTCCAGAAACTTCCAAAAGTTCAAAACACAGCTGCACGGATCATCTTTCGAGTATCTCGATCAGAGCACACCTCACCACTGCTCTGTACCCTATATTGGCTATCAATTCGATACAGAATCAAACACAAAATTTGTTCTCTGTGCTATGTTTCAATGGCAGACTCCAGTCCAACATACCTATCCAGCCTCACCCATGTGTACACACCAGTTAGATCCTTACGCGCTTCTTCTGATAATCGTATACTCATTGTTCACAAGGTGAAAACAAAGACATGGACAACGTTCGTTTGCACACCAGGGCCCGGCGACGTGGAACGAATTGCCCATTGAAATTAGACACAAAGACACAGTGGTCCCTTTTAAGAGTGCTCTTAAGACTCACCTGTTTCGACTGCAGGGACAAACTTAGCGACCTAATCATGTTTTGTATCTTATATATTTTCAGCACGTTTTTATGTTTTCCAATTTCATTGTTTTTGTCATTTGTTGTTCTGTAGTGTAGGCATATTAATGATGGTGTAAAGCGCTTAGAGCTTCGAAAGATTAGGCACTCCTAAACAATGATATTTAATTGTGTATCTGTGATGATATTTTTGATGAAAACTTGCCAACTAAAAGGAGAGTCAACTTTATTTTGAATTATATCGGCTTCTTAGCAATTTCTAAGACAGGGTGCTGCTTCTTGTAGAATCAGTGTACCGGTTTGCTTGGTCTTATGTGACTTCTCATTTTAGAATCGGTGTATCGGTTCGCTTGGCTTTCTGTGACTTCTCATAGTAGAAGTAAGTGTATTCTTTGCTTGGCCTTCCGTGACTTCAAATTGTAGAAAAATATATAATCTTTGCTTGGCCTTATGTGAATTGTTATTGTAGAATTAGTTTGTACCCTTTGCGTGGCCTTTGCGACTACTCATTGTAGAATAAGTGTACCCTTCCCTTGGCCTTTAGGAGCAAGTGTCAATCTGTTATATTGCCCGTGTGTAATAAATGGAACTCTTGCTGCAATAGCCCGTAGTTTTGTCAATCAAATGTCGGATGTTAATTGAAATCGGGACACATTTGCTCTCCAATCATTTTAATCAATTAAGAGAGCATCGCACGAAATAAAATGCGATTTTTGTAGGCTGTTGAACCCAGTCGAAATAAATGAAGTAAAAGAAAGTTATTTATTGGGAAAGAGATGTGTAAGTACCTGGTTTAGTAATTTCGTCCATAGTTCGGTCGCTACTGCTTTATTCCTGGTTCGCTCGTTAGTATATCCTTTGCTGTAAACCTATCATTTTTTGGAGCTAGATCAACATATAGTGGTACATACATACATACATACATACATACATACATACATACATACATACATACATACATACATACATACATACATACATACATACATACATAGACTTCTACATTTCTTTTTTTCATGGGGTGGGAACTTGACGGGTTTTCATGTTTCGTATATAGGTTACAGCAATTTTACAACACATGCAAATTCACGGTGTAGGCCCCCCCCCCCCCCTCCTCCAATGACCTCCCTATTTACATATACTTTTGCTTTCAAAAGTGAATTACAGTCACCTTTGTACATGAAGGCGTGAAAACCTTGACTCTAAGTAGCGAAAGCTTCAACATTGGAATTAACATTCAATGTTGTAGGTATCACATGACGTGATGCATGCGGAATGACCATGTCCAGTACTAAAATATAAGTTTTGTTGAAGTAGTACTAATATAGAAATTATTTTGAATTAGACGATATACACTTGGGAACCTTCCTATTTCGATATCAATAAAGAGTGATATCATGGCTTGTGTCTATTACATGTCCTATTTCGATATCAATAAAGAGTGATATCATGGCTTAAGTGTCTATTACATATCGCAAATGCAGCGCTGTCCAAGATATACATTGTGTTCGAACATGTGAGAAATTAGAGGTCGCTTTCTCACTGATGTTGAATTGAATGGTGGTCAGATTTTGTAGTTAACTGTGTAAAACTGTATCGACTGAGTGAATGTTATATCTGTATCCGAAGTTTATCTTTATATGCGTCTTTGGTAATTCAATGAGAGACATTATCAGGAATAAAGACTAAATTAACACTCCCTATGTAATAAAAAAAGGCAAAGACGCAGAAAGATATTTTATCCCATGACCACCTAGATATGTGCGTTAAGTTTATCCGAAGTTTATCTTTATATGCGTCTTTGGTAAAAAAAATATATTTTATGCGCAGAATAAATAAAGACTTATTTATATGATCCAAGTCATATGATTAACCATTTCGTATGATGTTGAACCAGATAATAATTTCCATTTCACCTCAACATTCTTTTCTTCTCGATTATTATAATGGATATAATATGATTCCTGTTTCTTGTAAAACTAAGATCATGAACATTTTACATGCCATTTGAGAGCCGGAATGGTTTCCTTGAAAATAATCACCATTACCTGACCTCTAAAATCAAATTTATCCGTCACTAAGCAGCCGTTTACTACCAATGAAATTTATCCGTCACTAAGCTGCCGTTGACTACAAATGAAATATAAATTGATTACATTTCCACTTGGCATCTGATCTTGAAGAAGAAATGTTAATTTTTTCTGAACCTGTATTTCCCATATGTAAATTCTTTGTAACAATAAATTAAAAAGTATTGGTGGTTTATACCTAAGTAATAAATGCTAGAGAAGATTGTATTTTGCAATTCGTATCGTCGTGTTGCCTTTATAAAACATTGTACAGATTATATACATGCTGCAAAATATTACATTAAGCTAGCCATAGAATATAAGTGAGTTTTTTTCAACCTTAGAACTGAACAAAGCTCTGAAAAATCGATTGCAATTTTCCACAAGATTGGCTTACAAATAGGAAATAATCAATCTTTGTATTTGTTTCATATCTTCGCAGACAAATTTCTACTGATTTACGTGTTCTGAAAGAATAATATTTGTGCAAGTCAGCAGGAATTTAAATGATACTGACAGTGTGTCAGTCCACTGGAAGGTTTTAAACAATGGGACAGCTTAAGCTCTCTCGCACGCTATATATATATATATATATATATATATATATATATATATATATATTTAGAGAGAGAGACAGACAGAGAGAGATACATATATATACACTCACACATACATACATGCATACATACACACGCAAACACACACACACACGCACACACACACACACACACACACACACACACATATATATATATATATATATATATATATATATATATATATATATATATATATATATATATATATATATATATATATATATGAAAAAAGTCACAGAAACATTCCTTACCTATCATTGACACAAATTTATTTTACTTGTGACAGAGCAATCAAGCAAATTATATTCCACTTTCTATTACAATTGAAAATATTTTCCCACAATTACGAAACCAATGTAGTGCATACAAATATACTCTCTCTTTCAAGTGTGTCATGTTAATGAACTTTACATTGCGTAAAACTTTACATTGCGTAAACCTTTCTGATGGGCAAACACCACTCGTCCCCGATTGATGATCTTTACAGACAAAATGCACCTTTTAATATTAGTGGTTCCAGCAGGCGACCGACAGCCATCCCTGTCTGGCGACATTGACAAAGCAACTGACACCTTTCCATAACATATGACCCTTACAGGCAATTAGTGCCCTTCGCTGATTAATGACCCTGAGAGGTATTCAACACCCATCCGTGACTCGCAATCTGAAGACAATATTGGCGGATCTTAAGGTGTCTTTGATAGATTAGTTTAGCTTCACAATCATCATTGTCAACAATGGTATGAGGATTTTAAAAGAAATTTGAGTGAAGCTTTAGCCTTTTCTCCTAGCATAATGATTCGCTTGGTATGAAGAAGAAAACCATTATGTTTCGATATGTAATGCAGGATACAGAACAATCAAATTTCAGTAGACTTACAGAAGTTACCTGTACCATTGGTGCCATACATTGTGGCGGCAGTTCTTAATTCACATCATTGTAATGAAGTCACCATTATAACATTGTTAGCCTCATAACAAGAAAGTAATACGTTTGTTCATGAAACTTACGGCTGATGGCGCTATTAACGATCCCCGTCCTTCAAGTTGTTACGAACTGATTTAAAATTATGTCATATTTCTGCTTAACATCTACACTTGTCCATTTTCCGTGTTTTCCATTATCGAATATTTACTTTTCGCAGACGTCTTGAAGAAAGAACATATTTCTAACATTGTAGGGCTGACGCTTTGAGCGTATTGTATGGGCAGTTTCCGTATAACAGTTTTTCTAAGGAATGGCTGGATAGTTTAGGGTCATTTACCTTTCTGTACGCCAATTGATTTGCCGCTGTGTGAAAGCAAATAATTTTTACTGTGTTGGATGACACAAGAGACCGACAAATGATTTTCAAGAGACTAGTAAATGAAATTAAGCTTTCACCGAAAGCGCTTGATTTATGCTCAAATGGAGATCTATCAGGAAATTATTGTCATAGTGGTAAAGCAACGAATTCACACAAAATAAGTAGCTGTTATTCAATGTCTCCAATAGCCACCAATTGTTTGCATTTTCGCCAAGGATCAATTATTTGTTCCCGGCATTAATTATGGACATAAAACTGCTTAAGGAATTCGTGTATGAAATATAATTTCTTTGTCCGTTACACTTTTTTATGATTGCATGGTTGCATCTTTTTTTATGCGGTTCATAAACACCTTCCACATTAATGTCTCATCCTTTTCTGAATCCATCATCAAAGTTCTGAAATAGCATATATTCAATTAGTTAGATTAATTGGAGAAATTTGACTTCTGAGATGTTTTGATGTACAGGAGGGTAAGTATATTTTAGGGTTTGGGTCATTGTAATTGAAATGATTCTGCATAAAAACAAAACTCCTTTACCAATACAGTTAGACAAAATATCACGCCCTATAAAGAAACTGATATACGCCACCTTGTACTCTGCACAACAAAAAGAACTACACAAAAATGTAATAATAATATCCTAACTCGAGTTGCACCGCCCATTTCACATGTATTCTGAATAGCTCCATAACTAAGTTACATACATATATTATGTTGGTTTTTTTATTTTTAAATATATTATTTATACTTTTCATCTTCCTGTGATTAGTTCTATACATAGAGATGAACAAATCCACTCGTGCCTCTTTGCACTATACAACAGAAACTGCATCGATCAATCTTCCGAGAATTCCATAATCGATGTTACCTTAAAATGGCGTCGATTAACTAGATTTAACATGATTGGAGCTCCAAAATTTACAATAGTCTCATCCAATAATAACATGAAAGACTAAAGTTATGGCTCTTTCAATTTTTTTGTGAAACGACGTGCTATTTGAAGAGATTATAGTTTGTTTTCTCACTTTAAGAAAGACTAAATATTATAAAATACAGTTTCGATTATATTTTATTAATAAAGTGAGACTAACATTTATATATTTGCATGATGTTACAACAGATATTGTCCTTAAAACTCATATTCGCTGTAAAGATATTTGTATTCGCATAATATTTTTATTATTAAAAAACATGTTTAAAGACAGGATAACATATTTAATAAATTCTTCAAAATCAAGACAGTGAATGGTTTTAGGACCTTTTTTTGCGGGGGGGGGGGGGGACTAAAACGACATATTCAGCTCTTTGATTCAAACTCGAGTAAAAATGTTAATATTTTACTATGGTCGATTACACTACGAAATCAATCGGCAAACAGTCTTAATTTAACACGAATAGATCAAATGTAAAGTGAGTTAGTGGGATTATTGCGTGATACAAAATACAAATACACCTTCTCCAACCATTTGTGTAATATTATAAAACGGCAGGTTTTCAGAATCATTGGTGATGAAACACTTCATAATGCCGCCATTGTCGTTCAAAATATTATAGAAATACTTCATTCCCGATTTTCAATTTGAATATTTTCTCAGACGTATAACAGTTCTCTTACAATTTGCTAAATTAAATATTCGTCACGTTCTACAGCCTGATTACATAGCCTGCTTCACATAAATTTTCATTAAATGCTCCCAAAAGGAAACATGACATTATGTTAGTCATGTTTGCTTTCTTGTATGTTGATTACTTCTTTGGAAGAGTAGCCATTCTGGCGTGAAAGGTTATAACGCCGACAAACATTCCCTATACTAAATTTAAAAGGATATCCTGTCCCACATAAAGAGACTGGTTGTCGTTTAGCCATGGCTTTTGCATGTAGAAATAGAACGCGCATATTCCTTGTATTTGTTAGGTTTGAAAAAGGAAAATATCTGAGTCAACATTATCTAAAGCACAGCAAATATAGGTGAAATTATTGGATCGTAGTTAGAGAGATTAAACCGTCAGCTGGCTGAGAAATAGAAGTTAAGCCATTCAACTGAGAATCCAGCCATCTGTGATCTATTTCTTCTCGACGGAGGCAAATAACTGGTGTTCTTTCAGAGAGTTGTATGCAATAACTGTTTAACAAGAGGGGAATGCTTTAATATGCGTCTCATGTACGCATTACGTAGTTCTTTAGATAAATCCGACTGGTATTTAAACTATTTCTATCCCGTGTTGGTCAAAACGTCTCTTTTTATTTTACGAAAGATTTAAAACACTTCTACATTTTTAAAAATCAAAATTAAGGGCATTAAAGTTTGTGTGACTAGTTTCTTTAGAAGCAAATCTTATTGCCATGTTGATCTCTCTTGGAATCCTTGATTAATAATATGAGGGATTTTATATTTTAAAAAATGAACATCTTAAATGAATTAAATTTTCTTGTCGATTTTAATAATACAAAAGAAGATTCGAAATAAAGACAGTATAATAAATATATAAATTGATATTCTCAAGTGCGTTCATCAAAAAAAAAATGTCAGCATAAGACATACTAACTTTGCATCATTACGAAGTTCAGCTGGGTATATGATTTGTGTTCTTACCAAGGACATTAGGTAATTTTGTGTAATATCTATGTTAATATATTCTTTACAAAAGATGAAGACTCATACATATTGGTGATTCCCACATATATACAAGGATGTGTGTATGTGACCGCAAGCAGTTTAGTTGCTAATTCTACCCAAATCTTAATGTTTCATCATTTCAATCTTACATGAAGTCTTCACACACACACACACACACACACACATCCTCCCAATTCATTGATTATACCCCATATCAAAACAATTAGGTCGCATTTAGCCTTGACACAAACATATTTATGACACCTAATATCGGTACAAAGCTTTATATTTTGGATTTTTTAAATCATTTTTAATTTCACCACGTGTAGCTTGTTCGTGAATTTAGTAGCTCAACAGATCCGGCAGAATATAATGAATCTGTCTAAATTCAATCCAATATTACATTAAACGGCAAATATTTTAATTATAACAGTAAATCTTCATCATTTTCATTTCATCCAGTATTTCATTATATCCATGCCATTTAGAAACATTTATTTCCGATGCCTGCCAACATTACCAAATTGTATATTTTATGCCAAGCCTGAACTTGTTGCCGCAAAGACTGAAAATATCAATTATCACAGGAATGAATATTGTGATGTTAAATCCATGGTGCCGTATCCAGCAAGAGAAAGAAGTGTCGAGCATCATACTTATACCGTTGATATTGGTTTTAACTAATCTGTTTTTGAAAAGCTTCTTTCCCAACATTTAAAAAAAAATTATGCTCAAAATTATGCTGCAAATGTCATAAACGGCTTAATCAGAGTAGAAATGGAATCTGATACAAATGTAATTATGCGTACATTTGCTCAATAATTATATGTTATTCATATACGTATGATACATTCTTGATGAAACGTTTTCGCTTAATTCAATTTCCTACATGAGACGTGGAGGCTGTGCAGGAAATTTCATGTCGCAGCCAGTAGCAAATATAATCAGACTGAATCAAATAAGACCACTCTAGTGAGAATGTCTACTCTAATGTGAAACTGTCCATTTTCAGCGAGATTTGACGTATAAATTATAACAGAGATAGGTTCTATGAATGAAATAAATCAAAAGGAAATCTCATGGGAGGTGCAAGCTTATCAGTGCACGATTTAGCTGATTCCATCATCAAACTCCACCACTAATTATAACACATTTTCCATACACTCACTGAAAGAAACCAAATTTTTCGATAAATAACGGTTAAGTCAGATATTCAATTTTTATGCTATAGTTTACATTTTTAAACCACATAAATTATTTATTATGATGCAAAACTCCCTATACATTTTGGGATAAGGCTGTCATCGAATTATTGATGGTGTTTGAATATATTTTCATGTTTCCTATTGAGTCTAGATGTCTCAATAATCGTATGGATTAATAAAGAATACTAAGAAATAAAAAGAGTTGAAAAACTCTCCGTAGTCTCTAGGTAGACTGGTTCACACACGTTTTTGTCAGTTTCTTGAAAAGTGCGACGGAACATTTTATCCGAGTTAACTAGTATGCTATGCTGCACGTCAGTTTGCTTAGAAAATAAATGTTCCAACTAGAACAGACAATACTACCAACAAACAAAAAAATTCATCAGCACACTTTACGATGAAATTACCATTCATGATACACCGATCGATGTATGTTCCATTAAATGTCCATTCCAGATATACCGATAGTTGTCTGCTTAATAGTTATTCAAGCAAAATTAATTTTGAGAGCCCACACTAAATATTGACTAGAAAAGAGGGAAGATTAAAGTTAATGTTCTTCTGAAGGATATCAAACGGACAAGAATGTATTGGATCTGTGGTAATATATTTGTTACTTTTCTAGGGATATAAACGTTGTCGCAAAGATAAACATTGCACAAAAAATATTAGTGCTAATGTATCTCAAATAATGGAGATGTGGCCTTGACACAAGGGAAAGAATTTCTTTAAAAACTTGCTCATCGAGCAACAAAGTCACTGACAAGCCTTCACAAAGGCGAGTGCTGATTCAGACAGGAAATTAATTTCTTGGTCACCAAGGCACCCTACAATTTCACTTCAAACTCCTGGCAAAGGCATTCGTTCTTCGTCAACGCCACAGAAAGACAGACATGACATAGTACCTGCAAACCGAGAAAAAAATAAAGAGAGAAGGAAAACAAAAACTTAAACGATGTTGACGTTTTTAATTGATGTAAATGATACACCGATATTTTTGAAAATGTTCGAAGAGATGACATTTCTGATACAGGTGTAAATGTTAACGTTTCTCATACCAAGCGTTTCATAACTTGTTGTACAGAAAAGTGGATTTGTATTTTAACAACAAACTGATCAGGGCAAGGGCAGATGCTTTATCTGCTCGGGAAATGGACTCACACGCCCATACAATAGTCTCCTGCTGCCTTGCAATCAAGTCGGCTTTGGTTAGCCAAAGGCTAAAGGAGTAAACCCTAAACGAAACTCCTGAGTGTAGACCCTAAGGAAAGCTGGACGATGTACTTCATCCCCTTCTGGTAGCTCCTTGATCTGGAGAAGGATGGGCTCCGCCAGACGATTTTTGCCGAAAACACACTGATATTGCTGAACAAATCTGAGGGTTACCATACCGGATCGGTCGTCGCCCGGGTCAACACGGACGGCGCCTGCAGTTGTCCACCAGGACAGATGGTGACAAGTGTGCTACTGGTACTTTGCATACAACCAGAGCGAGAGACAGCATTGCTATCGCGACATGGTACATTGGAACTCTAGCGCAAATTGGAAGACTCCAAGAGTTGACACATAAAATAGAACACTAACATGGCACATCCTGGGACTCTGAAGTAAGATGGAAAGCCATAGGAGAACACCAAACTGAAGATGGACATATATTATACTATAGTGGAAAGTTGGACAAGTCCATAAATGGGGTAGGCTTCATTGTGAACAAAGCCATCAAAGAATATGTGTATGAATTTCGCCCCATTTCTAGCAGAATCATCTCCATTCATCTGATAGCATCTCCCTTTAAAATCACAATTATCCAAGTCTATGCTCCAACTACTGATCATGATGATGAAGAAACTGAGGAGTTTTACAACAAACTCCAGGGTATTATAAACATGGTAAGTAAAACAGACATCATCCAAGGAGACTGGAATGCCAAAGTTGGCAACGATGCTCTAAAAGACTGGGATGATCATTGTAGACCTTCTTGCAATAAGCTTACCAATGAAAGAGGGAGACTGCTGCTCCAGTTTGCAAGCTACAACAACTTGGTACTAGCCAACACTCTTTGCCAACATAAAGCTTCACGATGCTGGACATGACATGCACCAAATGGAACCCATCATAACCAGATCGACTACATTTCAAAAAGGCTTTTGACAGAGTATGGCATGAGGCATTGTGGGCTACAATAAAGAAGTACAACATGAGTCAAAAGTTGATCAATACCATCAAGCAGCTGTACACCATGGCTACTAGTGAAGTAATTACTCAAGGTTCTGTGGGAGACTGTTTCAAGACAACAGTTGGAGAACGTCAAGGCTGTCTCCTGTCACCAACGCTTTTCAACATCTTCTTAAAGCGCATCATGAGCGATGCCCTGGAAAACTAATGTGGGACAGTCAGCTTTGGAGAGCGTAACATCACCAACCCGCGCTTTGCAGACGACAGTGAAGACGAACTTGCTACCTTAGTGAAGAAGCTAAATGAAACATCTTTCCATATTTTACATGGAGTTAAGCGCTGAGAAGACAAAGCTGATGACAATTAGTGGCAAACAAATCTCAACCATGATAAAAGTCAGAAAATATGAACTGGAAACAGTGGGCCAGTTCAAGTGTATCGGTTCCATAATCACCGAAGAGGGATCAAGCGCAGAGCTTTTTTCATAAGCAGCACAAACAACGGCAGCTATGTCAAAGCTAAGGCACATCTGGAGAGACAAGAATATCTGTCTGAAAACTAAAATCAGACTATTGAGAACACTAGTCATCTCAATATTTTTTTATTCATGTGAGGCCTGGACCCTGACAGCAGAATCATAATGAAGAATCCAGGCACTTGAAATGAGATGTTACAGAACCATCCTTGGTATCTTTCACATGGAACACATCACAAAGTAAGTCATTATGAAGACCTCCTCACTACTATCAAAAAGAGAATGCTGAAATGGTATGGCCATGCTACTAGGGCCAAGAGTCTATCCACAACAGTACTGCAGGGCAGTGTCCAGGGTGGCAGAATGAGAGGTAGACAGAGAAGAAAAAGTGGACTGACAACATCACAGAATGGACCAGGACAATTTTTGCAAAGACATAGGCATTGGAACCTGATCAAGACAAATTTTGGGAAATGATCAATTGCCTCAACGACCACACTAGGCCAAGAGACTGATAATGTTGATGATGATCTTAAATTTATAAACTAAAAACGGTGTTTGTTTGACACTTTGTCTGACAATCGCTACATATAATTCAGGCTTGTGCGAAAATATGTTCAGACTGCAATGTATTTTATTTAATTTCTAACTAATATACATTTTAATTGAATTCATTATATAGTAAATAAATAACACCTAACACAAATTTAGTTAGGCATTACATGTCTGTAACGCTGAGATATTGTAATTTAGTCCTTGAATTATTATTTTATTTTAATTTTCTGCTGCAGCCAAAAAAGTATCCTCCTCTAAGACAAAAGTACAGTACGAAACAGTCATAGTTGCAAAGTGAAATGGACTAGCCCAGACAAGAATCGGCATTTAGTAGGTCGACGAGTATTAAGTATTAATACCTAAAATCAAGTTGATAGGACGTCCCGACTATCAGTGAAAACAAATTTTAGTATAAAAGACGATGTGCTGAAGACGATTGACTTTAGGTTTTACCCCTGACCAAAAAGGCGTGAACGTTCACGTCACGGTCCAAAGAAACTCGCCCAACGGTACGACACTGATACTTTTCCTCGTACGGTTAAACATTGCGACGTTATGTCAGTATTTATCAAATATTTCAATGCCAAATCTAATGATTCAAACATATCTTATGAAATCACTCATACTGTGTGTTACTATTGTATCTACGTTTGAAGGAGACAAGAGTCTTTGTCAGAAACAGAAATTAGGACGACAGTTGGTGAAAATGACAACTCCAGTTAATCAAAATTGGTCGTTTATTGAAGAGGATTTTTGTTACCGTTGTCGAAAGCAGCTGCTTGACATTTTTAAGGATTGGTCATGTAAGTATGATATAAAAAAGGAAAAGCTTTCCTTGAAGACATCACTGTTATTCTTTGGCTCTTATAGAAGGATGCAGATTAACTTTAGTGTAATTTAAACGATTACAAACAACGAGTGCCACATTTGCAACATAATCCTAGTTAGAGTTATTGGTCACTTCTGCAAGAAAGGTTAATGGTTTCGAACAGAAATTTCACAAACGGAAAATTCATAACGTTAGGATGAATTATTCAAAGAATTTCAACTTTTTCATCAGAAATATTTAGACAAAATGACTAAAGCTACTCTGAGAAAAAAAGTAATACAAATACCTATCCACATGTACAGGAACGTAATAGAGAGCAAACAACTTTTAAGAATTTGTTTGAAACTCCCTCTGTTCAATCACCTCCCAATATGACAAACTTGTTGACAACTTACTAACTTCCAGACGAAAAAAAGTCTGGATCAAAAAGAGATGTTATCCACGCCATATTCAGCAGATGAAAACATGAAAGAATTAAGAAGTCAAGGGAAATGAAGAAACAAATTACCAAGGAACATCAGGCTAATTCTGCTCCTACTGACCGTCAACACAAATATAAAATATTGCAATCGTCACAAATGTAACATATTGCAAACATCACCATGTAAAGTACTGAAATGCAACAAATGTAAAGCATCGCACACGTCACAAATGTAAAGCATTACAAACATCACAAATACAAAGCATTACAAACATCACAAAAATAAAGCATTGCAAACGTCAATATATACTAAGCATTGCAAACGTCACAAATGTAAAGCATTGCAAACGTCACAAATGTAAAGCATTACAAACGTCAGTATATACTAAGCATTGCAAACGTCACAACTACTAAGCAATAATTCCAATTTTTATGAATTAAACGAATTTCCTGTAATATGATGGATGTAAACGGTCACGTGATGTTGATCAGGAATTGTTTACACTTCGATAAATTCTGGGACTACTTTCGGTTTTTGAAATATAAATAAACATTGCAGACACGTTATTGTGAAACGATTTTGTCATCTGTAAAATATATAATTCAATTACAAACGTTACAAATGTAAAGCATCGCATACGTCACAAATGTTAAGCATTACAAACATCACAAATATAAAGCATCGCACACGTCACAAATGTAAAGCATTACAAACGTCACAAATACTATAGGATTAAATGATCATGGTTGGGTATTTATTGATGTGTAAATTTTACCTAATCATTCACAAAGTAAATAAAGTCCGAAGGACTTTATGTTAACTTTGTGAGTGATTAGGTAAAATTTACACATCAATAAGTACCCAACCATGATCATTTAATCCTTATAATTCCAATTTCATCATTTCTATCGTCAAATTAACTTATTCCATCAATAATGCATTCGAATTTACGTAGCGCGTAGTTACCTTTCATTCTGCGTTTCACACCGCCCCGTAATACATAACCTGTACAGAATCACACGAAGAAATTGACTACAGCCACAGTTACGTTTATTCATAAACTTCATCTTTTACATCATAGGCAATGGTTACCGTGGTTTTTAACACATTTTGTTTACTGACAACATTCTTGTTCAATTTTAGTCAGTCCCATCTGTTACGTCAGATGACCCTGACCTTACATAATAACTGATACCGACTCAACAAGTGTGCTAAATTAAATTTCAATCAAACCTGAAATCATTATGGATTTTTTCAGTGAATACTTCCAATTTTTATGGAAATATGAACAAGATGATGCTATCCCTTACTATATAAAGGTAACAATGAAATAAATTCTATACAAGAGTAACATTTTATGTCATTCTCAGCAGCGTTAATACTTAACAAGACCCACTCGGTGATCTAGTGAGAAATGAAATGTGACTACTGTCACAGTTACGTTTATTCAGAATATTGGAAAAAATATAAAAAGTGTAAAAGTTATATTTATTTGCAGAATTATATATTTTACAGATGACAAAATCGTTTCACAATAACGTGTCTGCAATGTTTATTTATATTTCAAAAACCGAAAGTAGTCCCAGAATTTATCGAAGTGTAAACAATTCCTGATCAACATCACGTGACCGTTTACATCCAATCATATTACAGGAAATTCGTTTAATTCATAAAAATTGGAATTATTAAGCATTGAAAACGTCACAAATACAAAGCATTACAAACATAACAAATACATATAGAATCTATGTTGGAGTTTTGGACCGAGACGATGAAATCCAAGCCCAGGGGTTATATTATTTGTCTCTCCACGAGGTTTGTCCGAGTGGAGAGACATATAATGTAACCCCACGGCTGGGATGTTATTGTCTCGGTCCAAACCCCAACGTAGATTATTTTTCTCACCCAATATTATCCTTTAAAGTAAAAGGAAGCTAATGAGGGCTGTAGTGTGACCATTGCGTCCGAAGTACACAGTTTTAAAAGCGTGAGCAAAGAAAAATAACAACATAAAACGTCGTATAGTAATGAGGTATTATCACATTTAATATATGGATGTTATATGAAATTAACAATAAATAGTAATAATTTATTAGAAAGAAACTGTTTCCTTTCATCATTTCCTATTCTGAGTACCCCACACTCCCGTATAAAAGACCCTCGTCACCCTCCAAATATGCGGACCCCAGAAGATAACAATGTGCTAAACTTTCAAGTTCACGGATTCTTTGAAAATTTTTATATTTCTGTCTTGGAAATATGGCAAGTGATGCAGTGAAATTTGCTTATGGATTAGCGTGTTGGGGGATAAATGATTCCTTCTGGCTGGTAAGTGTATTTTTTGTCAATAAATATTGCAGGTATATTCAACTGGAGCACAACGGAGATGCTTAATAAAATTATAATAGAGCATGTTTGACATAACACATGTCTGGCTGTTGCTAAGTTTTCCGTTCTTGTTTAGAGAGTTGGGATGCTATGAAGTGTATAGGTATATAGTCTTATGTGCATGGCTCAGTGTTTTCCGACATAGTTCATTTCAAACACCATTGAGATTTTATCCTATCTGTAGCACAGAATCGTTTCAGGTCAGCTTCATTAAATGTAGCTAACAGTATATACAATGTTTCAGGCGAAGTGTTTACAACAAATTCAGTTGCTTTAGCTACATGTAATGATCTGAAAATGTAATGAGCTAGTCCTGCATATAGGATAAACTTGACCATGCTAGTTTGAACGAACTAACATAATATCAAAACCTCGAAATAGTATGCGTGTGTATATTTGTCTCTATCAAAATGTTTTTGTTTTGGTGTGTTTTTAAGACAGATTGACCTGAAGTAACTATGTTTTGGTTATATATTATTTGTTGTTGTTGTTTTATTTGAGAACAACTATGGCACAGCAGAAGACAAGAAGGGATTCTGCTGTTAAAAGTAGTTCTCAGCGCGTGGACACCATGACTGAGACGATTGGTCTGAGACGACTAGACTGAGATAAGAAAAGTAAGGTTAGCAAAACAGCTAGATTTCTCTGTCACTTGGGTGAGAAAAAGCATTACAAACATCACAAAAATAAATCTTTGAAAACGTCACAAATGTAAAGCATTCCAAACGTCACAAATATAAAGCATATCAAACCCGTGCATACAAATACAACACGGACCTAAGAGTAACATTAAATAGTAGATTACTAACTGAGAAGCAGTAAAAATAAACATATGAGGACTCTTTAATCCACCGGTTACAACAATCCTGTTATAGGTTATGTGGGATTTCAAAAGTTGCATTGTAGCCAAAACACAGCACAAATTCCATTGTCATGATGTACTACAATGGTTACAAGAACAACCGACAATCAGTTTACACAAACCCATTCGACAAATGTTTTTTCAGGAGGTCAAGCTAGAGTATCAGGAATAACTCATCAGTGGCAAATAGATATAACTGACGCCTATAATTGACGTCATACAACGGATATTATAAACGTTTTTTTAAAACAGTAAAACAGTAACCATGTGGGTGTGATGTGGAAAACGTGTTCCCAATAATCAAATCGTATTTTGAGCACAAATTAGTCGTGGTACATTGTTCAATTCGAGCAGGCATTGCAAATTCTAGTTTGCAAACACTTGTCGACTATTTTACTCAGCAGTTTTTATTGGTTATCTTCTTCCTAATACGTCATGGCCTCAGATGCGGGAGGTCGCGGGTTTAAACCCCGGCTGAGTCATACGGTAGACGTATAAAAATGGTACTCACTTGGCACTCACCATTTAGAGGTTAGTGTTAGGACTGGCCGTTCCAGTGTCAAGATAATGTGAATGGGGAAGACATGATGCCACATGTCTGCGGCATGATGCCACAGTGCTAGACATCACTAAAAGCCGTCACACTACATACAACGTAGCGATGAATAAAAACTTGTTAAAACTAGGTTATATATACAAAAATCTACACACAGATGAAACATCATAATTCGTAGTTGGAGGATTCCAATACAACGGCAAGATAACCATGTCAACTCCAGTTACAACTCTTTCAATCACACCAATCCTCGAGAGCCCTAGACGGAAGATAATATGTTGACATCTTGTCACTACTCAGAAACCAAAACTATTGAACTTTGAATAACCAATTTTATTTAACATTACCAAGTAACAGATATGCTTCACAGCAACACATATTGACTCTATTAGATTACATCAGTGCATACACTTGGATCACTAAGCTCATTGGGAAGCAGCTTTCAAATAAATTATTTATTCCACTCAGGTTGGGATATTATTGAGACAAAAAAACTTTCATCGTTACAAATCTTAAATAACATGTTTAAGAATACGTAAATAATAAAAGAAAATGATCATGACATTTACGAATGCAAAACGTCATCAGCAACAAATCCTCAGTTATGTATAAGCAAATTTGATCTATCTTCGGGATATAATTTTAATGCTAGACATCTCATGAACACGATTTCAACCGCTTTAGGATCCATTTAGCAAAGCACTAGATAAAACTGGTCGAAGTGTACTGACAGAATACCATCTAATTTCTCATTATCCCAGATTAAACTTTTCCGAGTCTAAAACTCTCTCCCAGTTTTTGGCTATCTTGGGTGGAAACACATTTCGCCATGCAATCAAAGACATCCACAACTACGACCGATTATACAAGTAATTTACTTACCTCATCTAATTGAACGAATGGTGCCATTTAAGGTTTGTGTACTCGGATGCTATTAGCTGTCCCGGTGGTGAGAGTAATATCTCAGAAAGTGAATTTTGCTTTTTTCTTCCGATAAAGGAGAAAACAGTATCACATTCACTGAGTATTTGAACATCATCACTATCTTTCTATCAGTAAATCTTTTTGACAATGTAATTTCTAGAATAGAACCGGATCTGGGCACAATGGCACAACATTTGCATTATTTAAAGGAAATGTCACTACGAAAGTGCAATTCGAAAGCGAATCCCCAGTGTTTTGTAACAGATATATCATGATTAACGATACCCGCTGGAAAACTAAGACATGATTTAAGAGATATGTTAAAATATACTTTTTGCACGGTATCACCCATTTCAAGACCAATGGTTACGTAAGTTCCTTCGTGTTTTAAAAGATTCAATTTTCTCATACAAGAAATACGTTTTTTTAAAATATATATACCAATAAAGTCTTTGACAAAGGATCACAAAAAACCGGGAAAACGTTTATAAAATCTATATGAATCTTGGGTCACTGAGACGTGCCTATAAATTCAATTCAAATTCCTGTCGAAGGGACTGATACCTCTTCTGTGGAACCGCAATATCAATGCAATGCAAGACATGAGTAAATCGAAGATTCTATGGTTCGGAATTAATTAACTGTACCTGAAAGGCGAAGGACTCCAAACAGATGTCGGTACTCCAGCCTCTGATGTTACAGTAGCCAGGTACTCCATTTTTATGCATTCGCTATTCATCATTGCGGATTTGTCCTTGAACAGTAGACAAGTCAGCAGAAGCATAGATATTAGCTCATACAGAGCCTGCCAAGAAAATCTCTTGACGCGATGAAAAGAAGTAAATAAAAAGAAAACACCCTTGTTTACCTCCTTGGTATGGAATCCGACACATTTGATACCTTCGATGGCATAACTTTGTCGAAGAATTCTCACAATGTTAGATTTCACGATCGCCAAATGAAAATCAAAGAAGAGCATGGTTTAAATGGGGAAGATCGTTTGCACATGGTTGTGTGGTTGCAAGAGAAGTATGTGTTGAAAGGTCTCTATGTAAGTAAGAGATTGAATCGATGAAGCAACGTGTTCTGTTTTATGATTAATACAAACTAGTACAAAAGGAACATCGGAAAGTCCAGACTTGACGTGAGAGCTTAATTGAAAACGACATAGTAAATTTCTTACCAGATAGATTTTAAATTATCCTCGTTGCATCTACACCCCAGACTTAAATATAATTGTTTTCCATAGTCAGCGATCAAAACGATTACTCGTTGGCAATGCGGCTTTAGACAGAGCAATATATAAAAAATTGCATCGAGTTACAACATTTCAATGTGTCCAAGATTGACGTTACCTGCAATCGCCGTATGTTGTGTACCAAACATTTTGAGCCTACCTTTGCCAAGAAAAATTACTTGGGATCTTACTAAACTCGATGTTATAATTACATGTACGACAATCATCGTTCAGAGACTTGCTAGACAGCCGGCTATTTTACCACAAATAGTTTCATAAATATGGGGTACCTCTGAAATACGATAATCTCGACTCTTTCTAGAATAAATAATATATCAATTCGATTCAATAATGTACAAAATACAAGGATCTGATAATATTGTGTGTATATTTTCGTCAAAGAAGTCTTGAATTTCCTTTAAACTCGCTACTGACTACTTTTACAATGATTTCTGTACAAACGATACTAAAATGAAAAAGTGGTTTTGTAAGCTTTATGGTTAATTATTTTCGTTTGTTCATAGACAAAGTTTGCATCTATGGCAAAATGCTATTGTAGTAAATTATTGGAAATCTAGTCTTAATTTACAATTTTGTCACCCTTATGTTGATGTTTAATTCTTTAACTCTTTTACTTTCTCCCCTCTACTCACCCCCGAGACATCTTCTTGTTTGAATACACCTCTTCCAAGCGCCTTTTTGCTCGTATATTTATCACGCAAAGCAACGGTACAGATAAACTCGCATTGCTCTCCAAAACTGATGGTTACTCTGTAACAAACACTCATCCTATAGAAAAAAGCAATAATAAGAAACACATAACAATAATAACAAAAATAACAAAACTTGCCAACAACAAACATACCAACAAAGCAAAAACAAACAAGCTATAACCCATGATAGTAGACTAATATGGAACCTCTATTGTCCAACATCTCCAATATACAATATCCGCCCTAATGTTAATTCCCATTCTCCTAACGTCTTGTTTGATACTACTGTTGCATCTTAGGCTTTTAGATGTGTACTTTATTTCGTCCTGAATGAACAAAGCAAATCTACTCTGATTATTGTACAGAAAAAGTGTACTCAGAAAAAAGTCTACATTTGTTTCTTTCTCGTGTGCAATTACTCTCACGACGAGATCTTTCGGAGAGATTAAATATTATAAATTATAAATTTAATCCGGAACGTTACATCATACGATCGCTGAATGTTAAATCTTTGAAAGCACTATGGTATGGTTTACTTGAAATATTAGTGACGAAGGGCTCGCAATGACACTGACCTTTGGTCAAAATGTGCGGTCTTGACCTATACATACTATGTAGAAAATAATATTTTTTTTTAAAATTAAACTTGCCATTACTTTTGCATTTGATGTTGCGACTCAGTACTCAATTCAATTTGTGCTTTATTACATTACTCGCATGCCATCTTCAAAGATTTAGTCAAATTTACTTATTTAAAACAGAAGTTATTCTGCAAAATCCTGGCTTTCTTTTCCCTATAGTGGCTTTGACATGTGACCGTTAAACTCCTAAATGCACATCCTTTAAAAACATTGGTCAGTGCAAATACGTTTTCGTTTTTCATTGACCTTTGATAGTAGGACCTCAAAATCAACTGGCTCATTCTTTACCAGACGAGTAAGTCACAAACGTTGGCGATAAATGTTTTGGTTAGGTGATGATTGTGACCTTTTGACCCTGGAGTAGATAATCGTCTTCCTTGCCAAAGCCATTCACAAAGGTTTGTTTAAATCTGTGATGTAAAACTAGTAATATTGTGGGGAAGAGAGTTGTATTAAATCAGTCACACTCTCCAATACCTTAGAACTTTTTAGCCCTTGAAATGGATATGCTTGTTCTTTACCGGATGTGCAATCTTTCCACAAAGTTTAGTGAGGGTATTAATGAAGATAAAATGTTATTACATACAAAAACATTTTCCTTTTTTCTGTTACAGTGACGCCCAACAGTGACGTTTTCACGTTAAACTGAATGCGCTTCTTCCATATCTAAAGTGAAAGCCACTTACAAACATTGATAACTGTAGATGGAGAATTCGAATCACTGTACATAAAAAAATTTCTTCTTTAATCCACAATAACCACATCCTTTAAGCGTTTGACCTTCGACATTCAAACTGTAAAATCTATCTCTTTATTATGAAAGTATTTATTTTGTTAATTTATGACAAAATATTGATGTTAATCTATGGGTAAAACATGAACAATATAAACGATGCAGGAATATATGGGTGCACACGGGTATAATTTCGTATATTGCCCAACCCAAATATATTGGTTGCGCTTCAGTTCATGCGCCATTCCGAATGATTCTAGTCAGACTCTGACAGTTTGGAAGTACAAAAATTAGCAGACGATACTGTTTCGGTAACTGAAGTAGAAGATTTATAGATTGTATTATTCTCATTACTTGAAGGCAGAACGTTAATATATATGATACTGGACTCTTGTAATTAGACTATTTATATTCAGTAGAATAAATGCCCCCTTGTTATTTTCATCAAAGCCATGTTTTGAATATAAGTGCGTTTTGGCAGACGTTTCATTTCCTCTTCATTGCTATCTGGCATTTAATGTTTGCATTTGAAAACGAACTTGTCTGCCGCAAGCAGAAATCTGTTTGGCACACAAACGCCCACCAAAGTAATTACGTTAACATACAACAGCTTTCTAATGCATGAAAACACTATATTGAATAAAGACGCATCTGTTTCCATTCAATATTTCACTGAATTAAAACCTTCTTACAGAATATACGTGAGAACGCAGAAAATAAATGGTCGTCTGTTCGAAACTAGATCCATATGCTTGCATCATATTAGGCTACGTGCGCTAGATGCATTATCGTATGTACAGTTTTAAGTTTTTGAATTTCATGTGTAAATATTTTTTTAATTTAACAGTGCCAACTGACCACTAACAGTATACGGCATTACTAATAAGGCGAATAATCCTGGTAAGAAATGTGTTTTCTACCTGTGTATATTAACCCCAAACATTTTAATAAATGTTGGCTTTTTCTTCTGTGCACGTTTTTTTTTATTTTACGAACGAAGTGCAAGAAAGACCAAACAAATGATTCATGTACAAGATCTTTACTGGCATCATATTGACGTCTTCTCGTTTAGAATGTGACCGTTATGTATATCAACGCAGGCTACTGTTCGAAAATATTACTTTTGCCTATGACGATTGACCTTCGTTTTCAAAGTTCTTCTCAGATACTAATGATCTAAATTGTCAAATGTTCACATTTGTTCAAGATCTTATCAAGAAAACCAGATGATATTCTTATTGTCTTCTTATATTTGTAAATGATTACTTACAATTAATATAAAAATATTATCTGTACTATATCTATTCATGTATTGTACTCGTCATGTCTGTCTCGTTCCTATTTCGCGTTTATTGCTAAGTGCCAATATGTACGGGAATGGTTGTACGTAAATTTGCATTACTATGGCAATAAATAGGTTTAAACTGAACTTTAAATTTAAACGCTATACTAAAAGGTGATGGTGAAATTACTTTGAACCAGGTGAAAATATCCACCAAAAACTATAGCAAAACAATTGGTTGCTCTTTACTTTAAGCTGCATAGAAAAGATAGAACGTTCTTAGATAGAGCTGAAGAAAGAAAACTGGGAAATGTTTTAATCCTTTCTTTTTTAGAATATATAAGAAAATAATTTCTTTTTTTCTTGTTCAAATCGAGTAAGGCATAAGGAATGTTTCAATATTGTATCCTGATATAAGAAAACTATTCTTTTTATATACTGATACAGATATAAGAAAACTATTATTTTTATAAATTGATACCGATATAAGAAAACTATTTTTTTATATATTGATACAGATATAAGAAAACTATTATTTTATATATATTGATACAGATATAAGAAAACTATTATTTTTATATATTGATACAGATATAAGAAAACTATTATATTTTATATATAGATACAGGGAAAAGAAAATGCATTACTTTTCTACGTTCTTATTTAGATCAAAACAGGAATACGGAAATATTTCCTGTTCCTGATTTGGGTTTTTAAGAAATCAGGTAATGGAAACGTTGTTCTTATTTCCTTATTAGGTCCAAATTTGGAAATGTTGTATAATTCCTGATTCAGTCCAGGAAAACATGATTTGTGCTTATTTCGTTCATTTCTTATTCACGTTCAATGAAATATTTTCGATTTCGTTTCAAACCAGATAAAGAAAAAGGAAATATTTCCTTAATCTTGTCCAAAGAGTCAATACCTAAATATTTTTGTTCCTTATTCAAATATAAAAGCAGTTGCTACTTAAGAAGGCGAGGCAATAAAGAGCATTGTCCCCAGGAGCATCGTATTTGAGTAGAAAATTGTTTTCTTTCTTCCTTACTCAGACCCCAAAAGGAAAAAAGGAAACATTGAAAAAGGAAAAGTGAAATATTATGACAAAATCAAATCGAGACCCATGTATAACATTGTATTGATAGCCTCAGAGAAGACAAAATGAAAAGAAAACCCAAAGACATTGGTTTGTTTTTATCTTGGGACGCTTTAGTTGGCTGATACCTAGGAAAGAAAATAACTAACACCAAGTTATATGAAATCAGTCTTTTTCTTTTAAATAATATAATTTAGGAGTTTCTCTTTAAATTTATAACATAATGACACAAATCCTTTAGATTTAGGTTTAGATGTTTGTATGTGTTACATCATAACACGAAGATATGTGGAGGATACATTTTATATAATTTTGCCATCAGGGCCAAGCCTGATATAGAGAATCAATGTCACACTAAAGCCACGGCCGTGTCCCTGTTAGATTTTCCAGAATGAAGTTTTATTTATTGGGCACAACAATATATGCTAGATATTTTTCAGTAATATTTCATGGAATATGATGTCGAAAAACTAGACGCAATCTCCATCCTGACCTTATGTAAATAATATTTGTTTTCCTGTATGGCTTTTTTACTTTAATTATTTTATTATCTCAGACCTATCTAGCATAACCGTTTACACTCTACACCAAAACCAATGTATATGCATTATTAAATTGCCTCAGGTTTAATTCTTGTGATGGAACATTTTTGCCAACTTCTTAGAAAGGACAAGTCTTAATGTCTGGCGGTACATTGTTGTGGGATAAATTCAGAATCATGTTAAGAAACATACATTTAGCAGAAAAGGTTACCGAGATGTTGGGCATAAGTACTTTAATATACATTTTAAAATAGAATATGCAAAACTAGCGAATAAGGTACACGTTTGTTTTGTTATCTTTAAAACTTGGTCAATTAATGTGTTGCGTGTATTTTGTTTGTTATAATGTATACAAGACTGGTATAATGATTCATGCCGTCGGTATGGTAGAACGCGCCTGTTTGAGAAAACAAAGATGATGCCAGACCAAGTTCATTATAAGATATGGATGACACTCCGATTCTTTTAACATGTTGGAGTATAATAGCATTCTGCTGGATTGTAATTCCATCAACCACTGGACTAGTTAACGTTATCATCTCTCTCTCTTTCTTATGTACGAATATATATTTCTCACCCGAGCTTCCTTCCCAACAATATGCCCTCGGGATTTTTTAATTGTCATTAGTGTGTGTGCGTGTGTGTGTGTGTGTGTGTGTGTGTGTGTGTGTGTGTGTGTGTAAAACGATAGTTTTCTATAGTAAAAATAAATAGCAATTATGACAGCCGCTCAGATATTGTAAGCTCAGGCACATAATACATGTCAAATGTAAGGATTCAACTAATGGATTGACTTGTGCTCTAGATTTCAAACGAACTGACAAGCTGTCATGGAATGGAGTGGAGTCGCGTCCAAATTGCGAATCGATTTGGCTCTAAATTAGAACTGTGCTGAAGCACGCAAGACATAACTGACTGAGCACGATCTTCAAAACTATTCAATGTATTTACTTTATTGTCACTATCCTGCCAGAAAATATTTCAATAATTTGTATAATATTTTACTCAGATGAAATTATGATTAAAGCTGTAGTCATTCCCGTGTGATGTTGTCTTTCTGACGTTTTCTGGACAATTTGTCAACATATTGATAAATAATCGTTACCTACCTTAAACAGTTCACTTATATATATATATATATATATATATATATATATATATATATATATATATATATATATATATATTCGCAGATGGATATAACCTTTTTGATTAATGTTCTTTGGCAAGAGCATGTGATATTTTTGAAACGTTTCGTATGTAAGTAGCTTAAAATATCTTGATCTGATTTAGAGCAAAACAACCACCATGTTATATCTTTTGTATTATTTGTAAAACATATCTTGAGTTAAAAGAAAAGAAAATATCCCAGCTCAGAAACATAGTCGAACCAGCCTCGTTCCCCGAAAAAAAATTAAATGGTCAGAACCTGATTTGCTGCGTGAAAGTTGATTGCTGAATCAGTAGTAATCTAAAATTTGTAACTAAAATGATATGATTGAATCTACATTACAGCTGACACCCTGTGACAGAAATTGCGCTGAAATTAGAGAACAAGCTGATGAAAATAGGAAATGTTGACACTGAAGAGTTGGGAAATGTTGACACTGAAGAGTTGGGAAATGTTGACACTGAAGAATTGGGAAATGTTGACACTGAAGAATTGGGAAAAGTTGACACTGAAGAATTGGAAAGTGTTGACACTGAAGAATTGGAAAGTGTTGACACTGAAGAGTTGGGAAATGTTGACACTGAAGAATTGGGAAATGTTGACACTGAAGAGTTGGGAAATGTTGACACTGAAGAATTGGGAAATGTTGACACTGAAGAATTGGGAAATGTTGACACTGAAGAATTGGAAAGTGTTGACACTGAAGAATTGGAAAGTGTTGACACTGAAGAGTTGGGAAATGTTGACACTGAAGAGTTGGGAAATGTTGACACTGAAGAGTTGGGAAATGTTGACACTGAAGAGTTGGGAAATGTTGACACTGAAGAGTTGGGAAATGTTGACACTGAAGAATTGGGAAATGTTGACACTGAAGAATTGGAAAGTGTTGACACTGAAGAATTGGAAAGTGTTGACACTGAAGAGTTGGGAAATGTTGACACTGAAGAGTTGGGAAATGTTGACACTGAAGAGTTGGGAAATGTTGACACTGAAGAATTGGGAAATGTTGACACTGAAGAATTGGAAAGTGTTGACACTGAAGAATTGGAAAGTGTTGACACTGAAGAATTGGGAAATGTTGACACTGAAGAGTTGGGAAATGTTGACACTGAAGAATTGGGAAATGTTGACACTGAAGAATTGGAAAGTGTTGACACTGAAGAACTGGGAAATGTTGACACTGAAGAATTGGAAAGTGTTGACACTGAAGAGTTGGGAAATGTTGATACTGAAGAATTGGGAAATGTTGACACTGAAGAGTTGGGAAATGTTGACACTGAAGAATTGGGAAATGTTGACACTGAAAAATTGGGAAATGTTGACACTGAAGAATTGGGAAATGTTGACACTGAAAAATTGGAAAGTATTGACACTGAAGAATTGGAAAGTATTGACACTGAAGAATTGGAAAGTGTTGACACTGAAGAATTGGAAAGTGTTGACACTGAAGTATTGGGAAATGTTGGCACTGAAGAATTGGAAAGTGTTGACACTGAAGAATACTGAAGAATTGGAAAGTGTTGACACTGAAGAATTGGAAGGTGTTGACACTGAAGAATTGGAAAGTGTTGACACTGAAGAATTGGAAGGTGTTGACACTGAAGAATTGGAAAGTGTTGACACTAAAGAATTGGAAAGTGTTGACACTGAAGAATTGGAAAGTATTGACACTGAAGAATTGGGAAATGTTGACACTGAAGAACTGGGAAATGTTGACACTGAAGAATTGGGAAATGTTGGCACTGAAAAATTGGAAAGTGTTGACACTGAAGAATTGGGAAATGTTGACACTGAAAAATTGGAAAGTATTGACACTGAAGAATTGGAAAGTGTTGACACTGAAGAATTGGAAAGTGTTGACACTGAAGAATTGGGAAATGTTGGCACTGAAGAATTTGAAAGTGTTGACACTGAAGAATTGGAAACTGTTGACGTTGACACTGAAGAATTGGGAAATGTTGACACTGAAAAGACTCAGTATGATATTGTAACAAAATTGGATTTGCTCGAATATCTTTCACAACATCCCATTTAGTCACAGCGTGGCACATATCAAACATGTAACTAAATGATCATAAATATAATTATATTTGTAATATTTAAACTTAATTTGTGACAATTATGTTTGTTTTGTTATTATTTTGTCCTGAAAAATGAAACACATGCTGTTCATATCATTAAATACTTAACAAGATTACTCGTGAATGTCCGTATTTTAGATATTGATGGAGACTACAAATTACAAGAACAATAAAAAGCCATACATTGTTATTTTGTTTCCGTAACATCCCACCAAAACCTGCTTCCACATGACTGACTCGGGATTTTTATATCCTAATCATGATCTTCAGTCAATGAGCACTTTGTAATTCCGATGAATAATGTTAATAAAGAAATCATCACATTATAACTGAATTAAATGGAATTCAGGTTGTCAATCACCATCCACTCCAACAGATCTCCTGAAGATATAGGAAACCTTGATAGATAGTTTTATGTTTGAAAGAGAAAAAAATGCAATTTATTAGCAATGACATCAGTTGGTAATGCTGTGTTCCGGTCATCTGCATGTGAATGACGACAGATGGATTTGGGGACCCCGAGTGGCCGAGTAGCCAAAAGCGGCGCTCTCCGTTACAGATCACTGCCAATCTCACCTATGTCTGCGTGGGTTTGAGTCTAAGATTCGGCTAATGTAGTTATGTGAGAAAGCTCGCCAGTAGCTTCTCGTGGGTCGGTGGTTCTTTCCGGGGGTTTTCCCGGGTTCTTCCTCCACCAATAATACTGGCCGCCATGTATAGCCTATCGTGTGCTGAAAAAATGGAGTTAAACCTTACTACAACTACTACAAGAACAGATGGATTTGAAATATAATTAAAAATCACCAAACGTGTGTTATGAAAAGAAAACACAGTATGAAACGGATAAGGAGTATCTTGTAAATTCCCAATATTAAATTATTGTCATAGGTTTGTCCCTTCTGTTAAATAGTGTTGTATGGCACTTGTATCATTATTTCCCCCTCTTTGGTTGATCAACGGTTGCCGACGTCCACTTAAAACATTACAATATACATACATACATACATACATACATACATACATACATACATACATACATACATACATACATACATACATACATACATACATACATACATACATACATACATACACACACACAATACACACACACACACACACACACACACACACACACACACACATACATACATACATACATACATACATACATACATACATGCATATATATATATATATATATATATATATATATATTATATATATATATATATATATATATATATATATATATATATATATATATATATATATAAGACTAAAATATGTTGATCAACAAAAAGCCAAGTCTGCGCATGAACTCAAGGTAACAGTATAAGCTTCTTCACAAAGCTACAGCACAAGAGCCTCAGTGTATGAATCAAAACAAAGCTACAGCACAAGGCCTCAGTGTATGAATCAAAACAAAGCTACACCACAAGGCCTCAGTGTATGAATCAAAACAAAGCTACAACACAAGGGCCTCAGTGTAGGTATCAAAACAAAACTACAACACAAGGCTCAGTGTAGGTATCAAAAGAAAACTACAACACAAGGCCTCAGTGTAGGCATCAAAACAAAACTACAACACAAGGCCTCAGTGTAGGCATCAAAACAAAACTACAACACAAGACCTCAGTGTAGGTATCAAAACAAAACTACAACACAAGGCCTTTGGTGTAGGCATCAAAACAAAACTACAACACAAGCCGGCTCAGTGTAGGTATCAAAACAAAACTACAACACAAGGCCTCAGTGTAGGTATCAAAAACGATGCCACGGTGTAAACATCAAAACAGAGCCACAGTGTAAACATCAACACAAAGCCACCGTGTGAGCATCAACACTTATTACACTCCAGGTATATAGTTTTAACAAAATATATAATTAACCGTATATTTTTGTGGAGAAACATGAGTATTTATAATCTAATTAGTTATTAAAGATGCTTTCATATATTCAAAAATTACATTCAATTTTCTACTTTAATATTTCAATTTGTATATTGCTTTACGAACATTTAATTCGTTGACAATTTTTTTTTAAAAACATCTAGAACCCCAAAGTTTTTTTTCCCCTTCATTCTAGACCTTAAATTACAAAGCAAAGATAATGGAAAACAATTTGAATAATGCCTGTAAATTTATTTTCGGACTCGAAACTGTATCAACGGTTTATGTGTTATGATCCAGCAAGTATCTATTGCCAACGTTGATATCCCTTACTGCACGCATACAGAAAGGGAAATATCTTCTATATTTTTAGATACATCACACAATATTGTATCACCAAATGTCTTTTTAAATATAATCGTATCCACATAAACGAATATTTATTTAACCGTTTAAAATCAAATTCCTAACGTTTTAATTGTTTTACATCAGCATTATTTATTTTAAAATATAAATTCTAAACAGCCATTCTTTCCTTTTCGGTGTTAAATTCGTTATTTCATTTGTTTTGGACATAATTATTTTCATGTTTTTCTTGGACAATATTGCAGAAAAATGTTATCTTTGTGTAAATCTATGGTTTGTATCATTATGCAAACGTTTTTCATTCCATGGACAATACTTTGAATAGATATGTGACCTACAATTAAATTCGTTATATACAATTTAACTATTTTCTCAAAGGTATAACTCTTGCATCCAGTTAAAAGAATTCTTAAGTTTTCGCATTCTCTAATTTCGTCCACTAACTTATTAACTAAGAATGGGTCCATGAAATGCCTAAAATTACTATTGATCCAAACTTTATAAAGATGACATTTTTATTTGCATACCAAATAACTGTTTTTTCCGTATAAGCCCGATCAGCTCTATTACTAAATTTGCACCAGTATGCTTTCATCCTTATCTTTCATAGGAATTTAAACTGATAAACTTCTCAACAAACGTTTATAACTCTTTTGCAGCGCATGATGTTTTTAGAATAACTTGAAAGTTCAGATCCTGTATGATTTAAATTCTTCCCAAACTACTTGGCAAGCATGCCTAATGGTCCAGTATTTCACAGATGAAAACAATTTCCTGTGAGGTTTGGTAATCATGCTGATATTACAACCATACATTTACTTTCATCACCAAATCTTTCCTAACCCTCTTATATCTTCTTAATAATAATATTTTGATAATAATACGGTTATGGTCATGTCCCTTTTTGTCCCCACGTAAATTGTAAAGTTGCTGCCATTGGGGTTTGTATAAATGATGTTAAGGGCAGGTAAGACATTTGCTGAAAACGTTAATTAGATTTAACTAAACTCTTAATTAATGCAGTAGAGTATCATTTTTTTCTAGTAGTCTTGTACTTTTATCAAATGTACCATGCAACTTTCAAACTTGGTTTCCGTTTTGTTTTTTTAAACTCTAAAACAAATACATACACAGGCACAAACCATTTTGCTAAGACTATTCAACTACCCCTAAACAAAACAATGCTATTTAATTCCCAAAGAAATTTCATTATGTTGTACACATAAAGTATGCGTTTTTATTTCATATTATTAGACAATGGTACCAATATTTATCTTAAAATTTCAAACGTAAGCTCCTATTTAATGAAAGTTGTTAGGGTTTTCTAAAACCCCAAAACAGTAAAACTCCATAAATCGAAATTTACTGAAGAGTAACCAATCACATCCTCAGTTAGTCGAATATCAGTATCAATGTTTCGTTCATTGATATATATCTTGTTTGCTATTCGCCAGTAACCTTGTATATATATTTTTGGCGACATTAATATATAATCGGTATTTTATAAATATAATGGTCTATAATTGGGACACTTTCGTGTCATATTTTTATGTAAAAAGATTATGCCAGATTTTCTATACGTGTTAGGTCAATTTACATTAAATATAAACTTGTTTACCTTATCCATTAAAATATTCACTGAAATGTTTAAGACATTTTCATTGAAAGATTTAGGAAGACGGTCATTTTTGGGACCTACTCCTTTATTCATATACAAAACTGCAAAATAATACTATTCCATGTCATAAAGAGTTGGGTCACTATTTTAACAATTTAGTGACAATATTTTCCATATACTTTGAGCGTCTCTTGCTTTTCACTAATAAATGTTATCAATACATTTGTGCAGATTGCTGTTTCTGTCAATATACCAGAAGTTTTATCAGCATTTCCTGACTCTAATTTGGTAAGATTTAATTCTACTGAAATAGCCACATTGCTCGTATGAAACCGTCAACATTATGGCTATACGATCTATATGCATATACAGTATCAACCTTCAACTCTTGCAAGCTGAATTTCAAGGATATAGAAAATAATCAATTTTGCTTCGGCATTTTCTACAAGGCTGAACTATGTCAAATCTGGATTATGTCCCGTTATAACGTTACATACATAAAAATTTACAAGCTTGATTGTAGCGTCTATAGGTTTTTGTCGCCATCTTGTTGAGTATTTTTATCGTTGTTATTGAATGTAAGAACATCAAAACCGAAAATGTACCACTATTGATATATCTTGACTCACTCCTGCATATGCTGTCCTACAAAATTACTTTTTTCCTGGTCATTATTTGGAGCATAAAATCCGAACAAGGCAAAGTGTTCATTGATATCATCTAAGTACTATTTAGAGATTGCAGTCCAACTATGGTTTAGTATTCGTTATTTATAAATTATTGTTTACTGACGTTTACTGACGGCGCGATATTATAGCCTCAGAGTCTAACATACACATGCTGAAATCTGGTTAATTCTACAACGTGACAAATAAATTATTTTATACTGAAGTTTATTGACTAGGTTAATCCAAGACTGTGACATTATTTTTTTGTTACTGGTATAACAGTCCATTCCATCAAGAATACGGTATTTTACAAGATGTCGAGTAAACTGCGCTTCTTATACAATAACGCTATCACTATTTTTATTAACTTTAAAATATTGAAAAATATTTCTTCTCTTTTTCAAGTTGCAGGGACTCTTGCGTTTGTAGAAAGATCTGTCGGTTTATTTATTCATAGAAGGAATGTCTTACTACTGGATATATGCTATCGTATTAATTTGGATTTCCAATAAGATTTTCTAACATTAACAGAGAAACCATAGAATATTCTGAAAATAGAAATAGTTAGCCGTTAGTTACTGAAGTCTTCACACAGTCGACAATTAAGTATATTGATGAGAATCATCTGTAATCCATCTCTAATATTCATTATCGCTGTCTACAACAATTCTGGCAAAATAATTGCTACATCCTTCCTTCGCTCTATCCGATAAATATGCATTAGCGTTTTTTTAGAGTTATAGTCCACAATGCGATCATGGTGAAATCGGGAAAGAGGAGGCATTTGAAATGGGTTGAACTTGCTTGATAAATGAAGCCAATCTGTTATTATGAGCGCTGTATCCGATTTTATTACCCTGCGGACTCATCATATTAGTGTAAGAGATGAAAAAGCTATAAGTGACGGAGTAAGCTGCAAAAGGTTTCGTTGGTCAAAGATATATTAAAGGTCAGTCCATTTTTTCTTTCTCTATCCCCCTCATTTTGGAACAGTGTCCGAATCTTCTAGAGTATGGAAATTCGATAGGTGGTAACCTAATTATTCTTGGAGAATTCAACTTTCACTTTGGCTGTTCTGGAAACCCATACACGTCAAAACTCCTAGATTCCATTTTTTCAACCTTAAACAGTCAGTTAACCAACCCACCCATTAACTTGGTCACATTTTAAACTGTTTTTTTTCATAGAACTGATGATGATATTCTGCAATCCACCTTTGTATCCCACGAACTTGCATTAGATCACCTTTGCAATATATGCAATCTCGACGTATCAGTCCCTAACCCTCCACCTTTATTTGCTACTAAGAGAAACCTCTGTGTGATACATAGAACCAAACTAATGCGTGACATCCAATAAACCTAACAACATACTTACATACCACAGCAGAACAACTCGATAACTGCCTGCGTTCGTTGCTTGAAAAGGATGCCGTATCCACCAAATGCAGAGTATCAATAAAAAAAGTGTTCTCCGTGGTATAGCAGTGTTAGGAGCCAGCTTCGCACTGCTAAAAGACATCGCCGAAAAGCAGAGAGGCTTTGGCTTTCCACCAGACACACTGTTCATAAAGAAATCTATGAAGCCGCTAATTAGAACGTCACAAACATAGTTCATTTAACCAAATTATCCCACTACAGATAACTAACAAACTAATGTCAAGGAACAAATGTACACCACTTCCAACTACCTTCTCTCCAGTAGACCTTCCGGACTTATTATATCGTCCTTGATTTGTCTGCAGCATTGGACACTATATACCATGATATATTACTTCACCGTCTCCAGCATGTATTTGGCATTCAGAAGATAGCCTTACAGAGGTTCAAGTCCTACTTATTCAACAGGACACAAATTGTATCTGCGAATGGAATACATTCCAGCAAAGGTGATCTATGTACTGGTGTTTCATAGGGGTCTGTTCTTAGACCTGTTCTCTTCATTCTATAGACTCAGTTGCTGTCAAGTGTTTATGTCATTACCCAGTGTCTCACCAATTGTACGATGACGACACCCAAATATACAAGTCTATGAACCAACTGAAGTTGAGGCTACCATCGATGGAGTAAAGAGGTGCATTTCTGATGAGAAATCATGGATGACATGTAACAAGCTGTAGATGAATGATGACAAAACTAAGGCCATTCTGATCACAACACAAAAGCTTTATCATTCACATTCTTTAACTCAGAAAATAAGTATCAGCAACACCAATATTAAATTCACACAGTGTTACTCTAGACAGTACTCTCACATTGCACCAACATGTCATGATCATATGCAGGGCTGCATATTCGATACAGAATAAAACACAAAATGTGTTCTCTGTGCTATGTTTCACAGACTCCAGTCCAACATACATATCCAGCCTCACCCATGTGTATACACCAGCAAGATATTTACACTCTTCTTCTTACACTCCTCTTCTAACAATCGTATACTAATTGTTCCCACTATGAAAACAAAGTCATATGGACAACGTTATTTTGCATACTATTGCCCGGCGATGTGGAACGAATTGCCCGTTGAAATTAGACAAAAAGACACAGTGATCCCTTTTAAGAGTGCTCTTAAAACTTACCTTTTTCGACCGCAGTATCAAAATTAGACACCTAATAATGTTTTGTACCATATATGTTATCAGCATGATTTTATGTTTTCCATTTTCATGGTTTTTGTTATTTATTTATTTTTCTGTACTGTTGTCATATCATTATAGAGCTTCTAAAGATTTTTCGCTATACAAAGTCCTCATTATTATTATTAGTATATGTTTTGCGTGATATAAGGATTCTTTCTTTCATACAACTCTGGACACGTTATATTTATATGTGGTCAGTCGTATTTGCTTCTTAAATAAACACAATTACAAATTAAACATATGTGTATGATGTTATTTTGTTCATAGTAAAAGCAACCAATTACAGGTAGGATATGTTATTTTTAGTACAGAATCACGATTAATTGGTGACGTCAGAACATTTTATTCATGCCAACATAATTACTCACACTAAAAGGAACGGGTTTACTACTTTTTTTTCTAAAAGAACCTTACAATTGGACACCCAAAATCTAAACAGGGTTTCACATTTGTTAGGATACATATTTGAAATCTCACCTCTACACTAGCACATACCAATAGTAACTAGACCTCCTAATTTTTTCAAACGCAATTACATATGAAAAAGTGGGCGGTATATTTTTTCATACAAAAATACAACTTTGCAAAAACTTTTTTTTACCGTTCCGGTGGCTTATGTAGTTAGACGTCCACCTCTGATATTGTAGTTCGCTGCTTCAAACACCGGCCGATTCATGCCAATGACTAACAAAAATGGTACTAACAGCTGTACATAGCGCTTGGTGCTCAGCATTAAGTGGTTAGCATTAGCACTTTCTGGCCTGGTGTTAAGATAATGTGACTAGGTGGGACATAGTGCTACATGTCTGATAGATATCACTATAAACTGCCACAATACATATATCGTAGGTATAAGACAATACGATCGTTACAGCTACAATGAAAATCCAAATCACACATACATTTATTTCTTTCTTCTCAAATCAATCATTTAGCTTCATACATAATCACGCAGTGACACAGTTCAAAACTAAACATATGCATATTCGTTGTCGTTATGCGACTGGCGTGAAACTAGAAATGCCCTTGGATTCTCCCTCAGAGGGACCATTGTTCATATGTTTCTGTCAGCTGCAGCTCCAAGGATGAGCTCTATAGCACTGACATTTATTGCACCACTTCTCTCGACTAAATATCCCTGCTGAAACTGAGAGTCGAAAACTAGTAACGACTGCAGAGGAATACCAGTTATCTTCCTTCGGTTGCTGTGGCTGCCGCTGTATTCCTTTCTCTTTACGTCTTTTCCATGTAGCATCTTTCGTTATAGGTTTGTGAAATCGTGAAACGGATCCCTATTCGCTGGACAATTGTCTTTCTGTTTGACGTTAGGTCCAACTCCTCAGCCTACTGCAATCTCTTCAACTGTACCAATAAAGTGGTACTGTAATCTTTAGCACTGGCACTACTTTTGACTGGTTAACAGCGGAAGTGAAACTAATGAAAGATCACACATTCTACTGGGATGAAAAGATTGAAATCACTTCTGAGCAATAGCTGTTACTGGTCAGTAAGGCTGTCTAAGTGTATATTATCTGTACCTTCTGTATAATCCATTTGTTTGTAAGTGTGATTGCTGTGTCGTGGGGAATATAAACTGTACTGAAAATGAGAATGTGATTATTGGATAGTGAAGGTGAGTCATTGGCTGTCACTATGTGTGCATCTTTTCCCCGTTCTTTTTCCTGTAATTATTACACATGGTTTCTATTTTGTGTCGCTCTAGGCTTGAGTTTAGTTGCTTGGTATTCTTTCTTTTTTTATGTTATGCAGTCAACATTGCCAGATCCAACAACTACTCTATCAGTTGTTTCATTGCATATCTTTTTTTCTTATTCTGCTATCACACGACTGACATGCATGTTACCATCTTGTTGTAATTCAGCTCTGGCACAAAACACCTCTAATTCAATAGATGACTGTAGTATGTATGTCAGTTAGGCGGCTTTCAAATACTCTTCAGACTAGAAACGTACGCAGTCGTAATTATTGTGCTAGCTCTAGTAAGGTTTCTCTATTCTTGAGAACCCAACTCCTCAGTCAATCAGTATAACTCGGTTTGCCTTGTCGTGCGAATCTCTTTGTTCGAGCCTCAACCAATTCAGCTTATAACTTTTTCTCGGGTATTATTAGCAATTGCTGTGCTTGATATCTCGGTGCTTGATTATTGTCTTCTCCTATACAAGAATTAAGGACTTAACACATCTCGAAGCGTTCGATAAAGTCCACAAAGGCGTATCTTCGTCGAATGAAATCGGAGTAATGACCCGCTTCTTCGTGGTTCTACTACGAAGATCAATCTCCATACATCCTTCCTCTTTAACTACTCCTTTGCTCTCATAGTGTGAAGACCTGCACTGCAATTAAAGTAGTTTTCATTGTATCATGTCTTGTTATTTGATATATGTTATGTTCCTGGTCTTGGGCCATTGAGAATAGCCGACTAAACCCGTCTACCGATGTGAATCTGTCATTGGTGAGCAGTTGCATCTCCCGACTAGACCCATGCATTCGTTGTCCTTGTTATCATTTGTTAAGTGCTTAATCACATAGTCCAAAGGAGTTGCCGTCCAGATTTCTTTTTCAGCTGTCATCATCTCATCACCAAAGGTGACCCTGCAAAAGCCATCGAGATTCTTTATGCTACTTCACCATCTATCTCATCAATTTGTATCGGAAATCACATGCCTACACTACACCGAGTGTCGCCTTTTCAAGTCCTTTTTTTAAAGTGAAGCTGCGCCGAATGTGTTGCCTGGCTATCAATAAGTGACAGATCACCACTCCGTAGGCATTTATCGTATTCGCATCAGTTATGTCGTTCCCAAGATCTCTAACTATGTCACTCCTAATATTGACTGTATCGTGGAGATAGACGCCAACTAGGTCGTGGTCAGAATCATCAACTGGGTTTTAATCTAAAACGTTTCTCCCTTAAACCCAACAGAGACACGAACCTGAAATAAGATGGATTCCTAGTTAAAAGGTTCGTCGTGCTTTCTTAACTGTCCTTGACATTTCGAAATCCTTAATTCCGACTTATCCTGTATGGTCTACTGCCATATGTGATTGCTGTGTGACTTGTACTGCTTCAATGTGTGTCTTAGCTCTTGTTCTTCCTGATTCTGTAGCATTCCATTCCACAACACCAACACCAACATCGCCATCTTCGTTAGCCAAGGTTCCGATGTGATAACCCTAGCTATACCTTGGCGTATCGAACATATATCTATTGTCTTTCATGAGTTGCCTCCCTTAGTATACAATGTCAACTAACCAATAGCGCTATGTCTGATACCTTAGCATATGTTTTCATTAAAATCCATATGATATTTGTTTTAAAACTATCTTTTACCTTTAGATTCACTTTTTCATTCTTGTCCATTTCTTCTGTTCATCTCTCAACTACTTAGTATTAGAGAATAAATGTTAATGAATCATCCTATGATTTTTAAATTTAATAGATAGTCATAGCGTGTAAAATGATATAATATATGTGTTGCTCTGGTCGGAAACGGCCAAATTTGTAAGAATGTTTGCATTATCTTTTAATCTGCTTACGTAATATTATGTATACATAAGAAGAAGTACAGATCCCAGAAGCCCCTGAGTTATTGGAATTTGATATATGGATCCTAGTTCAAGAATGGGAGGCAACTGCAGCATAAAGGAGAAGGTTTGTTCTTGCATGATTTCCCTTTAGATATCTCTTTTCAATTATTTCTGTACAAGTTCGTTTGCATGTATCGTTGATTATCTGACAATATGGACTTAACACAATTTTTATTATCCTTACATTTACTAAGAAGAAAAGGCTTCTCTAGATATAGATGGACACTTCTGAAATAAATCTGCCAGTAACATTCCAAAATAAGCAAGGAACATGGTATTAATGAAACATGGAAACATCGTTGGTGATCGAAAATTTAAATCGAGGACTGTGATGTTTTAAAAGAGGATTTTCGTTTATTTACGCTAGCAGAATAGATGTTGGGCCAGTCCAACCAAACAGGTAAAGACGATGGTTGATTAGGAAACCATGCTTTAATGGAGGCCAAATTAGATAGAAGTGAATATTATTCACAGGGTGGGTGGTGATGGGGGATGGTGCCAAAATCGCAGTTCACCAACCCTGAACAGCAGTAAGTTCCTGGTTGATTATAAGAAAACGTCATCATTTTCCAAACTCATGAAGTCTGCAAAACAATTACCCAGTGTCTGCGAGTTTTGTCTGATCCCCTAATCTCAGAATGGTTTTAAAATTGTTGTCGTACAACTATATATTAACACCCAGGTTAATTTGCATAAACTTCTTAATTAATTAATAAAAATGTTAAGGCAACCAACTCAAAATGTACATAGCAAATAAAACTCAAACCTTCAAAACAACATGCGTTATCTACTACGTCTTACGAACGAAATAATGTGATGTTTTGGAAAATAATCAAATATTGTTGGACAAAGAAGATGTAACAATTTCCTTTATATATTTATTACTGGGTCTGGACTAAAAAGCAAGATAACTGATGATCTTAAAACATAATGTGTAATGTATGCCCCTATGAATTTAGAAGATAATTGGGTAATAGCTGATGTAGTAAGTCTAATATGTAAAAAATTATATTGATCCAATTAAAAAACGAACGGCTAAATACAAAGAAACGTGTTAACGATGAAATCAAACTGATATAGTAGTGGAGAAAATGCTATCGCGGACATGAATAAAAAAAAAAATTACACGCGAATGTGAAAAAACCTGTAACTAAATATTCATTCCATTCTCACATAAAATAATGTTCGTGACATTATTGTAATTAAGTTATAGTTAGTATAATAAATGAAAACAACTTAATTCACCCAAATCCAGAAGTTGTATTGATTGATGTAACACCATTACCAATGTATTATTTAGTTCACAACCATCACCAGCAAACATATTAGTTTATGTACACCCATTACCAGCAGATGTACGAATTGATGCACCACCAAGATGTATTAACGAATGCACCGCCATTACCAGCAGATGTTCGAATTGATGCACCACCAAGATGTATTAACGAATGCACCGTCATTACCAGCAGATGTTCGAATTGATGCACCACCAAGATGTATTAACGGATGCACCGCCATTACCAGCAGATGTACGAATTGATGCACCACCAAGATGTATTAACGGATGCACCGCCATTACCAGCAGATGTTCGAATTGATGCACCACCAAGATGTATTAACGGATGCACCGCCATTACCAGCAGATGTTCGAATTGATGCACCACCAAGATGTATTAACGGATGCACCGCCATTACCAGCAGATGTACGAATTGATGCACCACCAAGATGTATTAACGGATGCACCGCCATTACCAGCAGATGTACGAATTGATGTACCACCAAGATGTATTAACGGATGCACCGCCATTACCAGCAGATGTACGAATTGATGTACCACCAAGATGTATTAACGGATGCACCGCCATTACCAGCAGATGTTCGAATTGATGCACCACCAAGATGTATTAACGGATGCACCGCCATTACCAGCAGATGTTCGAATTGATGCACCACCAAGATGTATTAACGGATGCACCGCCATTACCAGCAGATGTATTAACCAATGTATCACTATTACTAGCATATGTACTCATTGATCCACCACTATTACCAGCAGACCTAAAAAATGTTTCTCGACCATTACCAGCAAATATAATAAAAGATGCACCACTGTAATATCATGACATAGATCAGTGATATTTTACATGGACTAAAATAGTCAGTTATTAAATGATATCAGTGAACACACACACACACACACACACACACACACACACACACACACACACACACACACATTCTCTTTGAGAGGTAACTGAAAATGTGCCTGAGTGCATTTCCTTTTTTCTATCCTTATTTATTCAGTTAATCTTAACCCTGATATACGTATATGACTTTCTAGCATATGCTATGCAGGGATAAATTTATTAACACAAAATAAAAATTACATTCTACTTTTAAATTGCCTGTATTTTAAAAACAATTCAGTAGTCTGCCATTTCTACGTATAATTTCGAAGTACCGTTGAAAGGGAGATTGGTCGTCTTGCCGTCTTTTTTCATCTATCGAGCATGTAAAGCTGATTCGTATTTTACACCATTTTGGGACTCAAAATCTTTCACTTATATCTTTATGAACAATTGCTCAACTTCAATAATCCAATATATTCATAACTTTAAAAATAGTTGGCATCATGACTATCACCAGTCAGTATTTGTGAACGAAAACATAATGAACCACACCGGAAATTGGAAATGTTGGGTTTACTGGGTGGCACGTATTTTGAAGAAGCATTTGTAAAACATTTTCCACGGAAGGTTCAAACTACGCCACAATGCTTATTGAAGGTGGAACACGCTACGATTGTATTCTATATGCTGAACATGTGCTGGGTTACTAAGTTAATTAGTATGGAATTCGGAGGGGGCGTAATTACGACGCATCTCACCGAGTTAACTTGCAGATGGCGAGTGACTATTGTCAAAAAAAAATATTTTTACTGATAATAATGAGTGCATATGACTGCAAATGCTACTTAAGATGAATTCTATATTTAACGAATAAAAAGTCATGTAATAATAGTTCATGACTGCTGGAAACTAATGTAATTGCATACGGTAAAGTATCGTTTTGTATCGATTATCCATCTCTGAATAGTATGTGTATCGTTACAGCAAAAGTATCCAAGTGTCGATATATAGATGAATCGCTTCACCGCTAATCAACAACATATAAACAAAATATACAACTAAAATGTTACTCAAATAAAAATATTCAGGCTTTAATGACATTATGACATACTGAACTCTGCTACTTAAAAACAATCTTTTTTACCCAAACAAAACAAAGAATGAAATGTAGCAGTCTTCAAATGTGTTTGAAAACTAATTCTTCTTATACTTGTTTTCAATAATAAACACTTTCTGACTTACATTCCATGGACAAGACGCCAGCAACCTCTGAAACTACAAGTCGACTTATCATTACAATAATTAATGTTTCCTCTGATGCTTCCAACCGCATCCAAGTATCAAAATATTTAAAAATGGAGTGTGAAGGGTCATATAGGAAAATGTGCCTAGCATTACACCAGGGGAATTCAACATGCCACTTTCCTGTCAGTTTTATTAAATATAGGTTTACATTAGAATATTCTCAGATCGGTTCCCTTTTGGGGTGTTTAATGACAGAACTGGATGCGTTGGTCGTTATTTACTGCTGTAGCATCTAGAGTTAAGTACCTTGACCAAGAATAGTATCATATAAATTCAAATGTTCACTGCAAATATTTTTAATCATTTTTGCATGAAATTACAAATAATTCTGCTGATTAACCATGACAATGTTAACCGTCTTGCTAAAATAATTCCAGGACAATACACCAGAGGGTCCGGGTTAGAGGCACGTCTGGCACTTATTGTGACTGGTTCTCAAGCTATAATAATCGTTCGTACAAGTGTATTTTCTATTAACTATTAATGATAATTTAAAAAAACAGTGAACACAAACAATCATGCAAATCATGACTTATAGCCACATTTCGTGTCAACACTGCTCTTATCATAGGTTGGCTTGTTCTGGTGTTCCAATGGAAAACTTTTCGCATATTCATAAACATGTTATAGAATGCATGTAGTCAAATAGTGTTTTATTGCAATAACCCTGAAAAATCAAAGCCATAAATCATTGTATTATCGGTAACAATAACAATACATTGGATCATATTATGCCAACATTGTTGTAAACTATTTGGTTTGATGGACTAATAGACATTGGAAAATTCGGCGGGTCGGCCTCGAATGTTACCATTTTATTCATCCCTTGGTTTTAGGTATTTGGGCAGTAGTTTTGTGGGTAACATAATTTTGGAAATATCTAACACAGCTGGAAAAGGTCGGTAGAAACTAGAACAAGTTATTCAGTAAGATGTCAACAATCAAGAAGAGACGACAAGGTGTTCTGTCAATTGGAAATATAAATATACATTAAAACCTTTTCTGAAATGAATGTTAGTCCCTTATAGTCATCGGGATTTTATTGTATCGATAATGGAGACTGCAACAAATAAATCTGGGTAAATAGGACGACAAAAATGAAGTTCATCGATAACAGAAAGTTACTTTACATTCTTAGCAAAAAACAAACAAACAAAAAAAAAGTTGTACAGCAGATGGAAGAGTACTTTCTCAAATAGCAATAGTAGATGTGAAATGATGCACTTGCGAAGTGTATCGATGTGATACACGATAAACAGCCTGCAATGCGACATATCGATATACATTTGAGCTAGATGTTTTACAAGTAAAAATGCTTTGAAACATCTTATTACTAATTTAATGTCTCACTTAAACTTGGAAAATATTAAGATGTTATCTTCAAAATAGATAAAATAATGAAGTTTCCTGGTTCCAAGAAAATCTCATCTTGAACAAATCTGGGCATGGGAATGTGGATGAATATCGTCAAGAAGGAAAACTACTGACAACACCCAGAGTTTGTTATACAATTTTGTAAATATTTACACAAGGTAATACGTTTGATTGGTTTGAAATCTGCCCCTGTCGCTGATTCTGTGCTAATTTTAGATATTTCATCGGCACCTTTACTCACTAAATATAGTCATAAAAACCGAAATTCCAAATGAGATCCCTTTGTACAAAGAAATTGGAGTAGAGTAGGACAAAGTGAAAAAGAACAGTTCAATCTTGGCCGAACATTTCTATATCTCTCTTCATGCTCCACTTTCTGAGAGCTCAACTGAAATTAAAATCAGAAACATATGTCATCACTAGTTGTATAAGCATTATTCTGTTATATATTTCTGAACTTTAATTTAATAATTATTTCTGAGCATACCCAGTTTCTTATTTGTCTATGAATTTGGTTATGTGCGTCACTCTCAAGAGGGATATACATATTTAGGTTTGTTACCTTGAATTTCTTGAGAAACTAATCTTAGTGACGGCTATGTACAATTTTCAAGAGATCATTATCTTTAGGTCACATCTGCTCCAACAAGTTGTTTTTGTGCTAACATAAACTTTACTTACTTTTCTGAATAGTTGTTTACTTACCTATATACCATTATTTATTGTATGTTCCTTTCTGCTATGTTCCGTTTTTGGAGGGTGATATCTCCTATTTTGATCTTTACAAATTGGGTAGGGAGGCCCTCCTGTCCTATGTGCTTGCTATATAGTGTTTCATTATTCAACGAAGAAAATTTTTATTTGAATACCACATTAATCACGCACAGTAAGCGTACCTGGAAAATATCATGATGTATGAAAGAAGTCAAGAACAAACAACTGGAAGTTGGGGAAGCTCGACTACAGTCTTGATTACAGACAATGATGCACACAATCATGTTGGATTTAACGACTGCCAAAAGAAATTCCAACAACCACGCAATGTAAAACTGATGGATGGATTGCATTTGGACATGTGGGTCTTAGACATGTATTTGGTGACATGGTGTGTAATAAAAGATAGTGTTATATTTGAAACTTATTTACCATTAAAAAGTAAATGTCAAAGAAGTAAGACTTGACGTGCGTCATCTGTCTGTCTGCCTGTATACATGAACATGCTAAACGCAAAGCGAAAACTTTTCCCTGAATTTATTTCTTTTTTCTTTCTCTAGATTTGTAATATTTGACAACTGTGTTCTTTCTCTCTATTATAATACTTTGACCAACGAAAAATATGAAAATCACATCAAATAATTTCCCTTTCTTAATCAATAAGCTATATCTTACTCTTGGATTTTATGTCTTGTACGTTTCCTCTCCACATCAAATCATTTCCCTTTCTTAATCAATAAGCTATATCTGACTCTTGATTTTATGTCTTGTACGTTTGCTCTCCACATCAAATCATTTCCCTTTCTTAATCAATAAGCTATATCTTACTCTTGATTTTATGTCTTGTACGTTTCCTCTCCACATCAAATCATTTCCCTTTCTTAATCAATAAGCTATATCTTACTCTTGATTTTATGTCTTGTACGTTTCCTCTCCACATCAAATCATTTCCCTTTCTTAATCAATAAGCTATATCTGACTCTTGATTTTATGTCTTGTACGTTTCCTCTCCACATCAAATCATTTCCATTTCTTAATCAATAAGCTATATCTGACTCTTGATTTTATGTCTTGTACGTTTCCTCTCCACATCAAATCATTTCCCTTTCTTAATCAATAAGCTATATCTTACTCTTGATTTTATGTCTTGTACGTTTCCTCTCCACAACAAATCATTTCCCTTTCTTAATCAATAAGCTATATCTTACTCTTGATTTTATGTCTTGTACGTTTCCTCTCCACATCAAATCATTTCCCTTTCTTAATCAATAAGCTATATCTGACTCTTGATTTTATGTCTTGTACGTTTCCTCTCCACATCAAATCATTTCCCTTTCTTAATCAATAAGCTATATCTTACTCTTGATTTTATGTCTTGTACGTTTCCTCTCCACAACAAATCATTTCCCTTTCTTAATCAATAAGCTATATCTTACTCTTGATTTTATGTCTTGTACGTTTCCTCTCCACATCAAATCATTTCCCTTTCTTAATCAATAGGCTATATCTGACTCTTGATTTTATGTCTTGTACGTTTCCTCTCCACATCAAATCATTTCCCTTTCTTAATCAATAAGCTATATCTTACTCTTGATTTTATGTCTTGTACGTTTCCTCTCCACATCAAATCATTTCCCTTTCTTAATCAATAAGATATATCTTACTCTTGATTTTATGTCTTGTACGTTTCCTCTCCACATCAAATCATTTCCCTTTCTTAATCAATAAGCTATATCTGACTCTTGATTTTATGTCTTGTACGTTTCCTCTCCACATCAAATCATTTCCCTTTCTTAATCAATAAGCTATATCTGACTCTTGATTTTATGTCTTGTACGTTTCCTCTCCACATCAAATCATTTCCCTTTCTTAATCAATAAGCTATATCTTACTCTTGATTTTATGTCTTGTACGTTTCCTCTCCACATCAAATCATTTCCCTTTCTTAATCAATAAGCTATATCTGACTCTTGATTTTATGTCTTGTACGTTTCCTCTCCACATCAAATCATTTCCCTTTCTTAATCAATAAGCTATATCTTACTCTTGATTTTATGTCTTGTACGTTTCCTCTCCACATCAAATCATTTCCCTTTCTTAATCAATAAGCTATATCTGACTCTTGATTTTATGTCTTGTACGTTTCCTCTCCACATCAAATCATTTCCCTTTCTTAATCAATAAGCTATATCTTACTCTTGATTTTATGTCTTGTACGTTTCCTCTCCACATCAAATCATTTCCCTTTCTTAATCAATAAGCTATATCTTACTCTTGATTTTATGTTTTGTACGTTTCCTCTCCACATCAAATCATTTCCCTTTCTTAATCAATAAGCTATATCTGACTCTTGATTTTATGTCTTGTACGTTTCCTCTCCACATCAAATCATTTCCCTTTCTTAATCAATAAGCTATATCTGACTCTTAGATTTTATGTTTTGTACGTTTCCTCTCCACATCAAGTCATTTCCCTTTCTTAATCAATAAGTTATATCGTACTCTTGATTTTATGTCTTGTACGTTTCCTCTCCACATCAAATCATTTCCCTTTCTTAATCAATAAGCTATATCTGACTCTTAGATTTTATGTTTTGTACGTTTCCTCTCCACATCAAATCAATTCCCTTTCTTAATCAATAAGCTATATCACATCCACATCAAATCATTTCCCTTTCTTAATCAATAAGCTATATCTGACTCTTGATTTTATGTCTTGTACGTTTCCTCTCCACATCAAATCATTTCCCTTTCTTAATCAATAAGCTATATCACATCCACATCAAATCATTTCCCTTTCTTAATCAATAAGCTATATCACATCCACATCAAATCATTTCCCTTTCTTAATCAATAAGCTATATCACATCCACATCAAATCATTTCCCTTTCTTAATCAATAAGCTATATCACATCCATATCAATTCATTTCCCTTTCTTAATCAATAAGCTATATCACATCCACATCAAATCATTTCCCTTTCTTAATCAATAAGTTATATCACATCCATATCAAATCATTTCCCTTTCTTAATCAATAAGCTATATCACATCCACATCAAATCATTTCCCTTTCTTAATCAATAAGCTATATCACATCCACATCAAATCATTTCCCTTTCTTAATCAATAAGTTATATCACATCCATATCAAATCATTTCCCTTTCTTAATCAATAAGCTATATCTGACTCTTGGATTTTATGTCTTGTACGTTTCCTGTCCACATCAAATCATTTCCCTTTCTTAATCAATAAGCTATATCTGACTCTTGATTTTATGTCTTGTACGTTTCAGTAGACTAAAAATGTTAATTACTGTTCAGCCATTAGGCTTTATACTTCCCTTTGACTACGATGTTCTATGGAATGTTACTCTTATGTTCAGTCATATAATGAAACTGAGGCCACTACAAAAGTTAGAATTTATTTATTAACAATTTTTTGATGCCGTGTATATCAAACAATATATCTAGAAGTAAATTGCGATAATAGTTTTCTGAAATATGTTTCATATTCAAACAAGTTGTTATCGAATCCGTTAAAATAACGAATAAATGAAATTACTACATGCTTTCCGATCTCTGTAGGAGTGACTAAAAATGTAGTATAAGCTAATTGGCTAGTGTTTTATATTCGATTCTGTATCCCCCCCCCATTTGCTCATAAAGTCTTTTCTAAATCAAGGGAAATTTAATTTTTGGATTTCCTGAATTGTCTATGATGTTGCAGGTTGATTGTTCAGTTTTCTACCGATATCTTTTGTTTGCAATTCACGCACAGCCGCACATAATCTGTTTTACTTGAATAATGCAGTTCTTATCCATTATTTTGGTCTAGTAATGTCATCTTTCTGACGTTAATTGATTGCCTTTATTTATAATTAATATCACAGCTTTTGTTTGAAAGTTCCCAATAACCGCGCATGTCCTATTTCATTGAAATGATGCAGTGAGTTGTTAACTTTTTATTATTAATTTTCTAGCAACGTCATGATCATCTATTTGATATCTTTCTATTGGGGAAGATTCTATAAAACGTTCACATAGAACCAGATTTTATTACTTCTGCATGAAAGCTGGATTGCACATAAAGGTCTCAAGACTTTTAGGAAAACGTAAAAGTGAGACATCTGCATTTGGAGTTTGTATACTTAAGTTATTCTACCATCTGTTTATTGAATATATTTTTTAATCTAATGTAATATACACCTTTATAGGAGTACAAAGTTACCTTGTCAGACCAACTGATAGAAACAAATACTCATTAAATGCAACATTTCAATCCCGAGATATTCCTGTAAATTTTCAATAATGACATGAACAAATTTAGTTTAACTTTTTACACGTAATAATTATTACCATACTGTACCAATACATTTCTTTGCTCACGATTTTTAATTTTTTGCCACTGCTTTCATGTCCTCGAAAACGATCTGTACATTTCCTTTCTACCTATTCCAAAATAAAAGATCATACAATATAATGTAGGACAAAGACATTCTCAACATTGAATAATGAGAAAGGCTTAATTTGGATCAGGTGTAAATGATTTATGCAAGTCTCTGTTTGTTTCTTGGGGGTGGGGGTCTTTCAAAGTGAAAAGACTTTATTACGCATCTGTAAACGTAAAGCCTTGTCTGAAATGTTACAGGTCATTGTTGGCGCCTGTTCAATAAGCGATCAAATGCGTGAAATGTTGACATTTTCATTTGACTGTGACTTGAAGCATGCAATTTCATGCTCAGTTCATTTGAAATAGATACATATATAGTCTTCTTCGTTAGGAAGGCATAGTGTTATTGAACATTTTAATGTCTATAATATGCGTATGCGAATTCCGTCTCGCAAAAAACTTCTAACATAGTCATCAAATCCTCTTTGTTAAAACAGTTCTCTGTTAAAATAAAGCATGTATCACACACACACACACACACACACACACACAGCTACATATTTCCGAAACTTTGCAAGCTGTATTTTATTTATAAATTTGTTAATATCACAATGTAACGAAATTGAAGTTGACGGAAACTGAGATAGAGTATGTATGGACCAACTACTTTTTTAACCTCATTTTTTATTTTATTAAATGCCGGAATAAGTGCAAAGTGCTTGTCAATATCTTGGTTCTTATTCCTTTGTAAGACATATCGGTAATGTCAATAATTATCTGAAAAGAATTTTTTAATATATAAATAAATAGTATAATAGCATATCTTCCGACAACATTTTTACTGTCGTGGATTGTGTCCACCAGATAAGTAATCTCCGGTGTAATGTTTTCTTGTTCACCGTCATTGCGTTTCAAGTTAATACATTAGTATTTGATTAATCTCTAATAATGTTGTGGAAGATGCATTTATCCCCTAAAATATCTAGACGTCTGTAACTATTCGAAATGGACATTAAGGCAAATTAAAAGAGACAATGTCTTCATTGGCCTTCTCTAATTCGGATTAATGTCGTTGCCATGTTGTTAAATTTCATGATAATGTTACATTAACAAAACATAGCTGGAATAAGTGTGCATAATTTACATTTTTAACGTAGCTTTAACAATTTTTCAGTCATATCACTCCACGTATGCAGTGTGGTAGTTTATAGTGATGTCTAACACTGGGCATCGTGCTGCATAAATGTAGTGTGATGTTTCTACCCAGTGACATTATCATGACACCTTGGCTGATCAGTCCTAACACTAACCTCTTAACGCTGGGTGCCAAGAGAGGCTGTTAGTACCATTTTTAAAAATCTTTAGTATGAATCAGCTAAGGCGCACTCTCCAACCAGTTAGGCCACCGGAGCGGTCTAATGGCGAAACAAGCTATTGTACTCTTAAATTGAGATATTGAAAGCTAGTGAAAATTTCGAAAAAATGGCGAATATATATATATATGAATAAACATTAATATGGTTTTTGTGCCCTATACTTTACTTTTGTGCAAAAACAGTTCACTTGAAAGAAATCTGACTAATACGCCATGAAGTCTGTTAAGGCAGAATGTTCAACATCTATTTCCCCGTCATCAAATAAGATTGACAAGAATTTCTCTGTTGGCTTGTTCTGGTGTTCCAATGGAAAACTTTTCGCATATTCATAAACATGTTATAGAATGCATGTAGTCAAATAGTGTTTTATTGCAATAACCCTGAAAAATCAAAGCCATAAATCATTGTATTATCGGTAACAATAACAATACATTGGATCATATTATGCCAACATTGTTGTAAACTATTTGGTTTGATGGACTAATAGACATTGGAAAATTCGGCGCGTCGGCCTCGAATGTTACCATTTTATTCATCCCTTGGTTTTAGGTATTTGGGCAGTAGTTTTGTGGGTAACATAATTTTGGAAATATCTAACACAGCTGGAAAAGGTCGGTAGAAACTAGAACAAGTTATTCAGTAAGATGTCAACAATCAAGAAGAGACAACAAGGTGTTCTGTCAATTGTAAATATAAATATACATTAAAACCTTTTCTGAAATGAATGTTAGTCCCTTATAGTCATCGGGATTTTATTGTATCGATAATGGAGACTGCAACAAATAAATTTGGGTAAATAGGACGACAAAAATGAAGTTCATCGATAACAGAAAGTTACTTTACATTCTTAGCAAAAAACAAACAAACAAAAAAAAAGTTGTACAGCAGATGGAAGAGTACTTTCTCAAATAGCAATAGTAGATGTGAAATGATGCACTTGCGAAGTGTATCGATGTGATACACGATAAACAGCCTGCAATGCGACATATCGATATACATTTGAGCTAGATGTTTTACAAGTAAAAATGCTTTGAAACATCTTATTACTAATTTAATGTCTCACTTAAACTTGGAAAATATTAAGATGTTATCTTCAAAATAGATAAAATAATGAAGTTTCCTGGTTCCAAGAAAATCTCATCTTGAACAAATCTGGGCATGGGAATGTGGATGAATATCGTCAAGAAGGAAAACTACTGACAACACCCAGAGTTTGTTATACAATTTTGTAAATATTTACACAAGGTAATACGTTTGATTGGTTTGAAATCTGCCCCTATCGCTGATTCTGTGCTAATTTTAGATATTTCATCGGCACCTTTACTCACTAAATATAGTCATAAAAACCGAAATTCCAAATGAGATCCCTTTGTACAAAGAAATTGGAGTAGAGTAGGACAAAGAGAAAAAGAACAGTTCAATCTTGGCCGAACATTTCTATATCTCTCTTCATGCTCCACTTTCTGAGAGCTCAACTGAAATTAAAATCAGAAACATATGTCATCACTAGTTGTATAAGCATTATTCTGTTATATATTTCTGAACTTTAATTTAATAATTATTTCTGAGCATACCCAGTTTCTTATTTGTCTATGAATTTGGTTATGTGCGTCACTCTCAAGAGGGATATACATATTTAGGTTTGTTACCTTGAATTTCTTGAGAAACTAATCTTAGTGACGGCTATGTACAATTTTCAAGAGATCATTATCTTTAGGTCACATCTGCTCCAACAAGTTGTTTTTGTGCTAACATAAACTTTACTTACTTTTCTGAATAGTTGTTTACTTACCTCTATACCATTATTTATTGTATGTTATTTCCTGCTATGTTCCGTTTTTGGAGGGTGATATCTCCTATTTTGATCTTTACAAATTGGGTAGGGAGGCCCTCCTGTCCTATGTGCTTGCTATATAGTGTTTCATTATTCAACGAAGAAAATTTTTATTTGAATACCACATTAATCACGCACAGTAAGCGTACCTGGAAAATATCATGATGTATGAAAGAAGTCAAGAACAAACAACTGGAAGTTGGGGAAGCTCGACTACAGTCTTGATTACAGACAATGATGCACACAATCATGTTGGATTTAACGACTGCCAAAAGAAATTCCAACAACCACGCAATGTAAAACTGATGGATGGATTGCATTTGGACATGTGGGTGTTAGACATGTATTTGGTGACATGGTGTGTAATAAAAGATAGTGTTATATTTGAAACTTATTTACCATTAAAAAATAAATGTCAAAGAAGTAAGACTTGACGTGCGTCATCTGTCTGTCTGCCTGTATACATGAACATGCTAAACACAAAGCGACAACTTTTCCCTGAATTTATTTCTTTTTTCTTTCTCTAGATTTGTAATATTTGACAACTGTGTTCTTTCTCTCTATTATAATACTTTGACCAACGAAAAATATGAAAATCACATCAAATCATTTCCCTTTTATAATCAATAAGCTATATCTTACTCTTGGATTTTATGTCTTGTACGTTTCCTCTCCACATCAAATCATTTCCCTTTCTTAATCAATAAGCTATATCTGACTCTTGATTTTATGTCTTGTACGTTTCCTCTCCACATCAAATCATTTCCCTTTCTTAATCAATAAGCTATATCTTACTCTTGATTTTATGTCTTGTACGTTTCCTCTCCACATCAAATCATTTCCCTTTCTTAATCAATAAGCTATATCTTACTCTTGATTGTATGTCTTGTACGTTTCCTCTCCACATCAAATCATTTCCCTTTCTTAATCAATAAGCTATATCTGACTCTTGATTTTATGTCTTGTACGTTTCCTCTCCACATCAAATCATTTCCCTTTCTTAATCAATAAGCTATATCTTACTCTTGATTTTATGTCTTGTACGTTTCCATTCCACATCAAATCATTTCCCTTTCTTAATCAATAAGCTATATCTGACTCTTGATTTTATGTCTTGTACGTTTCCTCTCCACATCAAATCATTTCCCTTTCTTAATCAATAAGCTATATCTTACTCTTGATTTTATGTCTTGTACGTTTCCTCTCCACATCAAATCATTTCCCTTTCTTAATCAATAAGCTATATCTGACTCTTGATTTTATGTCTTGTACGTTTCCTCTCCACATCAAATCATTTCCCTTTCTTAATCAATAAGCTATATCTGACTCTTGATTTTATGTCTTGTACGTTTCCTCTCCACATCAAATCATTTCCCTTTCTTAATCAATAAGCTATATCTTACTCTTGATTTTATGTCTTGTACGTTTCCTCTCCACATCAAATCATTTCCCTTTCTTAATCAATAAGCTATATCTTACTCTTGATTTTATGTCTTGTACGTTTCCTCTCCACATCAAATCATTTTCCTTTCTTAATCAATAAGCTATATCTTACTCTTGATTTTATGTCTTGTACGTTTCCTCTCCACATCAAATCATTTCCCTTTCTTAATCAATAAGCTATATCTTACTCTTGATTTTATGTCTTGTACGTTTCCTCTCCACATCAAATCATTTCCCTCTCTGAATCAATAAGCTATATCTTACTCTTGATTTTATGTCTTGTACGTTTCCTCTCCACATCAAATCATTTCCCTTTCTTAATCAATAAGCTATATCTTACTCTTGATTTTATGTCTTGTACGTTTCCTCTCCACATCAAATCATTTCCCTTTCTTAATCAATAAACTATATCTGACTCTTGATTTTATGTCTTGTACCTTTCCTCTCCACATCAAATCATTTCCCTTTCTTAATCAATAAGCTATATCTTACTCTTGATTTTATGTCTTGTACGTTTCCTCTCCACATCAAATCATTTCCCTTTCTTAATCAATAAGCTATATCTTACTCTTGATTTTATGTCTTGTACGTTTCCTCTCCACATCAAATCATTTCCCTTTCTTAATCAATAAGCTATATCTGACTCTTGATTTTATGTCTTGTACGTTTCCTCTCCACATCAAATCATTTCCCTTTCTTAATCAATAAGCTATATCTTACTCTTGATTTTATGTCTTGTACGTTTCCTCTCCACATCAAATCATTTCCCTTTCTTAATCAATAAGCTATATCTTACTCTTGATTTTATGTCTTGTACGTTTCCTCTCCACATCAAATCATTTCCCTTTCTTAATCAATAAGCTATATCTGACTCTTGATTTTATGTCTTGTACGTTTCCTCTCCACATCAAATCATTTCCCTTTCTTAATCAATAAGCTATATCTGACTCTTGATTTTATGTCTTGTACGTTTCCTCTCCACATCAAATCATTTCCCTTTCTTAATCAATAAGCTTTATCTTACTCTTGATTTTATGTCTTGCACGTTTCCTCTCCACATCAAATCATTTCCCTTTCTTAATCAATAAGCTATATCTTACTCTTGATTTTATGTCTTGTACGTTTCCTCTCCACATCAAATCATTTCCCTTTCTTAATCAATAAGCTATATCTTACTCTTGATTGTATGTCTTGTACGTTTCCTCTCCACATCAAATCATTTCCCTTTCTTAATCAATAAGCTATATCTTACTCTTGATTGTATGTCTTGTACGTTTCCTCTCCACATCAAATCATTTCCCTTTCTTAATCAATAAGCTATATCTTACTCTTGATTGTATGACTTGTACGTTTCCTCTCCACATCAAATCATTTCCCTTTCTTAATCAATAAGCTATATCTTACTCTTGATTTTATGTCTTGTACGTTTCCTTTCCACATCAAATCATTTCCCTTTCTTAATCAATAAGCTTTATCTGACTCTTGATTTTATGTCTTGTACGTTTCCTCTCCACATCAAATCATTTCCCTTTCTTAATCAATAAGCTATATCTGACTCTTGATTTTATGTCTTGTACGTTTCCTCTCCACATCAAATCATTTCCCTTTCTTAATCAATAAGCTATATCTTACTCTTGATTTTATGTCTTGTACGTTTCCTCTCCACATCAAATCATTTCCCTTTCTTAATCAATAAGCTATATCTTACTCTTGATTTTATGTCTTGTACGTTTCCTCTCCACATCAAATCATTTCCCTTTCTTAATCAATAGGCTATATCTGACTCTTGATTTTATGTCTTGTACGTTTCCTCTCCACATCAAATCATTTCCCTTTCTTAATCAATAAGCTATATCTTACTCTTGATTTTATGTCTTGTACGTTTCCTCTCCACATCAAATCATTTCCCTTTCTTAATCAATAAGCTATATCTTACTCTTGATTTTATGTTTTGTACGTTTCCTCTCCACATCAAATCATTTCCCTTTCTTAATCAATAAGCTATATCTGACTCTTGATTTTATGTCTTGTACGTTTCCTCTCCACATCAAATCATTTCCCTTTCTTAATCAATAAGCTATATCTTACTCTTGATTTTATGTTTTGTACGTTTCCTCTCCACATCAAATCATTTCCCTTTCTTAATCAATAAGCTATATCTTACTCTTGATTTTATGTCTTGTACGTTTCCTCTCCACATCAAATCATTTCCCTTTCTTAATCAATAAGCTATATCTTACTCTTGATTTTATGTCTTGTACGTTTCCTCTCCACATCAAATCATTTCCCTTTCTTAATCAATAAGCTATATCTGACTCTTAGATTTTATGTTTTGTACGTTTCCTCTCCACATCAAATCATTTCCCTTTCTTAATCAATAAGTTATATCTTACTCTTGAATTTATGTCTTGTACGTTTCCTCTCCACATCAAATCATTTCCCTTTCTTAATCAATAAGCTATATCTGACTCTTAGATTTTATGTTTTGTACGTTTCCTCTCCACATCAAATCATTTCCCTTTCTTAATCAATAAGCTATATCACATCCACATCAAATCATTTCCCTTTCTTAATCAATAAGCTATATCTGACTCTTGATTTTATGTCTTGTACGTTTCCTCTCCACATCAAATCATTTCCCTTTCTTAATCAATAAGCTATATCACATCCACATCAAATCATTTCCCTTTCTTAATCAATAAGCTATATCACATCCACATCAAATCATTTCCCTTTCTTAATCAATAAGCTATATCACATCCACATCAATTCATTTCCCTTTCTTAATCAATAAGCTATATCACATCCACATCAAATCATTTCCCTTTCTTAATCAATAAGCTATATCACATCCACATCAAATCATTTCCCTTTCTTAATCAGTAAGCTATATCACATCCATATCAAATCATTTCCCTTTCTTAATCAATAAGCTATATCACATCCACATCAAATCATTTCCCTTTCTTAATCAATAAGCTATATCACATCCACATCAAATCATTTCCCTTTCTTAATCAATAAGCTATATCACATCCACATCAAATCATTTCCCTTTCTTAATCAATAAGTTATATCACATCCATATCAAATAATTTCCCTTTCTTAATCAATAAGCTATATCTGACTCTTGGATTTTATGTCTTGTACGTTTCCTCTCCACATCAAATCATTTCCCTTTCTTAATCAATAAGCTATATCTGACTCTTGATTTTATGTCTTTACGTTTCAGTAGACTAAAAATGTTAATTACTGTTCAGCCATTAGGCTTTATACTTCCCTTTGACTACGATCTTCTATGGAATGTTACTCTTATGTTCAGTCATATAATGAAACTGAGGCCACTACAAAAGTTAGAATTTATTTATTAACAATTTTTTGATGCCGTGTATATCAAACAATATATCTAGAAGTAAATTGCGATAATAGTTTTCTGAAATATGTTTCATATTCAAACAAGTTGTTATCGAATCCGTTAAAATAACGGATAAATGAAATTACTACATGCTTTCCGATCTCTGTAGGAGTGACTAAAAATGTAATATAAGCTAATTGGCTAGTGTTTTATATTCGATTCTGTATCCCCCCCCCCATTTGCTCATAAAGTCTTTTCTAAATCAAGGGAAATTAATTTTTGGATTTCCTGAATTGTTTATGATGTTGCAGGTTGATTGTTCAGTTTTGTACCGATATCTTTTGTTTGCAATTCACGCACAGCCGCACATAATCTGTTTTACTTGAATAATGCATTTCTTATCATTTATTTTGGTCTAGTAATGTCATCTTTCTGACGTTAATTGATTGCCTTTATTTATAATTAATATCACAGCTTTTGTTTGAAAGTTCCCAATAACCGCGCATGTCCTATTTCATTGAAACGATGCAGTGAGTTGTTAACTTTTTATTATTAATTTTCTAGCAACGTCATGATCATCTATTTGATATCTTTTTATTGGGGAAGATTCTATAAAACGTTCACATAGAACCAGATTTTATTACTTCTGCATGAAAGCTGGATTGCACATAAAGGTCTCAAGACTTTTAGGAAAACGTAAAAGTGAGACATCTGCATTTGGAGTTTGTATACTTAAGTTATTCTACCATCTGTTTATTGAATATATTTTTTAATCTAATGTAATATACACCTTTATAGGAGTACAAAGTTACCTTGTCAGACCAACTGATAGAAACAAATACTCATTAAATGCAACATTTCAATCCCGAGATATTCCTGTAAATTTTCAATAATGACATGAACAAATTTAGTTTAACTTTTTACACGTAATAATTATTACCATACTGTACCAATACATTTCTTTGCTCACGATTTTTAATTTTTTGCTACTGCTTTCATGTCCTCGAAACCGATCTGTACATTTCCTTTCTACCTATTCCAAAATAAAAGATCATACAATATAATGAAGGACAAAGACATTCTCAACACTGAATGATGAGAAAGGCTTAATTTGGATCAGGTGTGAATGATTTATGCAAGTCTTGTTTGTTTCTTGGGGGTGGGGGTCTTTCAATGTGAAAAGACTTTATTACGCATCTGTAACGTAAAGCCTTGTCTGAAATGTTACAGGTCATTGTTGGCTCCTGTGCAATAAGCGATCAAATGCGTGAAATGTTGACATTTTCATTTGACTGTGACTTGAAACATGCAATGTCATGCTCAATTCATTTGAAATAGATACATATATAGTCTTCTTCGTTAGGAAGGCATATTGTTATTGAACATTTTAATGTCTATAATATACGTATGCGAATTCCGTCTCGCAAAAAAACTTGTAACATAGTCATCAAATCCTCTGTGTTAAAACAGTTCTCTGTTAAAATAAAGCATGTATCACACACACACACACACACACACACACACACACACACAGAGCTACATATTTCCGAAACTTTGCAAGCTGTGTTTTATTTATAAATTTGTTAATATCACAATGTAACGAAATTGAAGTTGACGGGATGGTGTTAGATCTGCACAAACTTGAGTGGACAACTACTTGTGTTGATTAGTTTATCACGTGATCTTAATCTTCATCAGTGCAAAGAAAGTTCGAAATATTCATGTTCAATTGGCAAAGCATCTTTTATTTCCGACAGGCAAGAGGAAGAGGACCATACGTGTCTTTGACATACACAGAAATGAAACTGAGATAGAGTATGTATGGACCAACTACTTTTTAACCTCATTTTTTATTTTATTAAATGCCGGAAAAAGTGCAAAGTGCTTGTCAATATCTTGGTTCTTATTCCTTTGTAAGACATATCGGTAATGATCTGAAAAGAATTTCTTATATATAAATAAATAGTATAATAGCATATCTTCCGACAACATTTTTACTGTCGTGGATTGTGTCCACCAGATAAGTAATCTCCGGTGTAATGTTTTCTTGTTCACCGTCATTGCGTTTCAAGTGAATACATTATATTTGATTAATCTCTAATAATGTTGTGGAAGATACATTTATCCCCTAAAATATCTAGACGTCTGTAACTATTCGAAATGGACATTAAGGCAAATTAAAAGAGACAACGTCTTCATTGGCCTTCTCTAATTCGGATTAATGTCGTTGCCATGTTGTTATATTTCATGATAATGTTACATTAACAAAAAAATAGCTGGAATAAGTGTGCATAATTTACATTTTTAACGTAGCTTTAACAATTTTTCAGTCATATCACTACACGTATGCAGTGTGGTAGTTTATAGTGATGTCTAGCACTGGGCATCGTGCTGCATAAATGTAGTGTGATGTTTCTACCCAGTGACAATATCATGACACCTTGGCTGACCAGTCCTAACACTAACTTCTTAACGCTGGGTGCCAAGAGAGGCAGATGTTAGTACCATTTTTAAAAATCTTTAGTATGAATCAACTAAGGCGCACTCTCCAACCAGTTAGGCCACCGGAGCGGTCTAATGGCGAAACAAGCTATTGTACTCTTAAACTATATATATATATATATATATATATATATATATATATATATATATATATATATATATATATATATATATATATATATATATATATATATATATATATATATATATGAATAAACATTAATATGGTTTTTGTGCCCAATACTTTATTTTTGTGAAAAAACAGTTCACTTGAAACAAATCTGACTAATACGCCATGAAGTCTGTTAAGGCAGAATGTTCAACATCTATTTCCCCGTCAGAAAATAAGATTGACAAGAATTTCTCAGTGATTACTGCGTTCGATATATAGTAATTAATCAGACGATTTCAAAAGTAAATGTTGCATAATAAGCGGATAGATAATTACCTTTGTTATTTGTTCCCCTTATTAGTTCTAACAAACTGCATATAACCAGATCAGCTCACACAACATTGGACAGAAGATTTGGGTTGGTATAAATGTGCAGCTGCAATGGACTTATTAGCAAGTAAATACTGTAAAATCGGTTAGGAATCTTTTTGTGACAGCCTGATATAAAATAAAACATGTATAATTTTTTTCTAAGATCATTATATTTCTTTACAAAATAATGCACATGTAGAGGACGAATAAGGGAACATTTTCCTGGATAACGGCAAAGAATGGATTCTATGAACCTTTGTGTGATGTTATGAACTTAAATCTGGTACGCAATGAATTTTAAAGTTTGATATTCACATCTTCTTCTTCCTAGACGAAAGGAGAGCTTTATACACGGTAAAATTTATAACTTACTTATGGAACATATTTTGGGGCATTTTCGTTGATATTATTTTCTCGTGCACTCACTGAGAATACATGTTAATCCGCTATTTGCACTTTGTTGCTAAGCATGAGCTTTTCAGTGATCTTGGCTACTAACATCATTTGTAATTTTCCTATAAATAACAATAGGTAACTGAGCTTTTTTGAGTGATCTTGTTCAGCGTTCATAGCAGTCGAACGTTCAAGATCGGGTTACATTATTGCATTTTCCAAGGTTAAAATGTATCAGTCTGTTTCTACTGATAACCTCATATATGTACCGTAATAGAAACATGGCGTGTCTTGTGATGGGCAGCATTTTTCCTACACGTAAACTAACAAATCTCAAAAAATAAACTCAAGCAATAGTGTGTCTGCTACCCAAAGAGTTATCTTCCCTTTGTTACAGATATGACATAGTTTTATTCTTTGTAAATTTTAAATTTTGTCACTTTGCTCTTTGTAATTTTTTAAAAATTATTTTCTTATATACTATGTCGGCATAATGATGACAGTTTTTGGAAAGCATTGTAGACATTGTTGCACATTTATATGTGTTAAATTGTCGATATATGTATTCTTGGGTTATTCTTAATGTTTGAAAAAATAGAGTATGTCACGAATTGTTGTATCTTTGTTGCAAAATGTAGATATAGTATTAGGTAATATATAGAAATTCCACGAATAAACTCTTATTAAATCTATCTATAAAAGTTGTGATTATAACATTATTGTTTGTGGGTTTTTTTTCTTCTAAATGTTGTTACTTCCATCTACGTTTTCTACAATAATATATTTATCAATTAATTATTCTTTGAGAGATTTCAACTGTGATTTTCCGTTTATTACGGTTTAAAATTCGACATTTTGTATTTTTTAAATTAATAAACAATGATTGGAATATTTTATTTAAAAATATTTTACTACTGCAACTCAAGTACATGTTGACTACGTTTCGCTTAAATGAGTACAAAATCAATTTTCAGAATTTGATATTTTAAATAGAGAAATTCTTCTGAAATATACAGCATGTAGTGATCGAGTTTTAATTTTGCTTCGGGAGAAAAATTTGTTTTGTTTTTCATAAGGTGTTTTAGATATAGAATGTTGTTTGGATTTAATAAACCATAATTGTGTCAGCAATCCTGAGTGTTATCTTTCTTTGGTAAGATGGTATCAAACATTAATGCCAGACGCATCCCCGAAAAAATGGACAAAACCCACTCATAATTCCCTGGATCGAGTTTGTTGAATACTGAACATCACTTAAAATTACAGGCCAACACCGATACCAATTGGCAAGCACTGACATGAACTGATCAGCACACACAGATACTGACCAACGCCAATATAAACTGACCAACACACATCTTTAATGTCGAAAGATGGCGGTCAGTGACCGAGACTGAAAGTAGTAATACTAAAATAGCGAAACTAACGCTGACTTTAGCGAACACAAGAAAAATCCAAATAATTGTATTACAGCAGTCAAGAAAAAATGCTCACATTTCGAAACTGAAATGGATTTCAGCTGTAACGACAAAACTATCTGAACAATAAATAAAATTTAAACATAAAATAAACATATTTAAAACATTATAAAACTGACATGGAACTTATCGGGGTATATTATATTAAAATAAACAAGAGGAAATATAATCCAAACATCAAGACACTAAATCAACCGGAAACTACACATTCAACGGTATATTAAAATGGTCAAGACTAAGCTTTGTTGATCTGAACTGATGAAACGAGATATGTTGGGACTTAGAGTATCTAACCCGGTGTGGGGCAATTATATATACTATCAACGTGAATGGAGATGAAAGTTACCATCAAACTAAAGGAATCCACTTTGCAAGTTGATAATACATCTAATTGAATCACACCTAGTCAGACACTGTATGCCTCAAGAAATCTTACATTTCTTTCGATACAGATCTTGAGAGAAAATCTTCTGCTACATGTAGTTATTCTAATCAGTAGAACACCATTGAAATCAAACATATATTTTGAAATTTCAGTAAAGCTTTGCTAAGTTATTCACAAAAGCTCCTTGTCAGACACAATCGTCATGGTTTACAGGGCAATACGCTAATCTGAATCAGAACCATCTTTAAAAGTCGCACTCAAATGTATGCTCTTAGTCTCATCCAACGAGTTATCCTTTATATGTGAGATTTCGCAAGGCTTCGTCTTAGGCTCTATTCTGCTTCACAATGCATAAGTGACCAGCATGTAATACACAATCAGACCGTTTGTGCAGATGTGTATGCCGTGTACCTAACTCTTTGGCATATAGAGCACTATATCAGACTCCAAACAAATGGATTGCATCTATAAGAAAAGGTATCGGTGATAGATAGATAGATAGATATATAGATAGATAGATAGATAGATAGATATATAGATAGATAGATAGATAGATAGATAGATAGATAGATAGATGGATGGATGGATGGATGGATGGATGGATGGATGGATGGATGGATGGATTAATGGATGGTTGGATGGATGGATGGATGGATGGGAGGACGGACGGACGGACGTACAAACATACATACATACATACATACATACATACATACATACATACAAGTAACTGAGAAAACGGAAAACCATCAAGTTTTGTCAAATTCAACAAATGATTTATTTCCCTATAATACAAAAAGAATATATAATTTAAAAAGAACTTACAGTATTGTGAATTAAATCCCAAATAGTTATAAAAGTTTTATCAAAATACAACCGTATGAAGTTCTGATTGAATTCCAATGGTATTCCAAATCAGTTCCTATATTCAATGTCTTAATGTGTATATAGTCTTGAATATGGTAATAGTGCTAATGGCATGGATTGTGCTGATGTAGTCTTTTGATGTGTCACTATTTTATAATCCAAAATACTTTTGTCTGAATCAATATGATTCCTAAATAACGTTTCTTTTCAAGAATATTATAGATGAGCAGTTTGTATCTGAATAATAATTTGAATAAATAATTTCACTAAAATAAAATACTGAACATAACAAAAATATTGATTCAACTTAAGGGAAACATCAAGTGCACAACATTATATTAAATGCTAAGACACAACAATAAAACCAGAATGTTAGTTCATAGTTCATTTCTAGAACATTCTAAGCTGTCACCAAAAAAGGTCTATTTACTAACATTATAATAAAATAACATAATACACATGTGGGACAGCAGGTTTTTGTATCCGGGAATACCAATGTCCAAATCACAGATTAAGATAAATATAAATATTTCCATTTATAATAATCCTAATATTCATTCTGCACTAAAAGATAAATAATAGTTACGTAATATGGTGTTTACAAAATCACTGTCCACAGTCAGGTAGACATTAAACATTACTTTAGACAAGGTCAAGTACAAAATACTAATGCGTGCAACATGTAGTCATTAGAAAAATCCCAAAAATCTTACAAATTAAATATAATACATAATAATATGTGGAGTCTATAGCCCCAGCCATGCTAAATCAAAGACTTTTTCGCGATTCATTGAAAGAACCCATGTTCGAGCTATGCGAGAATAACGTAGAAACTCTGGTACAATTCTGATTGAAGACTCCAAATTTCAAATGCTTGTTATTAAGGATACTTGAAGATGACATGCACTGAAAAATTTAAATGTTACGGAAGTATTTAGCAAAATGACATGCATAGATAATCTAATGCAGACTGCCACTCTAAGCAGCAGAGAGGGTGAATCGGACAGCTTGGCAAACCGTCGCTTCCTTCAAAAACCGAAGAAAAAAAATTGCCAAAAATACTAAACAAAAGCTTATAACTAACCGAGATTCTCTTGGGGGCTATTTAATTCTGTTACTATTTTTTGTCACTTTTTAAGTAAATAGTACGTGGTTGATTATTTATTTTTTGACGCCTATTCGTTGTCACACCCTCTCTGCTGCTATTGTTTTATCCAAATATTGTATCAATACCAATTTCATATATTGATCTGGGGTCATGGAAATTTATCGTTATAAAACCATTCTGGTTTGACTGAGCATGACTACATAAAGTCCTAAAAAGATTATAATCCATATCACCGCTGCACCAGGTCTGATGAATGTTTCTAAGTGTATGTTAATCTACTTCAAGAAACACAGCAAGAATAATACAATTATCTCTGATCACTATTGGTATTTGTTTATACGGCTGGGTAATATAAATCACATCAGTATTTTTATGTCTACCTCTGGAACATATCCGAGCAGGGTTTGATTGTTTGTCCAACACCACATCATCATATACGATTAAATTATTAATAGATCCATCAACTGAATCAACTCTCGGCCCTTTATTGATATCATTGATAAATTCAATAACATCATCATCTTCATTTATCGTCTTTAAATTTTCATTAAAATATTTAAACACGTCGTAACATCTTTGATCGTCTACGGATAGAGCAATCAAATACAGCTTATCCCACTTCATCCATGTCATTATTAGATTAATTAACTGTTGTATTGTACCCGATCCATACGTTCAAGTTATAGTCATACAAATAGAATTCGGTATCTCAGCAATATGCTTAACAGGATCTCGTTTTTGTGTCGCTGAAAAATCAATTTCATTCATATTATAAATAATTTATGGATCTATATTGCGTGAAATGCAAGACGCGTAGTAGCACAAACGACTTAACAACAATTACAACAGAGAATGACCGATCTGCGCTCATTGTAAGTGTGCACAATTTGGTACAGGGAAATTTAGAATTATTTCTATGAAATCGGGTGATGATTTAAATGTAAAAAACACGGGGAGGTGATATTGCAGCAAATATGACGAAACTACCAGGGACTCCATGGGCCAAATATCCACGAGAAAAAAAAATCTTCCAGGATATAATTACTGCGGCCGAGGAACCAGACTCGATATCCGACTTGATAGCCAGGAATAACCCAAACCATGAGATTATCCGATAAACGCTAATGATAAAGCGTTGTTTATAAAAGTAGCAATCTGCAACATAGACATATCGCAGATGTGAATTTGATTCAAGCATTCAATTATATTACTGATAAATCTTTCAAGGAATCATTAGCTAGCTGGTTAATAAAAACATCGATGAAGAGTAAATTAGTGCTAGGTCCTGCTAATTAATATTATTATGAAATCTGTGTATTATTCCCCAAGAGGATACTGGAGGGGTAAATCAGCTTTAAGTAAACTCGCTGAAGCAGGAAATGTCAAGGAAGTTACTGCAGAGGATTGGTTATTAAGACAGGCAAAATGGCAGATTGATCTACCACCGCCTAAACAAATTCACTTTGCTCATCTAGATGTCATCGTTCCAAATGAAGTTCATCAGGCTCATATATTATTTCTGCCACATGATATTGTTAAAAGACGGGATTACATGTACGTGTTAACTGTAGTTGATGTTGCGAGTAGATATTAGGAAGCTGAGCCATTATTGACAAAAGCATCATCAGAAGTATCTGATGCGTTTGAACTAATTTATCGACGAGGACCTTTGCAATGGCGAAATCTCCTACAGGTTGATCCTGGGAAGGAATATCAGGGTGCAGTGTTATCATTAATGAAGCAATATAATGTCACCATGAGACGAGGACGTACTGCAATACACCGCGATCAGGCAATTGTTGAACGATTTAATCGAACACTTGCTGAGCGGTTATTTGGATATCAATACGCGAAGGAATTTATCGAAGACAATAGATCTCAAAGATCTCGTAAATGATTTGTAAGATTACCAACTGTGATAACCGCGCTAAATAATGAAATTATTCAAACAATCAATATGAAACCTAATAAGGCGATCAATATATAAATGATTTTTCAAAACAACGAATACTCGGTAATGTGACTGTAAAATATTTATATGAACCAGGTAAACCTGAAGGTGGTAAAAAAAAGAGCTACTGATTCTGTTTGGACTGTTATTGTCTGTAATTGTTATTCGGTTATTTTATAATGATCAAGAAATACCTTATCTGAATAGAATATATCTTTATTATTATACGTGTGAGCATCTATAAAATATATTACTCGATCACGAATTCGTAGATTAATGTACTTGATATCGTTTCTTATTTAAATGCTGAATTATTTCGATAATTTTTTGTTTTAAGTCATCAGAATAATCTTGTGTAGCACTAAAAAATACATTCCTTAATGTACCAAATGTGTGAGTGAGTTCGGGGGTTATTCTTTCTCTAAAAATATTATTATTTACAATCATTTTAGAATCAGGCCCTGTATTATCATCCATAAATAAATTTTTAAAACGCATGGGTATTTTTTGCCATCAAGAATAATAAATAATTCCCTCTCCCAAATCGAGTTCCCGTACTTTGGTTGTGTTATACATTTTTTCACATCTGTGATAAAAATCATTCAAGGTTGGTTCTCGCAGTGCTTGATATTTTGGTGGTGGGATTTCAGGCCACCCTAGCACTGTTCTGATGGATGACTGATACATATCTACAACATGACCAGTTGAAATTATCTCGATCGCGGCAAATAATGTCGTTTCGTGAACCGTTATAGCACTTTTTGATTCTTTTTCTGTAATGGATTTTATTATACGCTGGAGTTCATTATTGATAATTACCGGATGGTATAGAAACAATAGATCAATCAGGAGTTCCATCTGGTTTAGTTTTACTCGCAAACCCTAGAGAATTATTCGGTTGCTGCCCACCAAATGAGTTTGGTCTTATATTTGGCCAACTGTAGTATACTCGTAATTTTGCTAGTGTGATTTCCAGTTGATTTGCGTTTGGGAAATTGTTACTAAATTCAGGTTTAGTTAATGTTATTGAGATCACGGTTGTTCTTGCCAGATTTGTGTTCGCGGCTATTTAGTTGTCGGTGTCAATAAAATTGTCATTTCTGATATGTTTTTCTGATTTGATGTTGCTGTGTGGTAGATGTTAGTCATCACCGAGAACTCGTTATCGGATATAACTGTATCGTCGAGACTGTATGATGTCAATGAAGATATCTAAGAATATGCATCCGTTGCGATATGTAATATAATTATATACTCGTTTAGTTTATTCTGACTGCATGTGGATATTTTTTGCAATCATATTAAGAAACCCAGTATTTGTTTTGTTTGTGAAACACAAATTGTGACAACTGCAGGTGTAATCATAGTTACCGTTGATAACAATATACCCGTTCCAGAAATAACAGATGAAGCCGAATACACAATAATGTCACCACGGGTAATACGCCTGCGGTATTTTTTACTTTTACTGTATACTCTTCAACGAGATTTTTTAGTTTAGTTTGAAATTCGCGCACTTGATCGTATAGATATTGTTGGACATTCAGTATACTAATTACTTAAATCAATTACAAATTCTGCGTAGTATCTGATCGTTGTTGCTGTTAAATTACCATTGATGGGTTTTATTCTAAACCGTGGTTCCCTTGCGTATAAACTCACTTAAGCTATTAACACCGGTTGATACATCTGATGACACATTAAATTGGTACGGTGAAATCGGAGTTAACTATAGATACCCTGGACTTCCCCGGTAGCATCAATAATATTATTTTGAGGTGTCCAGATTAATTCTCCATGTTGTACCGAGTACACGGTATTGATATTTTATTGATGCGGTATTTTAATCTTATCAAGCCGTGCAGTGATAGCAGGAAAATCACCAACGATAGTTTAATGTGTTTGTTTAATCGTATAGTTGTTTTAAAATCCGAGATTTTTTATGGGGATATTTGAAGGTTTTCCAAAGAAATTATCCACGGTTTTATCTGGGTCTTTTCTAAAAATACTTACGGAGATTTCCAAACGCATCTACATGAACAACATACCCAGCCCGCAACGTTGACAGTTTATCGTCAGTGTTTTATGTTCTTCTCGCAGCGCGTCTTCATAGTTTTTATTGTTGTCACAGCGTCACTGTCCGATGTTGGATTACTAAGTGCTGTTATTTTATTTGAGTTCATGTTGAGCTCGCCCGTCACTGTATCACCGGATTTGTTTACGCGATTATTATTGTTATCTAACACAGTTGGAAAAAGAACCTCTGGTTTAATCCTACCAGTAGAATCAAACACTGCTAGAGAATTTTCGGTTAATGTTTACTTCATTAAGTCTAACTATAATATCATCCAAGGAAGCATTACTGCCTTTCTTGAAATACGACTATTTTGTTTGGATCCACACTTGCGAGATTTAACATTTCAGATATTTCATCCTCAATAAAAACAATTACATCATCTGCTGCCGATATTTCCCCGGTGGCTATCTTTTAGGCTCGAGAGAGATCTCAGGTAAATATCAATGATTTTCTGTTAAGATCTCTCTAAAAAGCGATTACTCATGTATTCCTGCACGATTTTATTTTGGTTTGGTTGATTTTGATACAGCATCAATGACGTTAATTACTTCCTGGCCGTATATTGGTTGATTGGTCATTGTCTGTGTTAGTTGTTGTATATAGCGACTAAAGTTCCCTTGGTGGCGCTAACTCGTATGAATAAAAAAAAACGATTCCGCATGGATCAGTTGCGTATGCAACCCAATGAGTTCCAGGTCCAGTGCTGTTATCGAGATTAATAATACCGGTTTCAATATTGTTTGAGTGTTTTGGTAATTGATCTCACATAAAAACACCTCTGAAGGTTTGTATTCCTAATTTTTTAGCAGCATCAAGTAAATCAATATTTGACAGCTGTTTTAGTAAACCGTCCCTGGCAACCTTAGGTCGCTTCTGCTCTACCATGAATACGGAGTCCCTGGTAGTCTTAGACCTAATCCTTTTACGGATTGCCTCATTTTTATATCCTTTTCCCGTTGCTTTCTTTAGTGCCATTCCTGCCGATGTTCCAACTGCTCCTAACGCCGCAGCTTTCGCGACTGCGGGAGCGGCGAAGGCAATCAGCGCTGGTAACGCGGAGAGAAGAGAAAATATTCCGCCCGATTTAATCATATGTTTGACCTCGGATGGATCGAAAGTAAGTTGAACTTCAGTTTTCGCTTTTAATGTCTTATTGAAATGGTTGAGTTCTATTCAGCGACAACTTATTTCGTCCTCCGCTAGCAATCTGATCTTGTTTAAATGTTATTGTTGCTCCACATGTGCTCGCATTTTTCGATTGTAATTTCTTCGCCTGACCAGTAGTCAGAGTGACATTTTATTAATAATGAGATTGATCCAATTGTTTACATGTCTTTGGAAAACATTTACATGTTTTCAACTGGTGCATCAACGACTCTCATTCGTCCACCTCTACCTTAGAGTAAAATTGATTTGTCGTTGAGAATGACAGCAATTGCTCTGTGCTGAGCAATAGCCCCTCGGTTTACACGAGCTCGGAAATATGTCAACAACACTGGTTAAATCGAGAGATGTTCAAGTGAAAAGAAAATAATCGGATTTAAACTTTTAAATCATAATGCGATATTTGTAGACCAGTGTCAACATTTTGATAACGCCTAATAAACGTTGATAAACGATGGTATATATGAGCTGTGCGATTTTGGAATGAATCGAGCATAATACTTTGATACTGTTCTTGTTGACCGTTTATCTTGAACGAGATATCGTTAACGCCAAGTTTATCAAATATCATGTGGCTAAGCAATTGTTTATCAGCTGAATCTACTCGGTCAGTATTCAGTAGCGCAACAAATATATGCCTGGGAGTAGAAACACCTTGTTTTGCTGTCAGATGCCTCGTAATTTCACCAATAACATTACATCTTATTGTATCTGTTCAAATTGATTGCCATGACATCAATGATTTACCACCTGTATCCATAAACGATAGTAATCTTTCCTCCTTGGTAATTGATGGAGTCATTAATGGGAACCATAATGAAAGTTTTGATAGAATTACTTACGTTAGCAACACCAACACCATGCTAGACTGCATCGTTATCATCATTTTTTCGCGTGAAAACTACTGTATGCTTGGCACCAAAAATAACCTTTCTAACAATTCTACACAATCCGAAAATATGAGAAAACGGAATCGCGCAAGAAAATCTTCTATGCTCATCTAATATATTTTTGCGTGAGGCGAAATCCAAGTTGAAATTATCATTATAATTTATTACATCAACGGCATCAGCCGGTCTCGTATACCCATCTGGTGCTGGATCAACCGCAATAGCTCCTGTTGCATTTAATTTTATTGAATATGATTAGCGCGATCAGTAATATCCTTAGCAAGCATCATAGATAGACTAAACGCTCTTGTATAATCATCGGAATATCGTGCCAAACCAACTATTGTTGTGGCAACATCAACATCGTGCTCAAAAGATTAGATTTCTCTTCCATCAATCATATATGTAGCTTTACTAAACAGCGCCATAATAGAATTGTTGACAAAACCAACTCGGTCATTTTCTCCATATCGTATTGGGCATTATGAGCGTCTACAGCAGTTGTTACAAGCTAACCTTCTACTTCGATAAAAGCTTCAGCGGTTTAGAAATATTTGCTTGTATCTTGAACTTGAAAGTTCGATTCTAGATCGGGAATCGGGTTGTATCGCGTGAAAGGAATAAAATTGATAATCGCGTACGGAATCATTTTCAAGAACCGGTGCGTCTATATCAATTGCCGTGTCAGGTGAAGATTTCAAACATCGTATTATATATATTTCGATCTAAATCGTTATCTCGCTTACTTGTTCAAACCACTTCCCGCTATCAGATTTGCAGTAAAATTTCTCTGCGCATCCGATCCTTCATTTATTAGCGCTGCTATTTTTTGATCCGCCGCTTGGTTTATTATCTTACTAGCAATCGGGGGCATAATTTCCGCGGCAGGTAATTTTCTCCGTCGGATCAAAGCGGTTAGTCATTCCTTAGCTGCAGAAAACGCTTTACTGGCAACATCGCCAACAGCACTAATACACTTATTACCAATAACATCAATTACTTTCATCGATATTTGTTTTGCGATTGGTGCTATTTTAGGAGCCATCCTTGCAAATATCCCTTGAATAACATTACCAAGACCATCTACATAATATACTTTATAAACAGGCAACCGTGAATTTACTACATAAGTCATAGTTTCCTTATGATAATTGCAGTGTATGATCATTCTATTTAAATTTTATTTATCTAATCGTGTTACAATCAATCACTATGATAACCATCAACGAGTTCATCGATAAACTCTCGATATACACTGTTATCCATGATACCACTTGGAAATAATCGTCTACAGATATCAGCGGCTTCATTAAATATTTCTGGTCAGGATTTCTAATCGTGCTATGTCGCAGAGAATATTATTAGGACAGGAAACAAGACCATTACCGTGAGTTCCACTTGGAGTTCCATTCGGATAAAATCCTTCATGAGAAGTTCCAGGCTCATCATAAGGTTCTTCCCTTCTAGAAGATTTTGATTTTTTTCTGTTGCGGTTGAGGAGATTTATCATACGGATGAGGTTGCAAACACTGTTGTTGCTCAATCTAAACACCTATGTCAAAATCTTTTATTTTATTCATGTAAGACATATATATTAGATCTTTATTTGAAATCTGATATTTGTCATATTTTTTGCGATATATCCAATTATACCATTTTTGACTATCTACATATTTATTATTTTCAGGTTTTAAGTAGCTTTCTCTACGACTAAAATTTGCAAATGCAAAACTAGCTAGATCATCTAAATTGTTTTTTTTTTAAATCACATTAATCGCACCATCATTAAATCTTTCAAGTAACGAAACCCTCCCTTGAGTTTCACCAATAGCACCTTCTTCTTCGACAGGGTTAACAACAACTGACTGTGGTTGTGGTTGAGCTGCAGCTATTTGTTTTAACACTGGAAGAATATCGTTTTTTTTTCTTTCCTCTTCATCCGTAGTATCTGTCAATATAGCTCTTTCAGTAGTTATTGCAGCGTAGTAACAGGTCTAGATAACTGTTCAACACCTGTTTTTGTCTAACTCTATCTCGAACGGGTATAAATGTTTTAATCGCGGCATGTCGCTCTCGAGCTAATCTAGTTGTTAATGATTTACCTATCATTATTATTATCTGTTATCATTTAATTCGTAGTAGTAGAGAGGGTGTGACAACGAATAGGCGTCAAAAAATAATGATCAAGCGCTTACTATTTTTTTTAAAATGACAAAAAAAATAGTAACATAATTAACTATTTACCAAGAGAATCTCGGTTAGTGAGAAGCTTTGGTTTAGTGTCATTGACAATTAATTTTTCGGTTTTTGGAGGAAGCCTAGGTTTGTCAATTAGACACCTCTATAAAGTTGTCCCATTCACCCTCTCTGCTACTCTCTATTTGATTTTTTAATTATTATAGATAACAACTTTTACTCAAATAAATGCTATATAATCATATCTAACGCAAATGTTTTAACGCCATTTCTCAAGATAATTTTGTGTAAACACATGATCAAATTTTATTATTTAATTCATTTTTTATTGTTTGTCTTTCCAGCAGAAAAATAGGAACATTATTTGATTTAGTCAGATTCTTCCCCAATGCAATGACAAAGACACAATTAGACGATCAATACTCTGCTAGAAATCCTATTATACAGAGTTCCAGCTGACTGCTTTATTTCAATCAATAAAGAATATGCACAATTATCCGTTAATTGCGAACGAAAGCTATCAATTGGAAAACTGGAAAATCAATTGGCACTATCATAAACAATTCATGAAATCCAAATTATGTTCAATTGGTAACAAATATACTTGAGACGTTATGTTAAAATATCAAATATCTAAACTAGAATTTTAGCTTAAAGGAGACAAGAAATAAAACGTTTTCTTTTATGTATGTAATTTCTGTACAAATTTTATTTAGACTGTATTGTTTCGAACTTCAATATCATAGGTTGTTAGTGATTATATTGCGCGGAAGATACCACGATTCCGTAAATTGCCGTGTTTTTCCGAGTTTTGATGAATCAACATATTACGTGGTCCCGTGACGCAATACTAGTCAATCCTCGAATACAAACAAAATATGGCAAGCGAGACAGACAGGAGGAGATTTGGGTTGCACCATTCAAAAGTTGAATCTGCTTCTGAGATATGCTCATAACTATATATGTTGATGTATGTTTTAACAATGTGTTTATGACGTGACAGCAGAAAACTACAGCAGTAAGAAAGTGCTCATATTTCATATTTTGTAATTTTAAAAAAATTTAATTTTAAATCAATACTGATGCATTCTATGCTGTGCAAAAATGTGATAACGATTAAATCATGGTCCCCAATGCAAAAATTAGTTTTCTTGCCACAATGCAATAAGTTCATTTAAGAAGGATGAAGTTCAATCCTATAATATGTAAATAACATATTAATTACCTACCGACAACACACACACACACACACACACACACACACACACACACACACACACACACAAATACACACACACACTTTTGTGTGGCCTCTACAAAAATACTGTAGCAAAATATATTGTCACCAATTAGTTTAAAACCCATGAATGATGACAATAATATGCTGCGTAATTTTCTCTGCATACACAATATACATTTCCGCCAAAGAAACTAGGCGAGTTAACAACTGACATTCCTCTACCATATATGTAAAGTTTCATTGCCATAATTTAATTAAACGGAGGAATAAAACAAAATATACGACGCAGTACATGTGCCCCGATATAACTAATTCAGAATAAATATTGCATTCAGTTGTAAACAGTGTTACATGTCTTCGGCTTAAACGAAAGGAAATAAGGTGGGATATAATACGTAGGAAAACAGTTGCCACATACATGAAAGGTAACGCATGACTGCAGATTTTAACTTAAAATGAAGTCTTTGGCATCGAAGTTACAACAAAATTGATCATCGTATATTGTCAGTCAATTTATGGTGCTTACATATACATTCTGTAGCACATGGCTTCTTCGAATTATGTCAGAGAGCCAGTCCTTTTTACAAGATAGGTAAAATGATTAGGATTAATTGTTAATTTGTTACACTGCCATTATGCTTGTGTACTTAATTCTAACCTGTAGCTACTATGCAGACAAGAATATGAAAAAGGGTCTTTTCATGGGGATTAATAAGGCGTATCACATGGAGAAATGGCGTGTCCCATGAGTCCTTGCACATAGTTGCCTTCCCCAATTTATATTGTCAGCCAGTTGATGTGAAACTTTGATTTTATATCTGACCGCTTTTGTTTTAATCGCTGCTAATTAAAATGCCCAAGGAATAATTTTATATCAATTCCAATCATTACAGATTACCGTTGATACATTCTACGTGTAATAGGCATAGAGTTAAAGTTGTTTTTAAAATACATTTTTTAAAGATTGCTGAAAATTGTGTTTTCTCAAAACACGACCGTGTCTGGGGTTAAGAATCTTAATATTTAGCAAAGCTTCCATTTGATTAACGTCGGATCTCAGTTTCACATAGGACAGTGTTGACTTGATTCAGAGTGTGATCATGTAAATACATTTACTCTCTTCTTCAGCAGGATCAGGTATCGGGCTGTCATATTTTTATTAGCACTGATGGTGTAGATAAAAGATCTGTGAATTGATTGTTGCATTTTGTGGTCACTTACTCGGCCTTTCTGCCAAATGTAACTCATACGTTTGACACATTTCCCAGGATTTAAAATATCCATTATTATGTCCTGAACAGTTTCGAGTTTTAGTCTAGGTCTAGCATTTGCTTAATTATAGAGCTGCTATTTTTCAGGATCCCTCTTGTAACATTCCTTAGAGAAAAGTAATTAGCAAGGGGTGCTGTATGGTGTTGTTTTGAAATCGACTCACTTGTAATTATGTATCCATACTTTCTGTATGCCTTTATTGTTTAGAGAAAAGAAGAAAAAATGTTGTCCACAGCCTTTTTTTAGTGTGCTATTTACAACCATAAGCAATGCAAAATGACCAGTCGGGATGCTTGAGTCGCTACTATGACATCACATCACGAGAGTAACCGAATAAGAAGCACTGCACTAGACAAAGAATGAATAGCGTTGACAATAAAATAGGCAAGTCTAGAAGGAAAATGAAAATAAATGGCGCTCTAAAGTAGATGGAGACAAACGAACATAGAAACAAATTGACGATATCTAGCAAAATCACTGACAAAATGTTAAAATAAATAAATTCATGGAAACATTTTTAGTATGCATGATATTCATTTTCTGCAGGTATTGTCAAATGGATATTTTTCAGGTAACTTTAATTATTGGCAATTTTTTTCTAATGTTTTGAGTAAACGCAAAACTCCACCGATAATGTCAGGTTGATCAGCCGCGATATTTACAGGGTATCTATGACGCATTTAATAATTAATAATTGTTTAGCTGTTTACACCATCACTCATAATAACGCAGATGGAAATCTACTGGTACCAGTAGAAAGTGTACAACAATGATTTATTCGGCTACAGTGACGACTTCATGTTTTGTGTTTGTACAAAGCAGCCCAGTGTAAGTCTGTCAATAAATTTTTCCCGGTATTTGCTACAATCTTGTGTACGTGGTATGCAATGAGTGGGGCAACAGTGATTGTTATATTTTAATTGCTATAAGAACTCGTAGACTAACGTATGAATTGTTAAATTGTTGGCACCCTTCTGTTATGATATAAACTTGCGAGGAGCTTTTTGTTTTTGTTATTTATTACTATTGTTTGTATTTGTTTATCGCTGTTAATTTTCTTTGTCTCCTTTGGGGAGATTTTTTGTTGTTTTGATTTTTAATTTGGGGAGTCGGGGGTGCGGTGGCTTGAAGCGACAGCAATGATGCGGGATACTGGAGGTATTAAAACGGTCAAAATGCAATCAAGGCTACAAGGAGGGATCTTTAGCAGATACAACATTCGGGGCGTGTGCACTATATTTTCGCTCAAGGGATAGTTGAAAGATTCAAAATATTAATGTACTGTATAGCAGACTTCTGTATTAGATGAACATTATGTCAATGCATCCGCTCAAAGTACCACTATGCACACCTGATTATTAAATGACAGTTTGTATTCACTTAAGGGTATGTTGTTCCTAAACTGGAAGACGGCACTTTAATAAGCATCTTTGTTTTCAAGACCTCCATTCCTCAGTGAATCTTTGATAATGGGATTCAGCCGAAAATGACTTGGAACTATATAATGCATGTGTCGAGCATGTCCCAAACTGTCGATGCCGTGCTACTTTAGACACTGCCACATCGGATGTACTCTTTTTTTTTTGGGGGGGGGGCACCAGACAGATGCCCCCCCAATCAAAAAAAAGTAAAACGTTTTTATGTATGTATGTGTTCCCCCAGGTAAGTTGTTTATTGGGGTTTTTTTTAATTTTCATTAGCCCCATTTAATTTTCCCCCATCGGGGTTATATATTTGACACGGGGTATTTTTAGCATCCCTAGTGTTTTTTCCGTAGATCCTTACTAGGTGGGAATTGATCTACCTACAACTAGCAGTCTACGTTTGTATTTGTTTTGACCATGGCTAGTGGTCTCCTATTATCCTTGTGTTTGTTATTTGTGTTGGTGCTATTTGTCTGTTGCTATATAAGGTATATACCTTGTATTTGTGTAAAGGATTGCCATTTCATTCAAATTTGTCTCACCAGTTGTCTTACTTTATGTCTTCTCTAAATGGAATACATTCTCTTTATTTAGTTTATTATAATTTAATTTAATTTTGAATTTTATGCTTCAATTCATCTAATAATATTTATGTATAGGTCCGTCTGCCTTGAGACAGAATCTGTACGAATTTATTTGGTTGTACAGTTCCTGTCTCAATTTGGGCCGGCCTGTAATTATTTATTTTAATTAAGAATACCAAAATTTTCAAAATTGTTTATGTTCCCTTTAATGGGAAGCCATGTCTATTACGGGAGATAGATATGGCAGAGAAAATATGGATATAGTATCCAGAGAAGTAGAGGTGCATTAGTATTATTAAATTAAAATTATGGATGATTTTTTCCAAACTCTGCCACAGGCCTGCTCACTTCGCGTGGCGCCATGTGATTTAGCCCCATGGCGTCCTCATGTGTACTTTCCCCTTACATGGTATATATAGATAATTAACAGAGTAAATAAAAAAAAATTAAAAAAAATTATATTTTTTTTTGGTTTAAATATTTTTTATTTTTTTAAAAATAAATTTCATTATATTTTAAATTTTAAAATTATTCCCTAACCTTCATCATTCGTCCACATTTTATAAGTGTCCTCGTTGTAAAGTCTGTTATTAGTCGTATCAATTGTTTGTTAAAGTTTCCGTCAAGCAAGAGTAGTTGACGTCTGTCATATTTGTCTACCTTCATTATTTCTATTATTAGTTTGATCCTTTCTTCCTTTGTTTCGTCACATTGTGTTATCGCGTGGTACTTTGTATAAGGGGCATTTTTGCATAGAGGGCAGCTAACTGGGGTCTGAATCATTCGTCTTCTAAGGCCACTTCGCCTGTAAGCCAGTAATCTATTGTACTTGATCATTTTATTCCTAACCTTGTATATTCATGTGTATATTCAGTTCGTAACAGGTTCAGTTTTCTATACACATCTGTTAATTTATTTGTTTTTATTAAGTTACCCATAACTGCAAATGATGATTGGTCTTTGGTTGTAAGTTTACCGGTGCGGTCAATGTTATCTCCCACCCAATTAAAGTCCCCGCCTAAAATCAGGTGTTCTGCAATAAAACTATTTAGGTATTTATTTAGATTTATTATAAAGTCGTGGTGACTTTCCCTATGAGCTGGAACATATACATTTACAATATGTAGTTTATTTAATTTTATGTGTATTATCCTTCCCTTTAAACTAATATCTTCTGTCAATCTTTCCCAATTTTGCCTATTTCTATTTCTGATTATTGTTGCTACTCCCGCTTTAATGTCATTGTTTTTGGCTTCATTTATTACAACTATTGCGTCCATTTTGGATTCTAGTTCTGATATCATTGTGTTTGTGAGTTTGTTGTGTGTTTCTTGACTTAGTATTATGTCCTGTTTTAATTTTATCAGTTGTGCAATTTTATCGTTATCTATTCCATTAGTGTTTATTGATGTAATATGGAAGTTTAATTCTTCCATTTTTGATATTCCAGGTGGCTTTTCTATGTTATTTGATTTTACTTAGTTCTGAATAATAATAATAATAATAGTAAATAATAAAAATATTCATCTCTGAAAATGTTAAATTGTAGCGTTGTGGGGCATTGGCCCCTCGTCCGTAAGGTCCCTAATGTCATATGTCTCCTTAAAGTTTGTGTTATCCGTTTGTTGTTGATTGTTAGTCATGTGCGTCATGACAGTTGTTTCCGTTTCAGATTGTGTGCTTAAGTCCAATTTTTCATATTCTTCAGATGTTTCCGATAAATTTGCTTCTACTTTTTTCCCACTGCTTTTCGCCTAAGTTTGTTGGCCGTTTTTCGTTGTGTTAGCTGTTTTTGTGGTGGCTTTTCTGTAATTGTTACTGCCTCCTCACTAGTAGACGAATCCGATAACGTATTGTTCTTCTGTTTCCTTTGAACGGGCACCGGGGTGGAGGCTAGTGGCGTCATGCCGCTTATGTCCGTCACATTCAATGATTCCATTTCTCGTTCCTCTGGTTCCTCTTCTATAGGGAGGATGTCATAGCGATTACTCGTTTTTAGAGGAGTTGCTGGAATTATCCTTATAGCTGTTTTTTTGTGGAGTTCGAAAGGTATCTTCCGGATGCATTGTTTCTTCTCTTCTCTCCACTTGTGGTTCCCCTTGTTGATCTGGGTCTATATTGTTCTCTTGTTGTTCTGGGTCTGTATTACTTCCGGCCGCTTTTGCTGCGTACGAGTTTGGATTTCGCGGTTTTTGGGGCAAAGTACAATGTTTTGCTCCATGACCTACAATCCTGCATCTTGGGCATGGTCTATCTTTGTCACAGCCCTTATACCACGTACGGCATAAGAAGCCCATGATGTAGAAATAGGGCGGTATATTTTTGGCCTCTGCTGCAGGGACTTTAATTAATCTCTTTCCACTCTTGATGTTTGCATAACCATAACAGGCTGCTATTTTGTCTTCAGCTACGTGAATCTTGTGCACAAACATTAGCTTGTCAGTTACAACTGTGGAGGATATCTCTAGGGGCAGACCAGATATGAATACATCTACTCCCTTGGGCTCGATGTCTCTCACTGTTCCGTGTCATATATTCTGACTCTTTGTAACACTAAAGCTATTTCTGACTGTTTCAATAGTGCCCTTTGGTTCTTTGGATACAAAATATATTTGTTCTTGCCTCCATATTGTAGGGCATCAATTGCATTTAGGTCTATCCCCAGTATTTCCATTTCCCTCAAGACCTCTGTTTGTCTGGGGAATGTGGTAGTGGTGCCAAAGTCCAGGGTCTGGCATCCTTCTCTGTGGTATATAACCAGTTTTTGTTCTCCCAACTCGCCCTCTACGACCGTGTTAAAAAAGTCACTGATCTAGTATTTATATGGTTCCATTTTACCAGTCTGTCTGGAACTGTCAGTCTTAAAGGGACTTCTTACACTAACAATAATTGAATTCAATACAAAGAAAAGGTGCACGAAAATGTATTAAAAAAATGGGTGCTAGAAAAAAGTAAAGTAAACAAAATTTGCAAAATAAAGGTAACGTAAATAATCAAAAAGGTCAATTCAGTAGTATGCATATGCTACGTACTGGATCCTTTTTGAGTACTGTTCACAACAAGTTCAATTACCTTTCCTTTTTTGAATAAGATAATCCGATTACTGCTGATTTACGAGCACAGAAAAAAACACGTCTGCTCTCTTCGACGTCCGGTGGATTCAAGTGTGAAAAATGGGCTTTGATATATGGAGACCTCGTGTACGGGCTGGTTCGGTAATGTTCTAAAACTTTATGCACTATTTTGTATACATAAATTTCCGTAATACTGGAAAAGTCAGTCACATGTATCGAAACGATGGGCCTTTTATATCTAAAACTAATGCGCATAAAACCTTTGACAGTTCGACTACGTCGAACGACTTGTAGTCTAACTTGTATATTTTTTCATAACTTTATTGTTTATCTCAAGTCTGGTTACAAATTAATAATTAATCCATTCTGATCAACCAAGACAATGTCACTTCTAACATTTGTGCAATAAATTTTGAAAAACTAAAAACGTATTCGATAGTCTTCCTTGTAAGGAATGGATAGTGTTATTGGTAATTGCCGCCAAAAAGCGTTCGTAAACATTGCCTGGCGAAAATACTTCTGATAACATCCTCAAATATTTATAACCAAGACAGCTGTCTCTTGGCTGTTATAAACAAAGTAGATTTTCTTGTCATAAATTGTAATTTTGTATATGAATATATTTATTAGTAAACACGGAAATTAAGCCTGTCCATAACATCGAAACTATGTTATATTCCTTAAAAAATGGGCATATGTGTTCAGGAAGCTGCCACCCCTGTCCCCAAAAAAGGTGCCGTATTACTACTGTATGTTATTACAATTAGGAGCATAACATTCTTTTTTTTCGGGGGGGGGGGGGGCACCAGACAGATGCCCCGCCCCCAATCAAAAAAAATTTTAAAAAGTTTATATGTATGTGTGTTCCCCCCGATGTTTTTATGTTGTTTTTTATTTATTCTTTATCTCTAAAGTCCCCAATTAGTTTTCCCCATCGGGGTTATAATATAATTGACAAGGGGTATTTTCGTTTCCTAGTGTATATTAAGTATTCCTTTCTAGTTGGGAATTGATCTACCCACTCTAGAAAGTTACTTTTAATATTGTTGACCATGGCTAGTGGTCCCTTATTATCCTGGTGTATGCTATATGTGTAGTGGTATTTGCGTGATTGCTATAGAAGGTATATTATATCCTTGTGTATATGTTTAGGATAGCCCTGTCTCTTTTCAAATCATACCAGTTGTCTTATTCATTTATTATCTTCACCAAATCTTGAAGATAATTATTCAATTTTATTTATTCAAATATTTTAATTTAGAATTTGGTAAAAATTGAGGTGTATTATTTTCAAAAAGTTATGTGTGTCTCAATTTTTCTATTTTGTTATATAAATTGGTCCGTTTTCTTTGAGACAGAAAATATACAAATTTATTTGGCTGTATATTTCCTGTCTCAATTTGTCCGGCCTTTCTTATTTATTATTAAACTTAAGAAAAATCCAAAAACGTGTTTATTTTCCCTTAATTGGGAGTCATGGCTATTTTGGGATATAGCCATGACAGATAAAGCATGGATTAAGGATCCAGAGAAGAAATAATGTGCATTTATAGAGGTATAATAAGTAAAATTCTCAAATAAATTGTTAAATATTTGGGTGGTATTTTCCAAACTCTTCCATAGGCCTAAGTTCTGTTTGGATTCGATATGCAATTAGGCCATTGTTATCTTTTCAATTACCTACTTCGACTGGAAGTATATAAACCATATAAATTCCAACATTTACATATTTTCCAAACATAACATTAAAATAAATTCAGTTAGCATGAATAACTTTACTTTGGGAACATCAACCAAGGGATGCCCAACGGTTATATGTGGAAACTTTGAATATGTAAAGTTCCGTGAAAACAAGAATGGACAAACGTATTGGCGCTGCAAGATGTTTCAGCGTTTCAAATGCAAAGCTCATCTGACGACATAAGGAGATCGCATCGTAACCAACAACGAGCAGGGACACACACATGAAGGCAACATCGCTACATCACTCGCACGTAAAGCGGTTGCCGAAATGAAGAATAAAATGGGTGAATCATCATCCACGCCAGCTGCCGTTATAGGATCGATTTCACGAAGATTAGACAATCACGTACTGATGGCGCTGCCGAAGCGATCAACCCTTACGCGCACTCTCCAACGCAGAAGAGCTATACTTGCCGACAATGAGAATGAAATAGTGTTGCCTCCACCACGTTTTGTTGACATGATCCTGTACGACTCTGGAGCAGAAGATGAAGACCGTATACTGATTTTGGGATGCCACGAATGACTCGACGGACTGGCGCGCGCTAAGCTGTGGCTTGCAGATGGAACGTTTGCAGTAGTGCCTTCTATTTTCTTTCAGCTGTATTCGATTCATTTCGAGCTATGTCCTGGCAATAATCCAGTTGCAGTATACTGCTTCGTCCGCAACAAACAACGATCTTCGTATGAGCGCATACTAGCCCAGATGGAAATTATGATACCAGCAGCAAATCCTGAACGAATTCTTGTCGACTTCGAAACGGCTGCGATGTCTGCGTTCCAGGCCGCGTATCCTAATGCAGTCATATCCGTATGTTATTTCCACCTCTGTCAAAGCATTTTACGTAAGGTGAATGACATCGGGATGAAACAGGAATACGAAACCAACAACGCTGTCTGTAGAAGTGTCCGCTGTTTAGCTGCTTTGGCTCTCGTGCCGGAAGTCGATGTCATAGAAGCTTTCGATATTCTCGCTGATGATATTGCTGATCTACATGAGCGCATGCCGGAATTGCTATCTTACTTCGAACACACCTATATCCGTGGACGACGCCGGGCTGGACGAGCAGGCAATTATGGACCAAGTATATTTCCGGTGCATCGTTGGAATCAACATCAGGCAGCAGGTGACGGCATTGCTCGAACAACCAACGCCGTGGAGGGATGGCACTATGGTCTTCAAACCTTATTTCAATGCCATCACCCTACTCTGTGGAAATTCTTAGATGGCATCTCTAAAGATATGCAGAATCAGAAAGCGACCTTTCTACAAGGTTTAACTGGAGTTCAGCAGATTCAAAGGAAGAAGTAAAGGGAATTGAAGGAACGTGTGGCTCGTGCAGTTGGATTATATTTGGTTGCCGACGTGCTGCAGTATTTGCGCGCCATGGCTCATCTGTCTCATCAGTAAATTGCTGTAAATTAAAATATAATTGTTTATTGAATTTTTTGCAGTAAATTAAAATATAATTTTTATTGAATTTCTTTTTTATTGAATTACAATGATTTTACAACCAAAAAAAAGGATATTATAAAAAAGTCACTTATATATTGTGATCAGCTGTCACTGTGATTATGTGTCGCGTGATTATGTGTCGCTGTGATTATGTGTCGCTGTGAATAACTGTCGTTGTTTAAATGTCGCGTGATTAACTGTCGCGTGATTAACTGTCCGCACACCCCCTAGACCTTGTAAGTGTATTTACCCTTATAATTCTTCAATATATTTGACTATATACTTCTTAAATTACACAACTGAACATGTTACTGCTTGCATTAATAGTGCACTTTTGCAATAACGTGAAATAGATCAGTGATATTTTACATGTACTGAAATAGTTGGTGATCAAATGATATCAGTTCACACGTACACAAACATACACACACGTACATTCTCTTTAAGAGGTGACTGCGTGCATTTCATTGTTTCTATCCTTATTTATTCAGTTCATCTTAACCCTGATATAGGTATATGGTTTTCTAGCTTATGATCAGCAGGGATAAATTTATAAATACAAATGAAAATTACATTCTACCTTCAAATTGACTGTATTTTAAAACAAATTTCAGTAGTCTGAACTTTCTACGTATGATTTCGAAATATCGTTGAAAGGGAGATTGGTCGTCTTGCCGTCTATTTTAATCTATCGATCATGTACAGCTGATTCGTATTTTACACCATTTTGGGCTCAAAATCGTTCACTTATATCGTCATTAACAATTTCTCAACTTCAATAATCCGATATATTCATAACTTTAAAAATAGTTGGCATCATGACTATCACCAATCAGTATTTGTGAACGAAAACATAGTGAACCACACCAGGAATTGGAAATGTTGGGTTTACTTGGTGGCACGTATTAAAGATGCATATGTAAAACGTTTATCATATAATGTTCAAACTACGCCACAATGCTTATTTAATGTGGAACACGCTACTGTTGTATTCTATATGCTGAACATGCTGCTGGGTTAATTAGCTAATTAGTATGTAATTCGTGGGGGTGGGGGGTGGTTAGGAACCATGTCACCGAGTTAACTTGCAGTTGAAGAGTGACTAATGTCAAAGGTTTTTATTTAGTTTTACTTATAATAATGACTACGTATAACTGCAAATGCTGTTTCAGATGAATTCTATATTTAAAGAATAATAAATCATAGTAATAATTGTTGTTAATGAATGCTGAAGACTAAATTAATTGCATACGGTAAGTATCGTTTCGTATCGATTATCCATCTATGAATAATATGTGTATCGTTACAACAAAACTATCCATGCATCGATATATCGACGAATCGCTTCACCGCTACTCAACAACATAAAAACAAATTAAAGCCCCAAAAAGTTACTCAGATAAAAATATTCAGACATTAATGACATTAGGACATACTGAACTCTGCTACTTAAAAAAAAATATTTCTTTCCAAACAAAACAAAGAATGAAATGTAGCAGTCTTCAAGTGTGTTTGAAAGCTAATTCTTCTTATACTTGTTTTCAATAATAGACACTTTCTGACTTTTTTTCAGGATCCCTCTCGTAACATTCCTTAGAGAAAACTAATGAGCAAGGGGTGCTGTATGGTGTTGTTTTGAAATCGACTCACTTGTAATTATGTATCCATACTTTCTTTATGCCTTTATTGTTTAGAGAAAAGAAGAAAAAATGTTATCCACAGCCTTTTTTTAGTGTGCTATTTACAACTATAAGCAATGCAAAATGACCAGTCGTGATGCTGGAGTCGCTACTATGACGTCACATCACGAGAGTAACCGAATAAGAAGCACTGCACTAGATAAAGAATGAATAGCGTTGACAATAAAATAGGCAACTCTAGAAGGAAAATGAAAATAAATGGCGCTCTAAGGTAGATGGAGACAAACGAATTTGCTTATGCTTATTGGCTTGCATTTTTATTGAACATAGAAACAAATTGACGATATCTATCAAAATCACTGACAAAATGTTAAAATAAATAAATTAATGGAAACATTTTTAGTATGCATGATATTCATTTTCTGCAGGTATTGTCAAATGGATATTTTTCAGGTAACTTTAATTATTGGCAATTTTTTCTAATGTTTTGAGTAAACGCAAAACTCCACCGATAATGTCAGGTTGATCAGCAGCGATATTTACAGCGTATCTATGACGCAGTTAATAATTAATAATTGTTTAGCACGTTGCTGTTTACACCATCACTCATAATAACGCAGATGGAAATCTACTGGTACCAGTAGAAAGTGTACAACAATGATTTATTCGGCTACAGTGACGACTTCATGTTTTGTGTTTGTACAAAGCAGCCCAGTGTAAGTCTGTCAATAAATTTTTCCCGGTATTTGCTACAATCTTGTGTACAAGTATGCAATGATTGGGGCAACAGTGATTGTTATATTTTAATTGCTATAAGAACTCGTAGACTAACGTATGAATTGTTAAATTGTTGGCACCCTTCTGTTATGATATAAACTTGCGAGGGGCTTTTTGTTTTTGTTATTTATTACTATTGTTTGTATTTGTTTATCGCTGTTAATTTTTTTTGTCTCCTTTGGGGAGATTTTTTGTTGTTTTGATTTTTAATTTGGGGAGTCGGGGGTGCGGTGGCTTGAAGCGACAGCAATGACGCGGGATACTGGAGGTATTAAAACGGTCAAAATGCAATCAAGGCTACAAGGAGGGATCTTTAACATTCGGGGCGTGTGCACTATATTTTCGCTCAAGGGATAGTTGAAAGATTCTGAATATTAATGTACTGTATAGCAGACTTCTGTATTAGATGAACAGTATGTCAATGCATCCGCTCAAAGTACTACTATGCACTATGCACACCTGATTATTAAATGACAGTTTGTATTCACTTAATGGTATGTTGTTCCTAAACTGGAAGACTGCACTTCAATAAGCATCTTTGCTTTCAAGACCTCCATTCCTCAGTGAATCTATGATAATGGGATTCAGCCGAAAATGACTTGGAACTATATAATGCATGTGTCGAGCATGTCCCAAACTGTCGATACCGTGCTACTTTAGAAACTGCCACATCGGATGTATTCTTTTTTTTTTTGGGGGGGGGGGGCACCAGACAGATTACTTTCCATGGACATGACGCCAGCAACTTCCGAAACTACAAGTCGACTTATTATTACAAGAATTCATGTTTCCTTTGATACTTCCAACCGCATTCAAGTATCAACATATTTAAAAATGGAGTGAGAAGGGTCATATAGGAAAATGTGACTAGCATTACACCAAGGGAATTCAACATGCCACTTTCTTGTCAGTATTATTAAATATAGGTTTACATTAGGATATTCTCAGATCGGTTCCCTTTTGGGGTGTTTAATGACAGAACTGGATGCGTTGGTCTTTATTTACTGCTTTAGCAACTGGAGTTAAGTACCTTGACCAAGAATAGTATCATATAAATTCAAATGTTCACTGCATATATTTTTAAAATCATTTTTGTATGAAATTTACAAATAATTCTGCTGATTAACCTTCACCCTCTTAACCTTCCTGCTAAAATAATTCCAGGACAAAATACCAGATGGTCCGGGTTAGAGGCACGTCTGGGACTTATTGTGACTAGTTCTCAAGCTATAATAAGCATTCTTACAAGAGTATTTTATATTAGCTATTAATGATAATTTCAAATAAAGAAAAACAGTGAACACATGCAATCATTACAAATCATGGCTTATAGCCACATTTCGTGTCAACACTGCTCTTACCGTTACGTATTATCAGATGTTGGCTAACTTGAGACGTGTGCAAAAATCGAATAGACTCATAAGCCAGTCATCTGGAAGCATGAACCGAAATGGACAGAGAAGTACGCTAACAAAAATGCGGATGATTTTAAAGTTTTAAACATAATTAATACAATTTTAGAAATTCAAACAGTTTAGATGTCTCACAAAGTGAAATCTCAACATATGATCAATTTCAATAGAATGAGCCACCTAATCACTTTAGGGACCAATCAAAGTTTGATTAGATAAGATCATTAATTTTAGTCTGGAATATTAAAGGCTAAATATACTAACTGTTTTTATTAACTCCTGCCCACAACAAATGTTTAGACTAAATGTAATCATTCAGGATGTTAAACTGTAAGTATATTTTTCATTTTTATTACCAGCCAATGAATGCAGTTTGCTTTGTCAATTGCATGTAATATTTAAGAACCCAGCATATTTTTTCTGGCGTCTATCGTCCGAATAGTCCGAAAACAAATATCCAAAATTTCACGCAGAATGTGGCAAAGCAGCTGCTATGTGGGACACCACGAAATATATACTGTAGTTCATTCAGAAACAAATTTAATCAACCAAAATGTTAAGCGCCGAGTAAGTTATTGCGTTGCAAATTATGTTTAATTTAATGCCTTTCATGCTATGTCGATTTTAAAGCTCACTAGTATGGATTCATGTTCGGGCCAATCTCTCCATCGTACTATCGTGCCTTATTCACGGCCAGATTATGCAAGTAATGAAATGTTGCAATGGACCAAGAAGTCATCATATTGCCTCATAACGTAATAATTCTGAAAAGTCAAAGCCATAACTAATTTTATTATCGGTACCAATACAATGGAATATATTATGCCAACATTGTTGTAAACGTCTTGGTTAGATGGACTAATATGCATTGGAAAATTCGTCTGGTCCTCCTCCAATCTCGCAATTTTTTTCATGCCCTGGTTTAAGATATTTGGGCAGTAGTTTTGTGGGTAACATAATTTTGAAACTATCTAACACAGCTGGAAAATGTCGGTAGAAACTCGAACAAGTTATTCAGTAAGATGTCAACAATCAAGAAGAGACGACGTGATGTTCTGTCGATTGGAAATATAAATATACATCAAAATACTTTTCTGAAATGCATGTCAAACAAATTTCAGTTTAATATTAGTCCCTTATATTCATCGGGTTTTTGTTTTATCGATAATGGAGACGGCGACAAATAAATTTGGGTAAAGAGGACAACAAAAATGAATCTCGCGGATAACAGAAAGTTAATATAAATTCTTAGCGAAAAACCCACAAGAAAACAACGTTGTACAGCAGATGGAAGAGTACTTTCTCAAGTAGCAAGAGTAGGTGTGAAATGATGCACTTATGAAGTGTATTGATGTGATATACGATAAACAGCCTGCAATACGACATATCGATATACATATGAGGTAAATGTTTTACACGGAATAAATGCTTTGAAACATCTTATTACCAATGTAATGTCTCAGTTAAACTTGGAAGACATTAAGATGTTGTCTTCAAAACAGAAAAAAATAATGAAACTTCCTGTTTCCAAGAAAATCTCATCTTGAACAAGTCAGGACATGGGAATGTGGATGAATACCAAAAAATATCTGTCACACTGTACCTATTGTAGATGGTAAGGACTGCTGCAGCCAATGCTACGTCTATCTGTTAGTGAAGTAGGAAAACTACTGACAACATCCATATTTTTTTAAACAATTTCGTGGGTACGAAGAACGGACACATCATTCAACCCCTAAATGACAGAAAGCAGCTTTCATTATTGAACCCATTTTAAAACCGAAAGTGACCTGTGGATTGCAGGCTGTAAAAGATGCTGCTTTGATACAACGAAAAGAATACATCCAAGACGCCATCATCGACGCACAATGTCCAACAGCAGGAAAAGTATTTGTTGCTCCAAACTGGAAAAAAACTAATTGTTTGGGAGCCGGGACACTGATAAATTTGCTTCACACTTATGTCCAGGTCATTAGTTCCTCCTCAACGCCACCGCAAAGTCGAGGGCGAAAGAAACATTCAATCAATCCATCTCTCATGGAAACGGTCAGAGTGGAAAACAAGTAGAAAACACGGCAGCTTTCAGAGAATTTGATGTGTTATTTTACTAACTGAGAAATAGGAGGTGATGCATTCATTCCACAGACGACGATAACGATGTAAGAATCCAAACTGGCAGAATTCCATTCTGTCAAATGACAAACGGAAAATTACATAATAATTATTAATAACAGCTAAGTGCACCCGGAAGTCAAAGTTCTCACAACAAAAACACAAATCAAGTATTCGATACCAGAGTAGATGCTGTAAACACTTTCACGACTTCATTATTCAACGAGGAAAATTTGTATTTGAATACCACACTAGTCATGCACAGTAAGCTTACCTAGAAAATTTCATGATGTATGAAATAAGTAAAGAACACACAACTGGAAATTGGGGAAGCTCGACGACAGTCTTAATTGCAGACAATGATGCAAAGAATCATCTTGGATTTAACGGTCGCCAAAAGAAATTACAACAAGCACGCAATTTAGAACTGATGGATGGTTTGCATTTGGACATGTCGGTGTTATACATGTATTTGGTGACATGGTGTGTAATAAAAAATAGCGTTCTATTCAATACTTCATGCTTACCAGTACAAAATAAATGTCAAAGAACTAAGACTTGACGTGCGTCGTCTGTCTATCTGTCTGTCTCTATGAACGTCCTAAACGCAAAGCGACAACTCTTCCCTGAATTTATTTATTTATTCTTTCTCTAGATTTCTCTCTATTACAGTACTTTGATCAAAGAAAAGTATGAAAATCACCTCCTTCCTCTGCACATCAAATCATTTCCCATTTTTGATCAATTAGCTATATCTGACTCCTAGAGTTTTGTATTGTGCGTTTCAGTAGACTAGAACTGCTCCTTTCTGTTCCGCCAACAGGCTTTATACTTCCATTTGACTACGATTTTCTATGAAATGTTACTCTTATGTTCAGTCACATATTAAAACGGAGGCCACTCAAAAGTTAAAATTTATTTATTAACATTTCTATGATGTCGTGTCAGAGAATATATGTAGAAGTATAAATTGCCTTATGTTCGATTATCATTTTCTGTAATATGTTTCTGTTTCATATTCAAACAAGTTGTTATCGAATCCGTTAAAATAACAGATAAATGAAATTACTACATGCTCTCCGATCTAGGTAGGAGTGGCTAAAAATGTAATTTAAGCTAATTGGCTCTTATTTGATATTCAATTTTTTATCCTCCTCCCCCCCCACCCCCCGTTTGCTCATAAAGTCTCTTCTACATCAAAGGAAACTTATTTTTGGATTTCCTGAATTGTTTATGATGTTGCAGGTTGATTGTTCAGTTTCCTACCGATTGCTTTTGCTCGCAATTCACGCACAGACGCACATAATCTATTTTTAATGGAATAATGCAGTCTACTGATAATTCTTTATCATTTATTTATGTCATCTTTCTGACGTTATTAGATTGCCTTATTTATAATTAATGTCACAGCTTTTGATCGCAAGTTCCCAATAGTGCACGTTCTGTTTCATTGGAATGATGCAGTGAGTTGTTAACTTGTTATCATTAATTTTCTAGCAACGTCATGATCATCTATTTTATATCTTATCATTGGGGAAGATTCTATAAAACGTTCACATAGAATCAGATACTATTACTTCAACCAGAAAGCTAGATTGAACATAAAGGTATCATGACTTTTAGGAAAACGTAAAATTAAGACATCTGCATTTGGAGTTTGTATACATAAGTTATTCTACCATCTGTAAAGTGAATATAGATTTTAATTTGGTGTAACATACACCTTTATATGAGTACTAAGTTACCTTGTCAGACCAACTGATAGAAACAAGAAGATGAAAGTTCCATCTGAGATAGTCTACTTTCTAATGATTGGCCTCTTTTCTACATTTCGTGTGGGGTCTGCATTAGAGAGCTACTTCTGTGAATGTCTTGAACGTCCAAGTCTTAAAAATAAAATATGCAGAAATCACCTGCTATGGACAGTGAATCAGACACGAGAATCTCAGTGCTTCTTGAAATGTTTAAGATGGGGTGAAGAATGCCAGGCTGTTTTCCTCAATGGTATAGCAAACACGTGTCAGGGTCATTCTCTGGTTTTGACTGAACTAGATGATTGCCATGATGAAGTTGGATCAAACTACTATCAAAAATGCTCAAGTATGTACGTTTGTCTGTCTGTCTGCATGCATGTATGCATATGTCTGTATGTCTGTCTATCTGTCTGTATGTATTTTATCTATATGTATGTCAGTGAGTATGTCTGTCTGTTATATACATGTATGTATGTATGTCATCTATGCATGCATGCATGCGTGTGCGTGTGTGTGTGTGTGTGTGAATGTGTGTGTGTGCGTGCGCGTACGTGCGTGCGTGCATGTATGTATGTATTGTAAGGGATACTCATTTTATAAATTAATTGAATTTTGTTTCTGCCTGAAATAACATTTTGATTCAGTCGGAAAGTAATGTAAATATTCATTAAATGCAGCATTTCAATCCCGAGATATTCCTGTAAATTTTCAATAATGACACGAAAAACTTTAGTAGAACGTTTTACACATAATAATTGTTACCATACTGCACAAATGAATTTTCTTGCTTACGATTTTTAAGCATGTATCACAAACATACACACACACACACACACACACACACACACACACACACACACACACACAGCTACATATTTATTAAACTTTACAAGCTGTATTTTATTGATGAATTTGTTAATATCACAATGTTATGAAATTGGAGTAGAAGGGCTGGTGTCAGATCCGCACAAACTTGACTAGACAACTACTTGTGTTGATTAGTTTATCACGTGATCTTAATCTTGATCAATGTAAAGAATGTTCGAAATATTCAAATTCAATTCGCAAGGCATCGTTTATTTTCCGACAGGCAAGAGGGGTAGAAACTGTCAAGAAATTCTATGTTCAGGACAACATGCTACAGGAATTTACACAATATATCCTTGTGATGACTCGAACGGTGTGAGTGTTTGATGTGATATGGACACAGATGGAGGGGGTTGGACAGTATTTCAACGAAGAGTGGACGGGACAGTTAATTTCGATCGTTTATGGACTGATTATAAATCTGGCTTTGGGAATGCAACCACAGAGTATTGGCTAGGTCTTGATAGCATACATAAACTGACTTCACAAGGAAACGTAGCACTTCGTGTTGATCTCATCGCTCCGGGACCACCGCAACGATCAGCGTATGCAGTGTACTCCAAATTCACAGTAGGTGATGAAAGCAGTAAATACATTCTGACCGTTGCTGGATATTCCGGAAATGCGACAGACGACTTGTATACGCATAATGGCATGAAGTTTACCACCACTGACAACGACAACGATGTAGTATCCGGTAATTGTGCTATTGTATATCATGGAGCTTTTTGGTTTAAAAACTGCCATCCTGTTAACTTAAATGGCTTGTATGTGTCAGCAGGTTTTTATACGGGAGTTATTTGGAATTCTTTTTCCGGACCACACGTGTCTATGACATACACAGAAATGAAACTGAGATAGAGTATGTATGGACGAACTACTTTCTGAACCTCATATTATATTTTATTAAATGCCGGAAAAAGTGGAAAGTGCTTCTCAATATATTGGTTCTTATTCCTTTGTAAAATATAACAGTAATGTCAATAATGATCTAAAAAGAATGTTTTATATATAAATAAATAGTATAATAGCATATCTTCCGACAACATTTTTACTATCGTGGATTGTGTCCACCAGATAAGTAATCTCCGTTGTAATATTTTCTTGTTCACCGTCATTGCATTTCAAATGAATACATTAGTATTTTATTAATCTCTAATAATGTTGTGGAAGATACATTTATCCCCTAAAATATCTAGACGTCTGTAACTATTCGAAATGGACATTAAGGCAAATTAAAAGAGACAACGTCTTCATTGGCCTTCTCTAATTCGGACTATTGTCGTTGCCATGTCGTTAAATTTCATGATAATGTTACAAAAGCAAAATAATAGGTGGAATGAGTGTGCATGATTTACAATTTTAACGTAGCTTTAACAAATGTTCAGTCTTATCACTACTACACATGCAGTGTGGCAGTTCATAGTGATGTCTAGCATTGGGCATGCGAAAATATAGATATGATAAAACATTAATACGTCTTTTTCGTCCTATTCTATACTTTCATGAAGATAACCGTTCACTTGAAACATATCTGACTAATACGCCATGAAGTATTTTAAGGCAGAATGTTCAACGGCTATTTCCCCCACTTAAAGTAAGATTGACAAGAATTTCTCAGTGATTACTGCGTCCCATATATACTTATTAATCAGACGAATTCAAAGATAAATGTTGCATAATAAGCCGATAGATAATTACCTTTGTTATTTGTTCCCCTCATTACTTCTAACAAACTGCATATAACCAGATCAGCTCACACATTATTTGACAGCAGATTTGGGTCGGTATAAATATGCAGTTGCAATAGACTTATAAGCAAGTATATACTGTAAAATCAAGAGGATGTCGATTATAAATCTTTATTTGACTGCTTGATATAAAATAAAACATGTATAGTTATACTTGAGATCATTATATTTCTTTACAAACTAATGCACATGTAGAGGACGAATAAGAGAACATTTTCCTGGATAACTGCAAAGAGTTGATTCTATGATCCTTTGTGTGAAGTAATGAACTTAAATCTGGTACTGAATTTTAAAGTTTGATATCACTATCTACTATTTCTTAGACGTAAGGAGAGCTTTGAATTTGGTAAAATGTATAACATACTTATAGAACATATTTTGGGGCATTTTCGTTGATATTTTCTTCTCGTTTTAAGCACGAGCCGTGCAGTGATCTTGGCTATTAACATCATTTGTAATTTTCCTATAAATAGCAATAGGTAACCGAGTTTAATTTGTGATCTTTTCCAGCGTTTGTAGCAGTCGAACGTCCAAGATCTGGATACATTCCTGCATTTTCCAAGGTTAAAATGTATCAGTCCATATTAAATCTACGTAGTAAAGATACATCGTTACAATTAAAAATCTGTCAGATTTGATTGATATTTCGAGACTCCAATACAAATATTCACAAATGCTTGCTCATTTAATTTTACTTTCGGTAAATTATCACCAACCTCAAATGATCTATGCGAAGGCAGACGAATTTCATGACGGTCTATATAATTATAGGAAGGATATAAATTGTTCTTGTTGCTTCAGAAATTCATGTCCGTATTGAGAGAGAGAGAGAGAGAGAGAGAGAGAGAGAGAGAGAGAGAGAGAGAGAGAGAGAGATTCGGGCAGATCAAACTTGTTAACATTAAATATCTCAGTGAGACGAATGTCTGCTGTTTATCCTGTTAACCTCAAATATGTAGCATAATAGACACATGGCCAGTCTTGTATTTTTCCTGCACGTATACTAAGAAATGTTTTGATCAAATCTTTTCTTTTCCTAGGGTTTCATTTGATATCTCTAAGTTACGTCCATGTTTGGTAAAATTCTATATATACCAATCAGATAAATGTTTAAAAGCGACTCTCAAGAATTAAACTAAAACAATAGTGTGTCTGATTCCTAAAGAGTTCTCTTCACTTAGTTACAGATACGACATAGTCTTATTCTTTGTAAATTTTAAATTTTGCCACTTTGCTCGTTGTAAAATTTTCAGTTATTTTCTCATATACTATGTCATCATAATAATGACAGTTTTTGGAAAGCATTGAAAACATTGTTGCACATTTGTATATGTTAAAGTATCGATATATGTAATTCTAGGTTATTCTTTATGTGTGAAAAAATAGAGTGTGTCACGAATTGTTGTATCTTTTTTGGAAATGTATTAAGGAATATATAGAAACGCCAGGAATAAACTTTTATTACATTTATCTATATAAGTTGTGATTATAATATTATTGTTGGGTTTTTGTGTTTGTTAGACACGTCTTCTACATTAATTTACTTATTTGAGAGATTTCAACTCTGATTTTTTTTACTTACGGTTTAAAATTCGACATTTTGTATTATTTGAATTATTACACAATGATTGGAGTATTTTATTTAAATATATTTTCTTACTGCAACTCAAGTACATTTTGACTAAGGTTTGCTTAAATGAGTACATAATACATTTTCAGAATTTTACTTTTTAAATAGAGAAATTCTTCTGAAATATACAGCAAATAGTCATTGAGTTTCATTTTTGCTTCGGCAGAATTGGTTTTTTCATTAGGTGTTTTAGATATAGAATGTTGTTTGGATTTAATAAACTATAATTGTGTCAGCAATCCTGAGAGTTATCTTTCTTTGTTAAGAAGGTATCGAACATTAATACCAGACGCATCCGCGCAAAAAATCAAAAATCCCACTCATAATTCCCTTGATCAAGTTTGTTGAATACTTACCATCACTCAAAATTACCGGCCAACACCAATACCAACTGGCAAGGACTGACCAGCACATACAAATACTTACCAAGGCCAATATAAACTGACCAACACACATCTTCAATGTCCAAAGTTGGCGGTCAGTGACCGAGACTGAAAGTAGATCTAAAACAGCGAAACTAACGCGGACTTCAGCGATCACAACAAAAATCCAAAGCATTGAATTACAGCAGTCAAGAAAAAATACTCACATTACGAAACTGAAATGGATTTCAGCTGTGACAACAAAACCATCTAAACAATAAATAAAATTTAAACATATAATAAAAATAGTTCAAACATTACGAAACTGACATGGAACTTATCAGGGAATGTTATATTAAAATAATCATGAGAAAATATAATCCAAACACCATGACAGTAAATCAAGCGGAAACTACACATCGAACGGTATATTAAATTTGTCAAGACTAAGCTTTGGTTGTCTGAACTGATAAAACGAGATATGTTGGGATTTATATTATCTATCCCGGTGTGGGGCAATTAGATGTACTATCGACTGGAATGGAGATGAAAATTACCATCTAACGACAACTTGCCGGAACGTCCATTTGGCTAACTAATGCTTTCTCGAAATAAAAAAAGGACGTCAATGTCGTTGTCACTCACCCCATCTGCTGCTATGGGTTAACAATTCTTTACGATGAAAATCGCTATGATGAAAATCGCTACGATTTCACAAACAGACTAATTTGTAAAACCTCACCTCGTAAATCAATTAGATTATTGGATTGGTCAGTGAGTTTTAAATTAATTCTCGTTAAAGAATCATTATGACATCGCATATAGACTGGATTAGTTGGATCCTCAATTATTAAAAACCCTGGAGGAGCTATATCCCTGTTGTGCTTGATTTGATCGCTCGAGATTAATTTGATAGCTTCCTTCGATGACATCGCATACTAAATTCAATGCTATCACCAAGGATATATTGACGTTGAGCTGAGCAATATGCCTACCACCACCATCTGGTTCATTATTATGTTTGATGATAGTTGGACCCTTGTATTGTTGTCTCCATGCTGTGAGTATCGCAGTAAATTTCTTATTGATAAAATCATTAACGGATATTTTTAGTTTGTTTGCGTTATACCCAGGAAACTTGAAATTCCGTAGATCGGCTTCTGTTATATTATAGCCAGTTAGGAAATTTCGTTTAGAGTAATTAATGTTGTCATCGTTATGATTAATTATTACTTGAATTATCAGCTGGTTGATATATTCCATGTCGAATACAAGTTGATTTAATATTTCAATTTGTTTAATGATTTCACTCCGATTAGACTCATTGAAAGCTTGTTGTAGTTGTTGACTGTGTTTTTGATTGATTTCTTTAAAGTATTCGATAATTCTGTTATGGTAAATATTTATGTATGTAATTGATTTTGGAGTCTGTCCAACCTTTAATCGCCAAAAGGCGGAATCTCGATGAATAAACTTAAAATAACTACCCGACAGTGATGATTGTTTTATATCACTGAGGTGTTCTCGATATGATGTAGTAATTTCATGGTATGATTGTTTATCCGTGACATAATCAGATTTTTGTGGTTCAGGTGGAGGAGGATTTTCAGGCCAACCCAGTATTGTCCTTATCGAGCTCTGATAGATATCTACGACATAACTTGGTGAGTTTATCTCAATCGCGGATGATAACGTTGGCTCATGAACTGTTATAGCTATTTTCGATTCTATTCCAGTAATGGATTTTATTCTGCGTTGTAATTCATTATTGATTTGTTCGATTTGGTAGGACCCAGATGGTATCGAGACGACGTTCCAGTCTGGTTCACCGTTGGGTTTATTCTTATTCGCGAACACCAAGGAATTATTCGGTTGTTGACCACCAAAAGGTGCTGATCTAATATTAGGCCAACTATGATACACTCGTAATTTTGCTAACGTTATCTCCGTAACTGGAATCGGAGTAGGGAAATTCACACTGAATTCAGGATTCGTTGATGTTATTGATATCATGCTGGTTTTCACCGGGGTTGTGTTTTCCGCTATTCGCTGAAGTAGTTCTTGCGGTGTCGCCACTCTTCTTCTTCTTATTATTATTATCATGCTCTAATTTCGACATCGCGGAATCATAAATACGTACCATCGCTGAGAACTCGCTATCGGATATTAATGTGTCATCGAGCAACGATGATAGCTTAACTACGTAATATTGCAGTTTACGCTGGCTGCATGATGATATTTTTTTTGTTATAATCGAAATAATTTCCGCGATTGTTGTCGTCGCTAATATGCAAACTGGAACAGCTATCGGAGAAATCATTGTCACCGAGGAGAGTATTATACCGGCTCCGGCGATTACACCACTCAAAGAGTATACAGTAACATCAACTGTGGTGATTCTTCGTCAGTATTTTTTTATTTTTGTTTTTTACTCCTCGGTGAGGGTTTTGAGTTTAGTTTGAAATTCTCTGAACTGATCATAGCGATATTGTTGTGATGACATTTTATTTTCAAATCGTTTACGATTTCAATTGAAACCGCTAACGGTTTAATTGTTTACTCAAATCCGCTACGAATTCCACATACCATGATACTGAAACCCTAGCCAAATTATTATTAGTGGATATTATCGTGAACTGTTCAGTTGTATCCTTGTCGATGATCGTTGATATCGTATTGTTGACACCACATGAACTCGTTGATGAAATATTAAATTGAGTCGGTGTCACTAGTGTTAATCGATAAATACCTTTGACGGCCGCGGTGATATTTAATATGTTAGTGGATGGTGTCCACGCAAATGATCCGTATTGAATCGTGTATACTACGTTGCTGGTTTTCTCATGAGGAATGTTTGTTTTTTCAAGTATTTTTATCATCTTTGGCATACCATCCCTGATGATATCGTCGGTTGTTTTAATATCTTCGCGAATAACTTCTATTCGCCGATTAATCGCGGGTATTTCATCGAGTTCTGTGATAATATCAGCGAGATTCATTTTAACATCCTCGGCTTTAGCATTTTTTGCTACCTAAAAATTTATCAATGGAGTCATCGGTCCTGTTAAAGTATTTACGTAACGTACGAAATTGAGTTACATGAGCGTCATAGTCTGATCGCAATTTTATCAAAGCATCGATAGCATTTTTGTGGTTACCGTTGGATTTGCTAAGAAATCTGATATGGTTTGTCAAACTTGTTAATTCTATCCACAATAGTTGAAATGAGTACACCTTTTTTGAGTTTACCCTGATTGGAAAACAATGTGATAGTGTCTTCTACTGCGTTGCGTTGTTTAACTAAAATATCATCTCTGGAAACATTACTCGTTTTCAATTTACCCTGACGATCTTGAAATATAACTATTTCATTGGGATTAACACTTGCTAAGTTCAACATCTCAGCTATTTCATCTTCGATTATTTATTTTATATCACCGGTTGCAGATATTTCCGCGGTTGGTTTCTTCAGCGCTGATAAAGATCTCCCCCAAATATCAATCATGTTATTCTATAGAATTTCTCTCTAAAAAGCGACTGCTAGTATATTTATTCACGACCCGATGAGGTGGTTTTCCAGATGTTGAAATAGCGTCAAGGACATTTAATACTTCGTTGCCGCATATTGGTGGGTCATTCATTTGTTGTGTTGGTTGCGTAGAATATCAACAGGAGTTTTTAAGTGGTTTATATAACGCATAACTTCTTTAGGCGGTGCTAACCCATATGAATCGAAATAAAAAATCACACGCGGATCAATCCCGTATGCAACCCAGTGAGTACCAGGTCCAGTGCTAATATCGAGATTAATAATACCGGTTTCAACGCTATTTGGTGAACTTTCATAAAGACGCGTCTGAAGTTTTTAATCGCAAGGTTTTTAGCAGCATCGAGTAAATCAAAATTTGACAATGGAACCATGGGTTCTCTAGTTAGTAAACCGTTCCTGGTATTCTCAGGCCCTTTCCGCTGTACCATGAATACGGGGTTCCTGGTAATCTTAGACCCTTTCCCTTTTCTTTATATTCTCGTCCGGTTGCTTTCTTTACTGCCATTCCTTCCGCGGTACCAACGGCTCCTAACGCTGCCGCTTTAGCCACCGCTGGGGCCGCCGCCGCAATCAACGCTGGAATTGCGTCTAACAACGGGAATATACCACCTGATTATTTCATGTTTTTGATCGCGGCTGCAGAGAGTGTAACCTGAATACCTTTTTTATCTTTAAAGGCATCATTGAAGTGTTTTATCTGACGAGTTGTCAGTGACAATTTATTCTGACCACCAGACATCTGATTGTGTTTCAGCGTTATTATGGTTCCACATTATTTAGCTGATTCCGATTGCAATTTTTTTAATTTGACCGGGAGTCAACGTAACACTAACAACACTATATGACATTATACAATGACAGAATGATCTAATTGTTACATGTTTTTGAAAATCTTAGATTTTCCACTGGTGCATCGACTACTTTCATTCTTCCACTAACACTTTCAAGTAGCATTGATTTATCACTGAGAATAACAGCAACCGCTCTATAACCACAAGCAGGAGGATCGGTTACACGAGCTCTAAAGTGTATATCAACGACGGATTGTCTTGTTAAATCGAGATGTTCCAGCGAAAAGTAATAGATCGGATATAGGCTTTTAAAATCCAACTGTGATATTTGCAGATCGGTATCAACATTTTGATCGCGTCCCATATATGACAACAGCTGATGATATACTCGTGCTATTTGGTTGGCACCGTCATCATGTAGTATATCCTAGGATGGTTCCTGTTGTCCGTTTATTCTCAGCGAGACTTCATTAACATCTAATTTATCAAATATCATATGGCTGCGTTCTTGAGAGTTTAATCGCGTTCTATCCTGTAGCGAAACAAATATATGACGCGGGGCTGAAATACCTTGTTTTGATGCCATGTGACATGTAAATGTACCATTAATATTAGAATCCATAGTATCTGTGGTCATTGATAGCAAACTTAGCAATGATTTTCCTCCGTGATACATAAATGATAGTAGTCGCTCTTCTGTTGTGATTGATGGAGTCATTGCTGACATCCACAATGATAGTTTTGTTAAAATGACTTTACCCTCGGGAATACCAGCACCACCACGCCAGATTGCATTATTATCGTCACTCCGCCGCACGAGTACTACAGTATGCTTCGCTCCATAAATAACTTTTCGGACATTTCTACAGAATCCGAAATATGATGCAGTGGAATCGCGCATGAAAATTGTCGACGAGGCCTCTTCAATGTTGCTACGCGTGTTGCAAATCCTAGATTGTAATTATCATTAGCGCTTTTTATAATATTGAATTCAGCAGCTGGTCTTACTTGGTGTTCAGGAGTATCGGGTTGTGGATCATCTGTGCTATCTCGTGGTGTCCGTAATTTAATATACTGTATGTGTTCAGCATTATCAGTGATACCCTTAGAGAACATCATAGATGGACCTGCCGATCTTGTATAATCATCAGAAGATCTTGCTAACCCCAATATTGTTGTTGCAATATCAACCTCACGCTCAATAGATTCAATTTCTCTTCAATCAATCGTATATCTAGTACTCCCAAATAACGCCATGATACCATGATTGACAAAACCAACTCGGACATTTTGGTCATCTGCGTATGATGTATTAGCTGCAACATTTGTTACAAGTTTTCCTTCCACTTCGATAAATGCTTCAGCAGGTAGAAAATATTTGCTGGTATCATGGGCTTGAAGTTCGATTCTTGATCGAAGATTAGGTGGTACTGCGTGATAAGAATAAAATTGATAATCGCGTATAGAATCATCCTTGCGCACTGGGGCGTCCATATCAATGGCTGGATCAAGTGATTGTTTGAACATTTAATTATATATTCCTCGATCTAAATCATGGCTTGTATCGTCGTCGTGGTTTTAAGCCACTTCCCGCTATAATATTTGCGGTAATATTATCTTGGTTGCTGGCCGCTAATGACGAAGTTTGCCAATGATGCTAATTTCTTATCTACTGCGTTATTTATTATTTTACTAATATTTGCAGGCATTCCTTGTGTAGATGGTAGTGGTCCCAATGATGAAGTCATCGGTGATGAAGTCGCTGGTGGTTTCTTTTCTCGTCGAACTAATGCTACTAGTTTATCCTAAGCGGCGGAAAACGCTTTCCCGGCAACATCACCAACAGCGCTAATACCCTTATCACGAATAACATCAATGGCTTTCATCGATAATTGTTTTGCTAGCGGTGCTACTTTTGGAGCCATTCTTGAAAATAATCCTACAATGGTATCACCGAGACCATCACCATGGTTTATCGTGGTTGTAGTGTATGATCATATTATTGAATTACTATGTATCTAATGTGGTGATGAAAAATCCTTTGGATGCTCAGTCACTGTGATAACCATGATGCTCGACTAACTCGTCAATGAACTCTCGATCTGTTTCAATATCCATGATGCCACCTTGAAATAACAGCATACATATATTAGCTGCTTCATTAATTATTTCCGGTGAGTTTTTTCCAGCTCGTTTCCCTCCGATGAGTACTTTTAATCGTGCTATATCGCTGAGAATATTACCAGGACAACTAACTAGACCACTACCTGAAATTCCACTTGGATCATTCTGAGAAAATCCCTCCCCACTACTATAACCAATTGCACCCTGTGCTCCATCTGTTTTTCGACTTTGTAAATCCTTAAAATATTCTCACTGGGCGCAACACTATACCCACCGCATCAAGATATCCAATGTATGATGCATTTGTTGTATCAATTTGACTTCAGCCCAATGTTGTTTACTTTTAATATACTTGTATTGTTCTTGTTTCAGCATTTTTTCTGTTTTCATAAGTCGTAATAACAAGTGCAGGAATTTCTGCTGGATCAGTCTTATGTTATCTTAGCTAACCCCACCTCGCTAAATCTCGCGCGAAAATCATCTACTGTATTTTTTTTTACCAGGAGGGGTTTTTGTTAACAACGCTGAATTTTTTCAGTTTCTGTAGCAATTTTTTCAAGTACACCAAGAAGAGGCGTCTCTTATCTGTGTCCTTGTTCAGGGACATCTCCCCACATAGCTCTTTCAGTGGTTTTAATACCCATTTGGTTGCCGTGGTTATTGGTTTAAACAATTCTTCTGATCCTGCGGCAAATTAGTCTGAAGACTCTGTCTAGCTTGTAGTTTATTTCTGACAGAGTCGCGGATTGGTATAAACGTTTTAATAGCAGATAATCTCTTACGAGTCAATCTAGTCGTTAGTGCTTCGTTTACCATTATTGAAACAGCAAAGCAATATCCAATTAATGTACGATGCAGTGATTTTCTCATCATAAAATGATTTCAAGTGGAATTTCTAATGAGAAATCGACCATTTGACCCGACTCAGGCAGGCAAAAATCAATAATAAAAAAATCAAATCAGTGAAATATTTTCAGTAAATAATGAAATCCACTGTTACTTCCTCGTAGTAACGCGTTCATTGATAAACACCAGTATAGGATTTCAAAGCCGGTATTGATTAAACCGCCTTTACAAATTTTGTTCTAGTTGAGCGCACACCTGTTGAGTAAGAATTAGACCTGTTCATTGTATTACAAACAAGTATTTATACATGTCGATTCGTAGTGAGTATTTTACCTGTCTGTTGTATTATAGTTGATTCATAGTGAGAATTTTTACTCCGCTTAGGTAACCAGCGGTGGATTTTCGTTTTGTTGGATCAACATTTTAATATTCCTGATTTTTTAATTAACATTGCGTTTCATCTCATATTCCTGCCCTAGTTCTTTCCTAATTCTTTCCACGATAGTAAATAACGGGACAAACTTACGTCATTTTCATATTTTGAAAGTTTCGTAAATTGCATCCTGAATCCGTTTAACAAAACTGTACGCTTTAGGTAGTATATATATTTATTCCTTTGGATGCCGTCTTCAATGTCCTGATAATCAGAGAGGATTCTATCACAGTTTAAACTAGCTGATAATTGAGTCCCTTGAGACTTCAAATTTGAAATCTCATTTATAACCTCACTGATATTTTCAGAATTCATATTATATGATAATTATATATTTTGTAATACAATATATATATATATATATATATATATATATATATATATATATATATATATATATATATTTAAAAAATTATCTCTGTTCGTGTTAAAGTGTTTATATATATATATATATATATATATATATATATATATATATATATATATATATATATATATATATATATATGAAAACCCCCATTTTGGCGCCTCAGGTGTATTTTCATCGGAGGCGCCCAGAGGTTGCATATATAAGTCAACACATGCCCGTAGGAACCCCCCACCCAGGCGTTTTGGCGTCTGACCGGGCCCAGAGGTATATCACGAAACATAGTCCCCTGAGAGGGGTTCTAACTCGCCAAATAGCGGATTCGAACCCCAAAAAGATATGTTTAGTGAAGACAATACAACATATAACAATGGATTATAGAGGACAGTACAATGCCGTTACCTCCGTTTCGTTTGGGTAGGTTTCTAGGCACAATGGATTATATAGGACAGCACAAGACAATACAACAAATAAAAATGGATTATAGAATGATATTTACAATGGTAAATATACAATGAATGGACATCAATCATACGATTCACATAATCGTATGGTATTTACAATGAATGATGTTATTGGACAGCACAAGACAATACAACATATAACAACGAATGATAGGATGTTGTATATACAATGAATGACGTCAATGGCGTGGTATTATAAACACAATGAATGAATGAATGGATGATAATGACAATGAATGACGGGCATTCCTACACTCAAGCAAGAAACCAAAATAAACCAAAAAAATCAACCTGGTTTGAATGAAAAACTTTCACACCACGTGGCGGTGTAATTTATATTGGTTTCACGATTTGAGCTTCGCACTAAATCTCAATCATATAACAGAAAATTTCGCTTATATATGTAAGTTACACAAATTGGCGGAAGTCAATAGCGAAGAGGTGTGATCGTTATACCTTTTGTGTACTTAATACTGATTATTGAGAACATTGAAGCAGAACCGAATACTTGCAAAAACTAAAAAAAGAATACAATAGTTTGTAAATACCACATATTTGATTCGTTTTTTTTAATACATAAAACAGATAATTGATTATCTATTGAGATTCATGACAATTAAAACCAGCCAATCGGAAATCAGGTGACATAGTGTTTCAAAAAACCTATTGAGGGTAACTCTTTGCTAAGCCGACATACCCGCACGAGTTATTTTCCTTATTGCTATATAGAATAGTATAAAATACATATAGTCAGACATATGTAAATTGAATCCTATTTTTAAAACGCTTCGAAAGCGCAAAATGCTGTTCTCGTTCTGCAATGCGTCGTACTGAGGGTATACAAATATCGAAATATTTTCCGGCTTTATTCATAGATTGAAATATTTTTGCTTCGCCTGTATGAATATTTTTCGATTTGACACATTTTGCATTTTTCGAGTATTTCCCAGTTTTCCCAAACGCATTATTCTAACTCGGTGTAACAGCTCATAAATTATCCAAAGAATTATCAGTCTTAATACCATTTGTGTGATCGATAACAAAACCATCTTCGATCAATCCGTTATCGACCTCATACATGAAACGATGATTAAGATATTTCTTCTTTCCACCAAACATCAAAAATCCCCGATTACTCACAACACCAACTGATTTCTTCAGTCTGCAGTGTCTGACAATACCATCACGGGATGCTTTATAGTTTTCAATCACAGGATGCGGTTGAAATTCTTGGTCCATTTATATACTATAATACTATTTGTCTAATTTATTATTTGGCTTAATTCTTACTTTGGAATCTATCAATGTAGTCTTGAGGAGTTCTTATAATTTTATCCTTGACAGAGCCAAGGACGCTGACACAGTCATTGATGGAATTCTTAATGGAGTTTTTAACTCTCTTATCATAATAACGCTTCAACTCTCTGTATCGTTTGCCACCACAACCGAGACATAACTGCGATTTTCCTCTAACTCCTACCCCACATTGTATGTAAGGGACCGGGCCAAGACTTCCACGTCGTATGCTTTGTAAATGATACCCACATAATTCCTTTCTGCATGATTTGTTACATGCGGTCACTGATTCTATCATAAGCCATTTGCAATGATTCATTATATAATAAATTCTTTATTTAAATACTTGTTTTAATTATAATATGAAGGAGTTCGAAAGATTATCGAAAATTAAGCCCTGGAAAAATGTTAAATTCAATCTCGATAAAGTCTCCGTAGCACCAAAGAATCTAATAAGTGATAGAACCATGATAGGTAGAATTAGCGATTGTGTTAATGAATTCAAGCACGATGGAGCATCTCACTGTTGGTCAACATTCGAATTGATGGTAGCGTTGATGCTACCATAAACGACGAAAAAGCAGCCGCGATAATCTTGACAAGAAAAAGTATTTTTTTCAGAGTGAAATTCATTATCCCAGGCGAAACAGGGGATTGGATTATCAGAGATAAATTTGACACCATCTTGAAGGATAAAAAACTATCACTGTGAGTCGCAATTCCAAACCAGGAATTCTGACTGGAATTGACAAACCGTACTACGAGAGATCTTATCCTGTAACAGCAGTTGTTTATGGAATCTATCCGTTAAATGATAAGCCGAGTATTGAAAAATTAAAACCAATGAAATTATCATCGCTGAATGGAACACTTCACAAATGTGTTGAGTGGAATCAAATTGAATGATCTAAGACGCAACAAAATAAATGAATGGGGACTAACAGTGCAGGTGCGGGGAGCAATAATTCAGGATATAACTAAATTAGAAACATCATTAAGATTCCCTATAACCATAATGACGATAACAGGAGAGGTATTGCACAAATCAAAATATAAATCAAATGGAGCCCCAATCAAAATTATTGATCATAAAGAACACGCGTGGACATCTACAGTAACAATATTTCCGCGAGATAGAACAATAAAATATATACCCACGGAGTTCTCCCCGGTATTCTCCCCAGAGGAGAAATTATTTTATTTTTTTACCAGTTGAGTTAAAACGATCCTGTGTCAGTGTGGGTACTTCACAGTTTTGAGAACGAAGAGGGCAAATTTGATCAATTTGTAAGACCAAACGAAGAATTATACCGTACTGAAGCAATCCATGACGTGATGAAAAAACTAGCCAATGGTTTTTCAACCGAACACGACGAACAATTATTAACAAATTGTTTTACAATTTCGTCGGTTGCAGCTCATTTTGCGAGAAAGAAAAACACGTGGAAACCAACAAGAGCTGAATTTCTATCAGATATCAAAACAAGCTGTATTAAGTATGGCCATGGTGGATTATGGAATACAAAATACGACCCTGAAACCATTATTTCAGTTGATATGGTTGAGTTTTATCCCGGGAGTTTTCTCTGGTACGGAAAATGCGCTGAGTACTTTAGACGATTTGGACATCCCACACACGGGATGGCCCGTGTTGCTATTAATGGACAACTACCCGATTTTGATTTAACTGTGTTATGTTTGGATTCGTAAACACATATCTGAAAAACACTGGTTGCCAATAGTGCTATTACGATATATGATTGATTCTAAAATGCTGATATCGATGATTGTCAGTGAATCAATTATATCATATCGAGCGCAGACTGAGGCTTGTTTACCACAATCTCATTATTCAGCGCGGTAATTACGCTTGGTAATCTCTTGACCCATTCACGAGGTCGTTTATCCTGGATAAATTCCTTCGCGTATTGATATCCAAATAACCGCTCAGCAAGTGTCCGATTAAATCGTTCAACAATTGCCTGATCGCGATGTAGTGCAGTATGCCCTCGTCGTAACACAATATTATGATTCTTCATGATTGATAGAACCGCACCCTGAAATTCCTTGACAGGATCAACTAGTAATAGCTTTGACCAGCGCAGAGGACCCCCTTCGATAAATCTTTTCAAACGCAGAAGCAACTTCAGTTGATGATTTTGTTTTTAACGGCTCTGCTTGTTTGCATCGACTCGCAACATCAACTACGGTTAGCACATACTTGTAGAAACCATCATGCGGAAGAAATAATATATCAGCCTGATGAACTTCATTAGGTGCGCTGTCATCAAAATGCGAGTAGTTAATTCGTTTAGGCGGTGGTAGATAAATTTGCCATATCGCCTGTTTGGATAACCAATCCGCTGCAGTGGTATTCTTCACCTTTGCGGCGCTAGCGAGTTTACCGATTGCTGCTTTGCCACTCCAGTATCCTCTTGGAGAAAAATAAATAGATTCCATATCGTTATTAATTACCAGCACCTAACATCAATTTACCTTTCATCGCCGATTTTACTAACCATGAAGCCAATTTTTCTTTGAAGGATTTATCAGTGATAGAATTTAACGCGTGAATTAATTTCACATCTGCGAGATGTCTGTGTTGCAGATTGCTGCTTTTATAAGCAACATCATGAGCATGACACGCCTTATCAATAGTGTTTTTTGGCTCTTCACCCGGTCGGGGTTGGTTTTGATCATCGAGTCTGATATCGAGTCTGGTCCCGGGTCCACAATAACTATACCCCGGAAGGTGTTTTTCTCCTGGATACTTTGCCCATGGTGTTCCTGGGAGTTTTACTAACTTGGCTGCAATATCACCGCCTCGTTTTTTTAAATCCTTAGAAACAAATCTAAATTTCTTTGTACCACATTCTACACACTTACCAGCTAGTGCTGATCTGTGTTATTGCTAGTTGTAATCGTCGTCAAGTCGTTTGTGCTAGTACGCTTCTTGCATTTCACACAATATAGATCCATAATATATTTATGTTATATGGATATGAATGTAATTGATTATCAAGCTACCCGACGACGGAAACCTATTAAACACAATGGGATGTTACCGAATTCTATTCGCATGATTATAATGGGACCATCTGGAAGTGGCAAGTAACAACTGCTACTTATCTTAATAACGAAATGGATGAGACGAAAGAAGTTGTATTTAATAGCCCCGAGTGTAGACGATCAGGGATGTTACGATGTGTTAAAGGATACTAATCAAAGAGCAATATTGGAAAACGGCAAGAGTATTATTGAATTTATAACCGATACTGAGGAAGCCCCTTCCGTGGAAGACATCGATGGAAGTATTAACAATTTAGTTGTATATGATGATGTCATGTTAGACAATCCTAAGAATCCAGCTAAGATATTTTCCAGAGGTAGGCATAAAAATACTGATGTGATATATGTCACTCAACGATACACGCAAATACCTAAAATGATCAGAGATAACTGCAATTTGTTATGTATATTTAACGGAGTGGACATTCATACACAACGAAATATTTGGCAATCTTGGTGCAGTGATATGGATTTTAATCAATTTAAAAATTTCTTTAGTCACGCTCAGTCAATCCCACACGGATTTGTAACAATAAATTTATCAGATCCTTGGACGCGATATCGTATCGGACCTGATAAAATATTCGGTTAAAAAAGATTGTTAACCCATAGCAGCAGAGGGGGTGAGTGACAACGACATTGACGCCCTTTTTTCGATTTCGAGAAAGCATTAGTTAGCCAAATGGACGTTCCGGCAAGTTGTCGGATTCGCCACCTCTGCTAGATAGATAGATAGATAGATAGATAGATAGATAGATAGATAGATAGATAGATAGATAGATAGATGGATGGATGGATGGATGGATGGATGGATGGATGGATGGATGGATGGATGGATGGATGGATAGATAGATAGATAGATAGATAGATAGATAGATAGATAACTGATAGATGGATAGATGGATAGATGGATCGATGGATGGATGGATGGATGGATGGATGGATGGATGGATGGAAGGTGGACAGTGAACATGACTTTGTACAAGGTCAAGTACAAAATACTAATGCGTGTAACATAAAATCATTAGGAAAAGTAAAAACAATCTTACAAAATTAAATATAATGCATAATAATATCTGGAGCCGTTAGCCCAAGTGATGCTAAATCCAAGACGTTTTTGCGATTCAGTGAAAGAACTCATGTTCGAGCTATGCTAGAATGACGTAGAAACTCTGTTACAATGTTGATTGAGGATTCCAAATTTCAAATACTTGTTATTAAGGATACTTGAAGATGACATGCACTTGAACATTTAAATTTTACAGAAGTATTGAGCAAAATGTCATGCATAGATAATATAATGCACACTGCCACTCTAATCAGCAGAAAGGGTGAATCGGACAACTTTATCGAGGCGTCTTTTTTGGCAAACCAATGCTTCCTACAAAAACTGAAAAAAATAATTGTCAAAAATACTAAGCCAAAGCTTCTAACTAACCGATATTTTCTTGGAGTTAGTTAATTCTGTTACTTTTTTTGTCAATTTTAAAAATAAAAATAGTACTCCATTGATCATGTATTTTTTTACGCCTATTCGTTGTGACAGTCTTCCTGATGCTACGGTTTTGTCCAAATATTATATAAAGACCGATTTGATATCTTGATCTGGGGTCATGAAAATGTATCGTTATAAAACCATGCGGTGTTGACTTAGCATGACTATATAAAATCCCAAAAAGATTATAATCCATATCACCGCTGCACCAGGTCAGATGAATGTTTCTAAGTGTATGTGTGTCTACTTCATTAAACACAGCAGGAATATTACAATTATCTCTGATCACTTTTGGTATTGGTGTATACCGCTGGGTAACATAAATCACATCAGTATTTGTATGTCTACGTCTGGAAAATATCTGAGTAGGGTATGATTATTTGTCCAGCATCACATCGTCATATACGATTAAATTATTATTAAATCCATCAATTGAATCTACTCTCGGCGCTTCATTGATATCAGTGATAAATTCAATAACATCATCATCTTTATTTATCGTGTTTGCATTTTCATTAAAATCTTTTAACACATCGTAACATCTTAGATCGACTACGGATGGAGTAATCAAATACAGCTTATCCCACTTCATCCATCTCATTATTAGATTAAGTAACAGTTGTGTTTTACCCGATCCAGACGGTCCAGTTATAATCATACGAATATAATTCGTTATCGCAGTCATATGATTAACGGGTTTTACGTGTCGCTGAAAAATAAATTTCATTCATGTTATTATAAATACATTATGGATCTATATTGCGTGAAATGCAAGCCGCGTACTAGCACAAACGACTTAATAACAATTAAAACAAAGTATAACAGATCATCGCTCATCGGTAAGTGTGTACAATCTGGTACAGAGAAATTAAGATTTATTTCTGTGAAATCGGTGATGATTGTTTAAAAAGAAACGATGACGTGATATTGCAGCAAAACTGAAAATACTCCTAGGGACTCCATGGGTGAAATATTCAAGAGAAAAACATCTTCCAGGATATAATTACTGCGGCTCTGGAATCAGACTCAATATCCGACTTGACAGCCAAGACCAACCCAAACAAGCTGAATATCCGATAAACGCTATTGATAAGGCGTGTCATCCTCATGATGCTGCTTATAAAGTAGTAATCTGCAACTTAGACATCTAGCAGATGTGAATTTGATTCACGCGTTAAATTATATTACTGATAAATCTTTAAAGAAATCATTAACTAGCTGGTTAATAAAAACCGCGATGAAGAGTAAATTGCTGCTAGGTGCTGGTAATTAATATCATTATGGAATCTTTTTATTATTCCCCAAGATACTGGGGTTGGTGGGGTAAATCAGCTATTAATAAAGTCGTCGAAACAGAAAAGGTAAAGGAAGTTACTGTAGCAGATTGGTTATCAAGACAGGCGAAATGACAGATTTATCTACCAACGCCTACACAAATTCACTTTGCTTATTTTGATGCCATCATTCCAAATGAATTTCATCAGGCTGATATATTATTTCTGAAACATGATACTATTAAAAGACGGACTTACAAGTACGTGATTACTGTAGTTGATGTTGCGAGTAGATACAAGGAAGCTGAGCCATTATTGACAAAAACATCATCAAAGTATCTGATGCTTTTGAATGAATTTATCGACGAGAACCTTTGCAATAGCCATATCTGCTGCAGGTTGATCCTGGGAAAAAAAATTCAGAGTGCAGTGTTATCATTAATGAAGCAACATAATGTCACCATCAGACGAGGACATACTGCAATACAACGCGATCATTCAATTGTTGAAGTATTTACTCAAACTTGCTGAGCGGTTATTTGGATATCAAATACGCGAAATAATTTATCAAAGATAAGAGATCTCGTGAATGGGTTGTACGATTACCAAGTGTGATAACCGGGTTAAATAATAAAATTACTCGAACAATCAATATCAAACCTAGTAACGCGATCAAAAATAAAATATATACCCACACAAAATGATTTTTTAAAACAACGAATACTCGGTAATGTGACTGTAAGATATTTATATGAAGAAGGTGAACTTGAAGGTGGTAAAAAAGAGCTACTGATCTTATTTGGAGGGTTACTGCACATGCAATTTCTAACATAACAAGATCCACGGGTAGACCCGCAATCTATAGATTAGATTCAATTGCTCTCCAGCGTGGATTTACACAAGAACAGTTACAAGTGATACCAGAGGATACACAATTATCCATGATCACTTAACTAGCACCTCTGCGTCTGTTACTCTCAAGACAGGTCAACATCACATTTGCTCGTGTATGACTAATATTGCCATTTTTGCTGTCTGCGGTAAATTGTCGAGGATTTTTATCCGAATACTGCCATAGCATTATACAATTACAGCTCGCGCAGTGATTATTCTGTTGTTGTTTTAGCATAATTATAAATTCAACATTAATATCAAATTCTCTATTATCTTTTTGTTGCTTTGTTTATAAACCAGCAAGTATTCTTCTTATTATATAATCGCTGATAATATCGCTGATGGTGGTGTCATTAGAGTCTAAAACAACACTACTAAATTGATGTATTCTTCTAACTCGTGACACTGAGAGATAAACTAGATTCGACCACTCGATGCGATCATCTACGATCCAAACAAATGTATCAGAGATGGTTAACCGTTGAGATGAGTGTATCGTCATTGCGTATCCTAGCGTCGAGGGAGATTTGTCAAAACGCAATGCATCTTCAACAACACTGATATCTTCCAAAACAATATCATTTTACACGAGAGTCTATTTTGCTGTTTTCCCAGGAATATCAACTACAATATTTTGTTTTCGTGTAACAGCTGGTCTAGAACATCACGGCACTGGAAGCGTTACGAATGTTTCTTTATGTAAGTGATACAACCGCTGTTGAAGTGCGTCTCAGACTAACTTTCTGCTTGCCACTATCAAATCGTTTGGTCTTCACGCTTCCAAAAAATCATTAAACGAGGTTTCTGAAATTATTGTACGCGTTATTTTGCACTGGACTTTTACCAATTTAATTTGATTAATTTATTGAACTCACTGAATTCTGGATCAAGGGCTCTATGATCAGTATTAATTTCTTCATAATAATCTACAAACTGCTTCAGCCAATTATGTAGAGACAACTATTTGTTTTAACACTGGAAAAATATCCCTTTTTCTGTCCTCTTCATCCGTAGTATCTTCCGATATAGCTCTTTCAGTAGTTATGGCAGCTTTTTCAGTAGCCGTAGTAACATGTCTAAATAACTGTTCAGCACCTGTTGCAAAATCAACTTGAGATTCATGCCGCTGCTGTAATTTTGTCTAACTCTATCTTGACTAACCCACAAGAGAATCTCGGTTAGTTATAAGCTTTAGTTTAGTGTTCTTGACAGTTATTGTTTCGGTTTTTGGAGGTAGCCTTGATTTACCACCTTGAAACCTCTATAAAGTTGTCCGATTCACCCTCTCTGCTGCTCTCTATATGATTTTTAAATTATTATAGATAACGATTTTTACTGAAATAAATGCTATATACTCATATCTGACGCAAATCTTTTAAAGCCATCTCTAAAGATGACTTTGTGTAAACACATGATCAAATTGTATTATTTAATGCACTTTTTTATGTTTGTCTCCAGCAGAAAAAATTACATTATGTGATATAATCTGAAGGCTACGTCAGATTCTTCCCCAATGACAAAAGACACAAATAACTATATATGTTGAAATATATTTAACATATGTGTTTAAGACATGACAGCAAAAAAGTACACCAGTAAGAAAGTGCTCATATTTCATATTTTGTAGCTTTTAAAAAAAATGTAATTTTAAAATAAATACTGATGCATTTTGTGCCGTGCAAAAAATGTGATAATGATTAAGTAATGGTGCCCAATGCAAAACTTATTATTTTTTTTTTTGCCACAATGCAATAAATTCGTTTAAGAAGGATGAGGTTCAATCATATAATATGTAAATAACATATTCATTACCAACCCACAACACACACACACACACACACACACACACATACATACACACACACTTTTGTTTAGCCTCTACAAAAGTACTATAATAAAATATATTTATTGTAACCAATTTGTTTAAAACCCATGAATGATCATTTTCATTTCCGCCAAAGAAACTAGGTCAGTTAACAAATGACAGTCCTCTGCCATATATATAACGTTTCATTACCATAATTAAATTAAAAGTAGGAATAAAAACAAAATATACGACGCCGTATTTGTGCCCCGAAAGAACTAATTCAGAATAAATATTTTAGTCAGTAAACAGTGTTACATATCTTAAGACTTAAACGAAAGGAAATATTGTTTGATTTAAAATGTGGGAAAACAGTTGCCACATACATGTAAGGTAACGTGTGACTGCAGATTTGAACTGTTAAAATGAAGTCTTTGGCATCGAAGTTACAACAAAATTGGTCATCCTTTATTGCCAGGCAAATTCTGGTGCTTACATATACACTCTTTATCACATGGCGTCCTCGAATTATGTCAGAGGGCCAGTCCTTTTCACAAGATAAGTACAGTGATTAGGATTAATTGTTAATTTGTTACACTGTCATTATGTTTGTGTACCTAATTCTAACCTATAGCTATTATGCAGACAAGAATATGAAAAAAGGATCTTGTAATGGGGGTTAATAAGGAGTATCACATGGAGAAATGGCGTGTCCCATTAGCGCTTGAACATAGTTGCCTTCCCCAATTTATATTATCAGCCAGTTAATGTGAAACTTTGATTTGATATCTGACCGCTTAATTAAACTGCCCAAGCAATAGTTTTATATAAATTCCGATCATTACAGAATACCGTTTATAAATTCCACGTCAAACAGATATAGACTGAAAGATTTTGCTTTTTTTCAAATAATTTGTTTTACGATTTATGAACATTGTGTTAACTTGTAATACGAACGTGTCGGGGGTTAAGAATCTTAATATTTAGCAAAGCGTCCATTTGATTAACGTCGGATTTCAATTTCACATAGGACAGTGTTGACATTATTTAGAGTATGATCTTGCAAATACATTTACTCATTTCATCAGCAGGATCAAGTTTCGGGCTGTCAGGTTTTTATTAGCACTGATGGTGTAGATAAAATATCTGTGAATTGATTGTTACCTTTTGTGGTCACTTACTCCACCTCCTGCCTAACGTAACTCATACGTTTGACACATTTCCCAGGATTTAAAATATCCATTGGTATGTCTGGAATAGTTTCAACTTTTATTCTGGCTCTAGCATTTGCGTATGATAGAGCTCCTATTTTCCAGGATCCATCTAGTAACATTCCTTAAAAAAGGTGTAAAGAGCAAGAAGTACTGTATGGTGTTGCATTGAAATCGACTCGTTTGTAATCATGTACCCATTATTTATTTATGCATTTATTGTTTGGTAAAAGGATGAAAAAAAATGTTGTCCACAGCATTTTTTATAGTTCTTTTTACACCCGTAAGCAATGCAAAACGACCAGTCGGGATGCTAGAGTCGCTACTATGACGTCACATCACGAGAGTAACCGAATAGGTGCGGAAATGTTGCATACGAGGTCACGGAAATTCAGCTCCTAGAATATATGCCAATATTTAAATATTGGCATTGCGGTCGCATATCATACTTCAGAATAAGGTTTTCTTCTATAGTGCTGTTGTAAATATCTATATTTCCTTTGGTTTCTGATCTCCTTTAAATTATATTTGCCTCAGCTTTTAGTTAGTCAGCACATTCAGACGTTGTTCATGTATTTTGTGCAATAATTTTGTGTATAAATTATTATAATGGATCTGATAACTACTTGTTTCGATATAATGTATACTTCTAAGTCCATCATATTTAAGCACCAGTTTCAAAACCATCAACCTTTCATTTATGAGTAAACCTATGCCAACAAAAATCCTAGTCACATAAAAAACAGAAGAAAATAGTGGTTGAACAGACATAAATAATGGTCTACTGAAATTAATAAAGCAGAAAACTCCAGAATGTAGATACGACAATTACTAGATATTGTCTATTATTTTTTAAGAGTTTGAGTTTTTGTCTTTTTATTCTGTGGAAATACTGCACTATACAAAGAAAGAATAGCATTGGCAAACATTAGGCAATTCTACAAGGAACATTAATCTAAATGGCGATCTAATGTACATGGAGACAAACGAATTTGCTTATGTTTATTGGCTTGCAGTTTTGTTGAACATAGAAACAAAATGACGATATCTAGCAAAATCACTGACAAAATGTTAAAATAAATAAATTCATGGAAACATTTTTAGTATGCATGATATTCATTTTCTGCATGTATTGTCAAATGAAAGTAACTTTAATGATTGGCAAATTCTTCTAACGTTTTGAGTAAACTCAAAACTCCACCGACAATGTCAGGTTGATCAGCCGCGATGTTTACAGCGTATCTATGACGCAGTTAATAAGTAATACTTGTTTAGCACGTTGCTGTTTACACCATCACTCAACGCAACGCAGATGGAAATCTACTGGTACCAGTAGAAAGTGTACAAAATTTGTAAGTCTGTCAACTAGTGTTCCTCGCTATTTGCTACACACTTGGTACGTCACAAGCAACGCTTGAGGAAACAGTGATTCTTATATTTGTATTGCTATAAGAATGTGTGGACTCTCATATGAATGGTTAAATTGTTGGTACCCTTCTGTTATGATTTAAACTTGGGAGAGATTTTTTGTTTTTGTTATTTATTTGTATTGCTTGCATTTGTTTATCGCTGTAAATATTCCTTGTCTCCTTTGGGGGAGATTTTTTGGGGCTGGGGGGTCACCAATAAATGCTAATTTCACAAAATATGAATGGAGAAAAGTAACTAATGAGGAAAAAATCCATCGCTACCCGGAGAAATCAATTAAGATATGAAATATATTTAAATTTACCAGAAAATATGGAAAAAATTAAGTTTGACCATCCTAATCTAATATGCCAGACAGGAAACATTCCACTTAAATGGAAACAGTCGCTAGTCCTAGCAACACCTAAACCGGGAAAAGATCCGACAACTCTCAGTTACTATAGACCAAACTCCCTCACTAATTATATGTGTACAATTATGGAAATAATTATTAACAAGAGACTCAATTATCACCTTAAAGAAATAACCTTATTACAACAAATAAATGTGGATTAGGGAACAAAAGATCAACTATTGCTCAACTTATTCGCTTGGAAACCAGTCATAAAATAGCCTTCAATTCAAATAGAAAAAGTGATATCGCCATCTAATCGCCATCATCCTTGATCTAGAAAAAGCATTTGAACTAGTTTGGACCAAAAGGGCTCATTACAAAACTTAATACGGAATTATCAGTAACTTGCATCCATAGATTGATAACTTTTTAACAGGTAAAAAAATCAAAACAAGAGTAGACAATCAATACTCTGACACAAATAACTTAGACAATTGTAGATTTATTAAGTGTCCTCAATCTATCGAATCAGACAATCAAATAGCAGTGACAAGCTTTTTACAAGAAATTCAACATCTGATTAGAGAAATTAAAGAAACTGACATTGGAATTGATATGGGCATCCTCACATATAAATTTAAAATTAAATTAAAAACCATAGCTAACGCCAAAAAATACTTAATGAAAGAAGCAATAGATTTAGTCAAATTAAAGACCTAAAAAAAATGACCGAAAGGTTGGGACACCAGCAAGAACGAAAGAACGCTATTCGAATCTTCAAAGCAGTCAATATGTAATATTATAATGCCAATTATTAATCGCATTAAAGATTTTTAAACAAATTGATCGAATAAGAACTGGGGAAAACTCTTCTAACATATGTATACATATAAAGAAAATAACTCAAGAAATAATAAATGCCCTAATTGAACTCTAACAGATGATATGAAATATATATTCAGTATTTCCCCAAAATGCCTTACCAAAAGAAAGATTTTACAGGAAAAACACACATTTCATAAATCCTGTTGGATATTAACATATATCGTCAAACAATGTATTAATAGTAACACAGTCATTACACACAAAAGTATTATCGAATTCTTCACGTTTGCATATTCTCAACAGACATTCCCTTATAAACCATCAAAACAACAAGGCAAATGAGTGCGCCAAATTTTTGCCCAGCGAAAGAGAGATAGTGCAGGGTCTTATGCCAGTGCGCATACGCTGGATTCTATGCAAATTGTGCGGACTGGTCCTACCCACCAAAATACCTTCCCCGACCATCAAGTTGCCGTTGTAACCGTTTGACCCAAAGCAACGATAATAGTAATATGACTTCTTAAATACATGTAAACAATCACAAGAAAAGAAGAATATAATAACACTTGATGAAACAACTTAAGTTAGATATTTATTTAGATATTTATAAGGTGTCTTAATTATCCAGTTATCACGTTCCTCTCCGTAATGAGGCAATACGTGGAAAAGAAAAAAAGATTTTTTTAGTGATAGGACCCGATTAAGCTATTAGACGACCAAAATCCTAGGTCGTCATTCTAATGATGATAAGGATAGCTCTGTTTTGTCTATGTATTGTGGATGCCTAAGGATTGAAAGTAGAAAGTGACTTTCTGAGACAAACCGAGATAATGATGAAGCAAACAGAGATCATTGAGAAAATATATGAAAACCGCATGTGGAATCAGATCACAAATTAGTTCCAGTTCAGTAGAACCGAATATAGTTCCAGTCTATTTTAGAGCATGTTTTCCTATCAGGGTTTTGCTGGTGATGAAACAGTTAGATCTAAAATTCTTGTTATGGATTTAAAGGTATGTGTGTGTGTGTGTGTGCGTGTGTGTGTTTCGCCGACGTGCACATTGAGTTATAAAGCCTTGATGATGATCCGGAAGTAAAATCTGTGTTCTATTGCACATTGCTGTTCACAGTCTAACCTCACAAAATAAATGCTGGTAAACCTATGACAAGAACTTTACTGTGAAGTCATCTTGAAATGTATTTATATTAATATATGATTTTTATTGATGTGCACACAGTGGAAAGTTTAGTACTGTTAAACAAATGTAGAGACTCTATAGGAAAATTAATCGTCATACGAGTCCAAGTGTAATATTTGGTACTTTTATACTCTTAAATCCTTCTGCTTCATAAATCCTGATTTCATGTTGACTCTATGGACGAATTTAACATAGGATATCCCATACGTACGCTTAATAATGTCAACTCCAACACTTTTTATTCTGTCATTCCGGTTGAGGTCAGCTATATGTTACTCGTTTGCTCCACAGTCCCCAGCATGTTAACCCCTTGAAATAATTTAAATGGGATTTCCCGTATTGCCCTAGGTGTCATTCCCATGTTAATTTTTCGTTTTGTATCAAAGGGTCATTTCTTGACCAGTTGCAACATTTAACTACTATACAGTGATCTATTCAAACTAAGTTTGGTATCAGGTACGTCTCATTGACTTCGGTTTTTCTCACCCAAAAAAATCTCATTTGATGGATCAGCAATGCCTGTTAGTATTCTCTCATGATAAAGCATTTTACAACTACCTTTGAAATACTGAAACCTAACTTATACCTTTCCGACATAAAACAATCTGTCTAGACGTGTTAGAAGGGAACCTTATTAATGTTTTGTTTTATTTAAAACTAGACGTGTTTATGATTATGTTTACTCTAACTCCAAGACAACGGGTTTCGTATACAGCTGACAGGATTTTGCTGGATTCTATGCAAATTGTGCGGACTAGTCCTACCCACCAAAATACCTTCCCCCACCATCAAGTTGCCGTTGTAACTCTTTGACCCAAAGCAACAGTAATAGTAAAATGACTTGTTAAATACATGTAAACAATCACTAGAAAAGAAGAATATAAAACATTTGATAATACTTTAAACAAAGTTAAAAGGGACAGATCCGTACAAATGCATAACTCATATTTATATATTGATCTTAAGTTAGATATTTATTTAGATATTTATAAGGTGTCTTAATTATCCAGTTATCACGTTCCGCTCCGTAATGAGGCAATACTTGGAAAAGAAAAAAAAATTTTAGTGATAGGACCCGATTAAGCAATTAGAGGACCAAAATCCTAGGTCGTCATTCTAATGATGATAAGAATAACTCTGTTTTGTCTATGTATTGTGGATGCCTAAGGATTGAAAGTAGAAAGTGACTTTCTGAGACAAACCGAGATAATGGCGATGCAAACAGAGATCATTGAGAAAATATATGAAAACCACATGTGGAATCAGATCACAAATTAGTTCCGGTTCAGAAGAACCGAATATAGTCCCAGTCTATTTTAGAGCATGTTTTCCTATCAGGGTTTTGCTGGTGATGAAACAGTTAGATCTAACATTCTTGTTATGGATTTAAGGGTGTGTGTGTGTGTGTGTGTGTGTACGCTTAATAATGTCAACTTCAACACTTTTTTGTGTCATTCCGGTTGAGGTCAGCTACATGTTACACGTTTGCTCCACAGTCCCCAGCATGTTAACCCCTTGAAATAATTTAAATGGGATTTCCCGTATTGCCCTTGGTATCATTCCCATGTTAATTTTTCGTTTTGTATCAAAGGGTCATTTCTTGACCAGTTGCAACATTTAACTACTATACAGTGATCTATTCAAACTAAGTTTGGTATCAGGTACGTCTCATTGACTTCGGTTTTTCTCACCCAAAAAATCTCATTTGATGGATCAGCAATGCCTGTTAGTATTCTCTTAGTATTCTCTTATGATAAAGCATTTTACAACTACCTTTGAAATACTGAAACCTAAATTACTCCGACATAAAACAATCTGTCTAGACGTGTTAGAAGGGAAACTTATTAATGTTTTGTTTTATTTAAAACTAGACGTGTTTATGATTATGTTTACTCTAACTCCAAGACAACTGGTATCGTATACAGCTGACAGGACGACAGAGACTACATTGGTCGTTTTTCTGAAGATTGAAAAAGCCGACTTGGTTTTGTATGTTTTGTTTTAAAATATATAACCCCACTTACAGGTAAATTGATATGAATCTTATTGTCTGTCGATTTATCGTGAAAGTTAATTAGAGCATGTTCGCCGTCTCTTTATCACTTAATTATGAGTTTGTTACATTTTGTGTGGATGCGAGAGGCATCCGTGCTCAATACAATATGACAAAGAGAACTCTTAGAATCTCAGACACAAGCATGCTTTATTCAATCAAAACAAAATTCTATATCTAAATCATCTTGAGAAAACAGAACTATGGTGATTTATGCATTTCACTTTAGTTATGTTCGCACACTTAACACATGTACAGAAGGTGCTTTCTAAGGCCGACTCTACCAAAAATGTAGAAATGATGTCAATTTTAAGAAAGATAAGTATCTCTGAGAGAACGTCATTTATCTTTTCTGTCAGTTGTTTGACAAATTAAATTAGTACTTTTAGAAACATGTATATTGCACTAAATTAAAATTGATATTCAATAATCAGATGATATGATAACTTAAGAATACAGACTCCAGATGGACACGTCGTAATTTCTTAATTGGCTTTCCTGAAAGCCTTGAGACCTTTATATCCAATGCAACTTTCTAGCAGAAATGACAATATATATATATATATATATATATATATATATATATATATATATATATATATATATATATATATATATATATATATATATATATATATACGTGCTTAGGCTCGAATAAGCAGCACCACAGAAAGAGTGAAAACTAACAAGCTTGTATAAATTGAACAATGAATTTATTAAGTAGAATTATTTTCATAAAATAAATAAACTTACAGATTAAGAGAATCAAATCCAACATTAATCCAATATAGAATTCACAAAAATAATCCACTAATGGAATTGTAAGAGTCCTGATAAATAAATGTTCTAATAGCTCCAGGTTCGAATCTTGTTTAATTTATCATCCACATGAATTATGAGCAGCAGCAGGGGGGGGGGGGGCGAATCGGACATTTGCTTCAGACATCATTTGCTCTAAATCTAACAAACACATCTCGAGAGAATTAATTCGAATCCTTCTTTTTCAACCCAAAAAAGATTACTTGCTCGAAACATAATTTTTTCGCAAAATCATACTCCAAGACCGTTTTCATCGTTTAGTCAAAATATGGTCTCGTCGTGATGTCATCGCCCCCCCTCCCCCGCTGCTATGGGTTAATAATTTATTTCAACCAAATATTTGATCAAATCTTTAGGACTTTACAAACAGACTAATCGCTAACACCTCATCTTGTAGATCAATTAAATTATTTCGACTGGTCGGTGAGTCGGAAATTAATTCTCGTTAACGAATTATTATGGCATCGCATGTAGACAGGATTAATTGGGTTTTCAATAATTAGGAATCCTGGAGGAGCTGTTGGTGCAAACGAATAAAAAATATATCCCTGCTGAGCTTGATTTGATTGCTCTAGATTAATTTGATAGCTTCCTTCAATTGCATCACATGTTAAATTGAGCGCAATCACCGTTGAAATATTCACATTGTGCGGGGAAATATGCCTACCGCCACCATCTGGATCATTATTATATTTGAGGAGGACAGTTGAATCTGGTGTTTGTAATACCTTGATATTGTTTCTAACAATTTTTTTTAGTTCCTCAGCATTGTATCCGGGAAACTTGAAATTACGCAGATCGGCTTCTGTGATATTGTAACCGGTTAGGAATCGTTGTTTATTGTCGCTGTTGTCATTGGTTATTGTTTGAATAATTAGTTCATTGATATATTCCATGTCAGATACAAGCTGATTTAGTATTTCAACGTGTTTTTGTGAATTTGTTTGCCGTAGTTGTTCTAGTTGTGTTTTATGTAATTGATTAATTTCATTAAAATAACCAGTGACCTCGTTTAGCGTAAATGAAATAGTAACAGATGAGTCAGCTGTTCTTTTAATGATAAAATCCCAATACAGCGTGTTTTTGTTGGTAAATATAAATCTATCGGCGATTTTTCCTTTTTTTATATCAGATAAATTATCTGGATATATGGGATTGATTTCATGATATGATATTCGTCTGTGGTTAAGTCGGTGGCGGATTTCTCCGGTGGTTTTTCAGGCTATTCTAACACTGTTCTTAACGAGCTGTTATAGATATCTACAATGTATCCCTCTGTGCTTATTTCAATCGACGACGAGAGCGTCGGTTCATGAAGATTAATAGCTATTTTTGATTCTTTTCCAGTGATTGATTTTATTGTACGCTGAATTTCGGCATCGATTTGCTCAATTTGGTACGACGCAGTTGGTAACGAAACAGTTTCCCACGCTGGAGTACCATCGGGTTTATTCCACAAAAACCTTAACGAGTTATTGGATTGCTGACCGCCAAATGCAAACAATCTGATATTAGGCCAGCTATGATATACTCGTAATTTTGCCAGCGCGATCTCACGCACTGGAATCGGAGAAGGGACGTTCACACTAAATTGTGGGTTTGTTGATGTTATTGATATCATGCTTGTTCGTATCGGGGTGGTATTCTCCGCGATTCGTTGAAGCAGTTCGAGTGACATTATTGTTAACGCTGTCTTCAATTTCCAATTTCAACATCGCGGAGTTATACAACTGGGTCATCGTGGAAAATTCAACATCGGATATCAACGAATTATCTATCGACAGCGAGATCAACTCGGATAATTTCGAATACGCGTCAAATACCACCCGGTACCGAGCTGCATAATCACTGAGTTTTTTCTGAGACACGATGATAACTTTTTAGTTATCGCGGTGGCGACTGGCGCAATTGTTGTTGCCGTGGAGATAGCAATTGGAACTGCAATCGGAGCCATCATGGTCACCGTCGACAAAATAACCCCGGCGCTGGCCATCACACCGGACACCGAGTACACGATGATGTCGATGATTGCTATGCTGCGTCGGTATTTGTTCATTTTTTCACGATAACGCTCAGAAAGTGATTTCAAGTTCGCGGAAAATTCTTTCACGGTATCATATAGATATCGATGCGATTGTGATACCTCTGGGACTATTATCGGTTCAATTGATTTCATCGATGTCATTGTTATTTTAAACCCACTAGTGTTTTTAATTATTCGCCATCGTTAAGGGGTCCAGGGCAGGCCAGGTGGGTAGATGGGTTGGGATGTCGTAGGTATGTCATTTTTGATCTAATGGTGGAGCTATCAACCGCGACGACATTAAAGTGTTGACCGTTACTCCTGATAATTAACATCGCGGTGCGTAGGTTTTACCGCCCGCGACAATATTAAATTGATCGATAGAGATCCACGTTAGCCTGTAGATATCTTCGATCCCCGTTGGACTGTAGATATCATCGCCCCCCGTCTCGCCCCTCTTCCAGAGACCGGCCAACAATGTAGTATAAACGTCTCTTATCCAATCCATGGTTCCATGATCTACCGTATACACGACATTTTTAATGCTTATGCGTGGATGAGGAATCTTTATCTTTTCAAAATTTTCTTTTAGTTTAAGAATATCATTGTAAATATCTTTGAGAGTCATCGTAGATGTAGCCGGGACAGAAAAAAACTTATCGACGACGTCGCTGGCGGGGTTTTGTACCTTTTTAAAATCTTGTAAATATCGAGATAATTTGCCTTGATTTCGTCAGTATTTATCACCCTCCTCGCCTCTCTGTTAAAAAAGAATGAAAATAGAAGGTTTTTAATTTCATCGAGAGTTTTTAGTTTAAGAATATCATTGTAAATATCGAGATAATTTGCCCTGATTCTGGTAGGATCTATTGTCCCCCTCATCCCCCTGTCAGAAAAGAATGAAGCCAGAAGGTTTCTGGTGTTAAGCTGTGCTTGGTCTTTCAGATATAGGTCGATGTGATAAAATTTTGTCGTGAGATCTTGGGGGCCATACCCCTCAAAGAACTTATCAACAATTTCGCTGGTGAGTTTTTGTTCGTCAATAGCTTTTTAACCTCAGCGAGGGTCGGGCCTGTCAGAGATGTGGACCAGACACAGGTGTTATCCCAAGAAATTTATCCACGATGGTATTAAATGTTGTTTGTCTCACCATAAACATATTAATATCTTTGAGAGTCATCGTAGATGTAACCGGGACACCAAAGAAACTATTAGCGACGTAGGCATTTTGAGTATTCTTGCCAATAAACTCGCTAATTTCAGCGGGAGTTATGCCTGCCACAAGCGGGGTTCCAAAAATCTTACCAACGACGTCGTTAGTGGGTTTTTGTACCTTTTCAAAATTTTCTATTAGTTTAAAAATATCCGCGTAAATATCGAGATAATTTGCCTTGATTTCAGTTTCATTCATCATCATCCCCGCCTCCTTCTTAAAAAAGAATAAAGATAGAAAGTTTTTGATTTCAGCGAGAGTCATGCCAACAACAAGCGGGTTTCCAAAAAATTTATGTACGACATTTTTTGCGAAAACTATTATAACCTCGTATATAATCATCCAGCTCACGGCCGTGGGCGGCAATCGCGTCGGTGATCGTAGATACAAGTGCGCCTGGTTTAAGTCGTCCAACGCTGGAATACAGCGCAATAGAGTTTTCAGCGGCATCGCTCTGCCGTATCAAAATGTCATCCGCGGATATATTACTGCTTTTCAATTTCCCTGTTCGGGTTAACACTTGCAAAATTTAACGTCTCAGCGATTTCATCTTCAATTATTTTTTTTACATCCTCGATAGAACCCGCAGATGTTTCCGCGGTGGGTTTCGACATTGACATTGACAGAGATCGTCCCCAAATATCAATCATTATTGTAAAAACTCTAGTATTTTTAATTTATTGATTCTCTAAAATTACCTTGCAATTTCCCACTTGTGTATTCATTTACAACCAGATGAGTTGGTTTCTGTGACGATGAAATCCCCGCGAGGACATTTAATACTTCACGGCCGCATATCGGTGGATCATTTAATTGTTGTGTTGGCAGCGTGGAATAAAAAATCGGAAACTCTTTGAGTTTCATCGAAGAATTTATATACCGCATAAACTCGCTTGGTGGGGCTAACCCATATGAATCAAAATAGACAATGCCACGCGGATTAATCGAGTATTCAACCCAGTGAGTTCCCGATCCGCTGCTGTTATCAAGATTGATGATACCGGTTTCAACGTTATTTAGGTTTCTCGGTAATTGATCTCTCATAAAAACCCCTCTGAAGTTTTTATCGCTAGTTTTTTAGCAGCATCAATTAAATCAAAATTGGACATGGGAAGAATTGGGTTTTCAACTAATAAACCGTTCCTGGTATTCTCAGACCTGATCCGTGAACGGATCTCCCGCTGTACCATGAATACAGAGTTCCTGGTAGTCTTAGACCTTTTCCCTTTTTTTATATCCTTTCCCAGTTGCCTTTTTCAACGCCATCCCTGCCGCGGTACCAACGGCTCCCAACGCAGCCGCTTTCGCCACCGCTGGGGCAGCCGCGGCAATTAGCGCTGGTATTGCGGCTAACAATGGGAATATACCACCTGATTTTATCATGTTGGCGACTGCAGCCTTTGAAAATACAATTTGAATCCCTCGCCGTTTCTTTAGCGCATCATTGAAATGTTTTACTTGACGATCCGTCAGTGATATTTTATGTGTACCGCCGGGCATCTGCTCTGGTTTCAACGTTATTGTGGTTCCACATTCTTTAGCGGATTTTGATCGCAATTTCTTGACCTGACCATCAGTCAGCTTGACACTAACAACACTATATGTCATTTTATTGTAAAACACATTTATACTTTCAATTGATCTAATTGTGAATCGTTTACATATTTTCCACTGGTGCATCAACAATTCTCATTCGTCCACCAACACCTTCAAGTAGCATTGATTTGTCGCTGAGAATGACAGCAACCGCTCTATAATTAGCAATAGTGCCACGAAGGACATTGGCTCTGAAGTGTATATCAACGACGGATTGCCTTGTTAAATCAAGATGTTCCAGCGAAAAGTAGTAGATCGGATAAAAGTTCTTAAAATCATATTGCGATATTTGCAAACCAGTATCAACATTTTGATCACGGCCCATATATGACAGCATACGATGGTACACGCGCGAAATATGGTTTTGACCGAAATTAAGTTGTATGTCTTCGGATGGTTCCTGCTGGCCATTTATTCTCAACGAGACCTCAGTAACTCCTAATTGATCAAATATCATATGACTGTGCAATTGTGATTCCACTCTTGTCATATCCTGCAACGTGATATATGACGTGGAGCTGAAACGACTTGTTGTGATGCCAAGTTCCATGTAAATGTACCATTGATATTTGATTGCTTAACATCTGTTGTTGTTGTTAGCCAACTTAGCAATGATTTGCCACCCGCATCCTTAAATGATAGTAGTCGCTGTTCTGTGGTAATTGATGGGGTAATTACTGGCATCCACAAGACCAATTTAGTTAAAATGACTTTACCAGCGTCAGCATCTAGATTTGCAGGATCCGCTGGAATTCTCCAGATTGCATCATTGTCACTACCCTTTCGCACGAGTACTACTGTATGCTTCGTTCCATAAATAACTTTTCGTACATTTCTGCAGAATCCAAATATATGATGCAACGGAATCGCACATGAAAACGATCTACGCTGTCCTGCCAACATTGCTATTCGTGTTGCAGCTCCTAGATTGTACTGGGGATCAGTATTTATAATCATATCCTCGATACCAGCAGGGGCGGGAGGACCAGCACGATCATTTGGTCGTCGTACAATAAATTGAGTGGGTCCAGCAGTATTTTTACTATCTTTTGCAAACATCATAGACCTGCTGATCTTGTATAATCGTCGGAATATCTTGCTAACCCAATTATTGTTGTAGCCACATCAACATCACGTTCTATAGACTCAATCTCATTTCCGTCAATGAAATATATGGCGGATTCAAATAGCGCCATGATATCATTATTGACTAAGCTGACTTTGGTACCATCTGGATACGGTGCGGGTACAGCAGGAGTATCAGTAAGTATCAGTTCTCCTTCTACTTCGATAAACGCTTCAGCAGGTAGAAAGTATTTGTTGGTATCATGGACTTGAAGTTCAATTAGCGATCGAATATCTGCTTGTATTGCATGATAGGAATAAAATTGATAATTGCCGACAGAATCGTCCTTGTGTACTTGGGCTTCCATATCTAACGCGGGATCAGCTCTTCGTTTAAACATTATATTAACATACTAGTATTTTCAATTGTGAAATTCTTTGTAATCATCGTCGTTTTGTTGTCGTTTCAAACCACTTCCTGCTATCATGTTTGCGATATCATCTTGGTTACTGTTCGCCAGCGGCGCAGCCACGGATGACGGAGTCACCGAAGCAGCCAACGACGCTAATTTTTCTTCCACTGCGCTATTTATTGCTTTGATGACACTTGCAGGCATCACTGTTGTAGATGGCAGTACAACTGGTTGCTTTTTTCGTCGTCGAACCAATGATGTTATTTTATCTTTCGCGGCAGAAAATGCCTTTCCGGTAAGATTTCCAACAGCGCTGTTCCCTTATCACGAATTAATATAAATGGCTTTCATTGATAATTGTTTAGCTAACGGCGCCACCTTGGGAGCCATTCTTGTAAATAACCCCGCAATGGTATTGCCGAAACCATCTCCGTAATATGCTCTATAAACAGGCAATCGTGAGTTCACCACGTAGACGCTTACGGGTTTATCATGGTTGCAGTGTATGATCATCTTGTTATAAAACTAGTAGTTTTTCAATTAGTGATCAATCGCTAAGATCCATAGGATTTTCATCATAACCATGGGCGTCTCTGTGATTTTCAACTAATTCAGCAATGAGTTCTCGATATACATCAATGCCCATGATACCGCCGGCAAATAATCGTCTACAGATATCAGCTGCTTCATTAATTATCTCGTCGGAGTTGCTTCCGGCTCGTTTTCCACCCATAAGTACTTCCAACCGTGATATATCACTTAGGATGTTACCAGGACATGTCACGGTTGCGTTGAAATCCAAAAGATTTTTAATTGAATATCCTTTTCCGCATGTTTTCTTAGAACCGGCTTCTGCTCTTATGTCTATTTGTTCCGGGATTGGATCCTCCGTATAACGTGCTGGTTGTGGACCGCCTTTAACCGCAGCTGGAAAGTCAGCATAACCAGGGTGCAGCAACGCTCTGATTTTATCGCCGCCGCGTTTCGCTAAATATATTTTTGATGCCCAAGTGTCTTTGCTTTTTATAAAACTTTTAAACTCGTCTTTTAATAAATTCTCTCTTTTACCCTTTGGAAAATTTTCTCTAGCAAAATCAGCTAATTCGTAATCCGTATGGTTTCCTCTAATTTCATTCAATGCTGCGACTGTAAATATATTCTCAGGTGAATAGTCTTTTCCTCCAGCTGCACCTTGTTGTTCTTTTTCGCGTTCTTCAATTTCGCGTTGAGTTTTTATATCACTGGATAGCTGTTGTATCCCTGCGCGTGTTTGTTCGGTCTCTGCTGCTATCTTTTCAAGCGTATCAAGCAGCGGCGCCTTCTTTGCTCGTTACTTTTCAGGAATATCTCCGTATATCGCTGCTTCAGTTAACTTTTTCACATCTTTGGTCGCACTTGTTATCGGAGTAAACAGTTGTTCACTTGACACAGAAAAGTCAGTTTGCATTTGTTGTCGTTGTTGAAGTTTCTCGCGAAGCCTGTCTCGAACCGGTATAAACTTTTTAATTGCTGCTAGCCGCTGACGGGTTAATCTAGTTGTAAGCGATTCACCTACCATATATTGTTTGTGAACTGAGTTTTCAAATGTGAAACTATCACAATTAGAAGCTGAGTTATTAAATAAATTTACCATCAAGCTAACGTATCCATCTCCGACAGGGTTAAACTGTACGACGCTATCCGTGAATGTTTCAGAAATAACATCGCTTGGGGTTTCAGAATTGTAATATCTGAGAACGGCGATGAACGAGTTTTGTTAACTCCGCAGCAACAACAACAACTACGTGAAAATGGGGCGTCGCGGTGATTACTTGCTACCACGACCAGATCATCCAGTACGCACATAACTGCATGAGCAAGCCCAAACTGATGAGTATTCTTTCAGGACAAAATCCTATGTGAGTGTAAAAAAAAAACGCTAAAAAAAATTACTGAAAGCCTTTTTTATAGTAACGCTCACGTGGTTAGGATACGGTTTTTCCTCGTTTAATATTTTTCTAAGATCACGAACCTTAGAACTAATTTCAGTTCGTTTTTGATACTCTTGGCCGAGCTTTTAACGTATTGCTTCAACGGTGCTAAATAGCGTTATAAATACATTAATGTCGTTACCGAACAAACAAGCATTTATGGACTTTTGAATTCCTTTCACGAGCCTGTACATCTTAGGTAAAACATAACGACCCTTAGTAGACTGATACTCAATGTCTTCATATTCCGAGGTAATCCTGTCACAGTCGAGACCTTCAGATAATACTATTCCTCGATTTTTTAAATTTGAAATTTCAGCAATTATAGAATTTACATCTTTGATATCCATTATTTATATAATACATTTTATCTTTAATTTTTAAAAAAAATGCAAAATAAATGGTATAAATTATGAGCGGTTATTTAACTCATGAGTCCCTTTTTCAGGTCTTTATGTCTTTGTTAGGGTCTTTTCACTTGGCTATCCATTCCGGATGTGACCCTAACACCGTTTCTATTAGCCGGTAACCCATACGGTGCTACCCTCTGGGATTCCTCATGTGAATGTAGAGCTTTTTGCATCAATTTATACCATTTATTTTACACCCATTTACTTTGACAAACACATAATCTCCGGCGAGGGGTCTAACTCAGCAAACACTGAATTAGATCTCTCAGAAGGTATATGTTTGATTGGATGTTCTTGTGACGTGGGCGTGGTCAAACCAAACCAACATTGCAACCCATGAAATCAAATTCATGGTTGCATGAGTTGGAAAAAACACCAACCCACGCTACCGAGAATGTGATAGCATGAGTTGCAATGTTTGATTGAGGGGGTTCTCCCTCCACCCCAATTAATAGAAAAAACATCTTTCGTTTCACCATCAAATAATGTATTTGCTATGGGGACCGAACACGTAGTTGATAGACCTGTGTTTACAAGACAAACACGCTACCGTTTAGACTACGGAACTGTCATACAAAATAGAGATTTTTTAATATATATATCTTCTGATTATACTTAACAATAAGAGATTTTTAAAATAGACAATTTTACTGTATCCACAGAAATTTCATAGTATTTAGGAAATAAAATACTATGTACACAAAAAAATAATATAACTGTTGTTTAAAATATCATGTAAATAGTATTCTGGGTTTTTTCAGTCACGCATGCCTGCGTCAGTGAAATACCGATCATGCAGGGAGGGGAACAAAAATACGTTTGTACTGAAAGTCATGCATGCCTGCGTCAGTGAAATACCGATCAATATAACCTGATATGTATACTTAACAATAAGAGAGTTTTCACTGTATTTAAATGTAATATATAAAAATGCATACAGGAAAAAGGAAAATAAAATACTTTTACACACAGAAAAATACAACTCGCACGTAGAAGATAGTAATTGTATAGTCACGTACCCGCGTCAATGAAATACGATTGATTAGCAGTCTACATGTATGATGTGTGCAGTGATATAATTATAAAGTATCAATCAGTCTATATATCTGGTTTTAATAAGTTGTGAAAACATCAATTACGTAACACAAAACAGCATGTAATTTATATGTTATAAATATAAATCTCCACATTCACGTGTCCGCGTCAAATAGCAGCATTGATTACATTTCAATCTTGCGACATAACTCTGTCATGCAACTTTATCACTGGATGATTTATCTCCCTTGATATATGAATTTTTTATCCTGTGACCTGTCTTTTTTTAAAGAGCTGTTTGATAAATTCCTTCCGCTACATATCGTACCGAGGACTCACAAATATCGAAATATTTTCCAGCCACATTCATTGATTGAAATATTTTTTCTTCGTTATTTTCTAAATCAAATGATTTTACGGGTCTCTTTCCAACTGACTTACATGTCCCAGTCCTGCCTATTTTTGTATTTTGACTGAGTAACAACTCGTAAATTATCCAATTTGTTATTCTGAGGACATCCATCCACGTGATCGATCACAAATCCATTCTTGATCAATCCGTTATGACATTCAAAAATAATTCTATGACAGAGATATGTTTTATTTCTAACACTGAACAGCAAATATCCCATATTATTCAGAAATCCAACCGGCTTCTTTAGTCTGCGGTGCCTGACAACACCATCACGGGATGCTTCATAATTAACAAGCACTGGGTGAGGTCTGAAATCTTGCCTCATTTGTATAATAATACTACTTGTCTAATTTATATCTGCTTTAATTATAAACCTCTTGATATAATCTTGAGGGGTTTTGATGATTTTTTTCTTGACAGAGTCAAGGACGTTGTCATCGGTAGGATCAATGACTGCATTTTTTTATTCGTTTGTCATAGTAGCGTTTTAGTTCTCTTTATCGTTTGCCGCCACAACTGAGACACAACTGCGACTTTCCCCTTACCCCCACCCCACATCTGAGGCACGGAAGGGGGCCAAAGGAACCGTTGCGAACACTTTGTAAATGATACCCACAAAATTCGCTTCTGCATGATTTGTTACACGGGGTTGTTGATCCAATCATTAGCCACTTGCAGTGATTCATTATACTATATTTTTCTGTTTAAATACTTGTTTTAATTATATGAATGATGAATTCGAGAGATTATCAGTAATTAAGCCTTTCAAAAACGTTAAATTCAATCTCGATAGAACCCTCAAAGATGTGCCAAAACGGGCAATAACGGATAGAGCCCTGATAAATAAAATACGCGATTGTATTAATGAATTCAAGCACGACGGTGCATCTCATAGCTGGTCAACATTTCGAATTGATGGCGTTGTTGATGCCACCATGAACGACAGCAACGCAGCGTTGATGTTATCACAACTTGGCAACAAAAAGTACTTTTTTAGAGTGAAATTCATTATCCGTGTAGAATCAGGCGGTTGGATTATACGAGACAAATTTGAACCGATTCTCAAGACAAGAAAACAGTCGTTGTTAGCCGTGATTCTAAGCCGGAATTGTTAACTGGAATTGACAAACCATACTATGAACGAGCATATCCTGAAACAGCAGTTGTGTATGGGATATATCCGTTAAATGAAAAACCTGATATAAGAAAACTTAAACCAATGAAACAGTCGTCGCCGGCGACTTCATCGCTGAATTGTGTAGCAGCACGAATAACAGAACATTTTACAAATGCACCGCAAGGGAATAAACTTACCGATCTACGGCGTAGCAAAATAGCTCAATGGGAGTTAACGGTGAAAGACCGCGGAGCGACTATTAGCGATATAGAAAAATTAGAAACGTCGCTGAGATTTCCAATAACTGTTACAACGATAACCGGAGCAGTTTTATACGAATCAAAATATAAATCTAAGGGAGCCCCAATTAAAATTATTGATCATATCGAACACTCGTGGACGCCCGCGGTCACAATATTTCCACGAAACAGAACAATAACGTATATACCAGATGAAATCTTACGTGAAGAATTTTCCAGGGATGGTTTTCTCGTTGAAGAGAAACTATTCGATGCTATTGCGCATTTGAGTAAAGACGACCCCGTGTCGGTGTGGTTACTTCGCAGCACTGAAAATGACACTGATACCTTTGATCAGTTTGTAAAACCAAACGGTGAATTATACCGCACTGAAGCATTTCACAACAAAATGAAAAAAACAGCTTGTGGGTTTTTAACGGCGTGTGGCAAAGCCACCGATAAATTATCAACGATGATGAACAATTATTGACAAACTGTTTTACAATCCCGTCGGTTGCAGCTCATTTTGCGAGAATCAAAAACGCATGGAAACCAACACGCGTAGAATTCTTGCCAGACATTGAGGCTAGTTGTTTAGAATTTAATCATGGCGGTTTATGGAATAACAAATACGACCATGATAATATCATTTCAGTTGATATGGTTGCTTGTTATCCAGCGAGTTTTCTTGGTTATGGAGAGTGTACTGAGTATTTTAAACGATTTGGTCACCCCGTACATGAAATGACTCGTGTTGCAATTAATGGGCCGCTGCCTGATTTTGATTTAACTGGATTCGCTCGTGTAGTATCATTTGAATTTGCAGCAGGACTTCATCGCTGTTGTTATATTTGGATTGGTAGACACATGTCTGAAAAGAAGTGGCTGCCAATAGCGCTATTACGATTCATGATTGATACAAAAATGTTAATTTCACTGACGGTCAGTGAAGCAATTATATCATATCGGAAACAAATCAATGTCTGCTTACCAACACCGGAACGTCTTGATAGTATAATTGAGGAATCCAGAAAACATATTGATGCCGACGAAGAATATATCATTGAGTGGTCTAAACGGGTATTTAATCAACGAAACATCGAAGCAAAAGATCTCGACAGAAGAATAATCGGAAAATTCACTCAGGGAGGAAAAAAATGCGACTATAAACGATATTGTTCACGGCTGATTATGGATAACACCGAATACGACTTTGTAATCGCGGATGCAGTATCCAAAAACATATATGTGGATCGTAAAGATGCTTTTTTGTCCAATGGAACAAAATTGGGTACAGTTGTTACTTATAGCGACGGTTACAGATCCCCGTATACACATTTGAGGTCGTCGATGCTGGGCTATGCTTGTATTAATTTATTTTCAATGATAAATAAATTTCCTGACACTGCGGTTAGATTTGCCGTTGATTCATTTTACATTAACAGCAAGTACAGTTGCACAGTTGCTGAATTCACAAATTCGGATGAAAGCTGGGGATCATGGAGAATTAAAAAAGAAATGCTGCGCGAGTATTCTGAATCAGCATACGTTGAAATTAAAAATAATTACTTACACGGTGATAATTTATCAGAGCGTTCTAATGCACCATCGATATCAGATCCAATTTGTAGATATAAAACAGTTTATTTAAACGGCTGTGGCGGGTCAGGAAAGACGACTCGCGCGATTGACTTATTTCGTTGGAAAAATCCTACGGATTTCACAAACATGATTGTGCTAACACCAACACACAGACTTGCCAGAGAGATGAAACAACGAAACGTTGAAGCTTGTACTTATCACAGCTTTTTTCGATACAAGGACGATGAATGGACCCCTGAAAGAATGGGTGAGAAATTCATCCCTGCGGTTATTATTTGGGATGAGATATGCACGGTTTCGGTAGATGTATTAAAAATGTTTCTTGATTGGTTGCTGCAAAAGAATACAGCGGTAATAATGTGTGGAGATCATGGCCAACCACCACCATTTGTCGGCGCGGGTCCACATGATTGGCTAAAGAATTTTGTTGACTATTATGAAGAAGTCGATACTAACTATAGAGCACTTGATGAACAATTACGTACACTTAAGAATTTAATTAGACTGCAACCCGATAAAGTTCAATGCGACATAATCAGGGAAATAATTCCTGAAACTTCCATGGAGGAATTTTGTCAAGCATGGAGACCAAACGATTTTGTAGTGGCAAGTAGAAAGATAGTCAGAGACAAACTTCAGAAAAAGTTGTTTAAGCTTCACAAAGAAAAATTCCCAACGCGCCCAGTGCCGCTGTGTTAAAGACCCTGTGATACACGGCGACAAAATATTGAAGTTCAAATTCCAGGAAAAAACGAAAGACAAACACTACTGTTAAATGATATTATGCTGGTTGATATCAGTGTTGTCGAAGACGCATTGCGCGCTGATAAATCGCCATGGACACTGGGTTATGTAACGACGATACATTCCTCGCAGGGATTAACCATCACGGATACAATTGTTTGGATAGTCGATAATCGCATTGAATGGTCAAATTTAGTCTATCTTGCACTGTCTACAGTACGGCGAATAAATCAACTTCGAAGAATTGTTTTCGATGATGACACCACAATGAATGATATTGATGTTAGCATCATTAATAAAAAAACTCTGTGGTTACAAACAACAAGACAAAAAAAAAACAACGAGAATTTGATATTGATGCTGAAATAATAATCGCGTTGAAGAAACAACAGAATAATCACTGCGCAAGTTGCAATTGTATAATGCGTTGGCAGTATTCGGATAAAGATCCTCGCCAATTTACCGTAGACAGAAAAAATAACAGTCTCGGTCATGTCAGAAACAATGAGATTTTGACTTGTCTTGAGTGCAACAGACGCAACGGTGCTAGTTAAGACCATGCGGTGGCAATTGAGTATCATCAGGAATCACTTGTAGTTGTTCGCGTGTAAAACCCCGCTGAGGTGCAGTTGAATCCAATTTATAGATTGGAGGTCTACCAGTTGATAGTGTTATTGTAGATATGCTATGCGTAGTGACGCTCTAAATAGGATCAGAAGCCCTTTTTTTACCACTTTCGAGTTGTCCTGGTTCATATAAATATCTCACGGTGACATTGCTGAGAATTGGCTGAGAAACGCTATCCCGCTGTGGTTGTGGTATATACTGTTTTTATTGCGTTGTTAGGTTTCATATTGATTGCTCTGGTAATCTCGTTATTTAGCGCTGCAACTACCCCTGGTAACCTTTTGACCCATTCACGGGATCGCTTTTCTTGGATGAATTCTTTTGCGTATTGATATCCAAATAACCGCTCAGAAAGAGTCCGATTAAATCGTTCAACAATTGCCTGATCGCGATGTAGTGCAGTATGCCCCCGTCTGATGGTGACATTGTGATCTTTCATCGATGATAAAACAACGCCTTGAAATTCCTTGCCAGGATCAACTTGTAACAGATTTGGCCAGCGTAGAGGACCTCGTCGATAAATCTTTTCAAATGCAGAAGCAACTTCAGGTGATGATTTTGTTTTTAGCGGTTCTGCTTGTTTGTATCGCTCGCAACGTCAACTACGGTTAGCACGTATTTGTAACCGTTGTCATGTGGTAAAAACAATAAATTATCTTGATGAACTTCATTGGGTCCGGTAACATAAAAATGCGAGAAATTGATTTGTTTAGGACGTGGTAGATAAATTTGCCATATAGCCTGTTTGGATAACCAATTAGCCGCAGTGGCCTTTTTCACTTTTGCAGCGTTGGCGAGTTTATTGATTGCAGCGTTACCCTTCCAGTATCCCCTCGGAGAATAATAAATAGATTCCATATTATTAATTACCAGCACCTAACATCAATTTGCCTTTCATAGCTGATTTTACCAACCACGAAGCCAATTTTTCTTTGAAAGATTTATCAGGAATAGCATTTAACGCATGAATTAATTTCACATCCGGGAGATGCCTGTGTTGCAAATTGCTGCTTTTATAATATGCAACATCATGAGCATGACACGCATTATCAATAGCGTTTATCGGATACTCGCCGGATCGGGGCAGATTTTGATCATCAAGTCTGATATCTAATCGTGTTCCGGGGCCACAGTAGCTATATCCTGGAAGGTGCTTTTCTCCGGGGTACTTTGCTCATGGGGTTCCAGGGAGCTTTGCCAATTTGGCTGCGATATCACCTCCTCGTTTTTTTTTTAAAACATCTCCGGATTTCATAGAAACAAATCTAAACTTTTTGATACCACATGTTGCACATCTACCAGTTAGTGCTGATCTGTTATTTTTAGTTGTAACCGTCGTCACATCATTTGTGTTAGTACGCGTTTTACACTTCACACAATATAGATCCATAATTTATGTATAGAGATATGAATATAATTGATTTTTCAGCGACTAAAACAAGAGAAGCAGTTAAGCATCATGCAGCGCTACCAAACTCTATCCGCGCAATTATAATCGGGTCATCTGGATCCGGCAAGACGCAATTGTTGCACAATTTAATAGTGAGATGGATGAAGTGGAATAAGTTGTATTTGGTCGCCCCGAGTGTAGACGATCAACGATGCTATGAAGTGTTAAAGGATGCTAACGAGAGAGCAATGGAAATCAACGGCAAGGGCATTATTGAATTTATAACCGATATTGACGAGGCACCATCCGTGGATGACCTTGATGGGAGCATTAACAATTTAGTCGTATACGACGATGTGATGTTAGACAATCAAAAAAACCCAGCTAGAATATTCTCCCGAGGCAGGCACAAAAACACCGACGTGATATATGTCACTCAACGCTACACTCAGATTCTAAAAGTGATCAGAGATAACTGTAATATTCTTGCTGTATTCAACGGCGTTGATACACATACGCTACGAAATATTTGGCAGACATGGTGTTCTGATATGGACTTCAATCAATTTAAAAATTTCTTTAGTAAAGCCCAGTCAACCCCGCACGGATTTATAACAATAAATTTACATGACCATCGAACACGATATCGTATCGGACTCGATCAAATATTTGGTTGAAATCGTAAAAACCCATAGCAGCAGGGGGGAGGGAGGTGGCGATGACATCACGACGAGACCATATTTTGACTAAACGATGAAAACGGTCTTGTAGTATGATTTTGCGAAAAACTTATGTTTCGAGCAAGTAATCTTTTTTTTTGGTTGAAAAAGAAGGATTCGAATTAATTCTCTCGAGATGTTTGCTAGATTTATAGAAAATGATGTCTGGAGCAAATGTCCGATTCGCCCCCCCCCCCCCCCCGCTGCTTGAGCACATGTTTTATCCTCCAAATAAATAATAAATCCTCTTTCTTCAATGAATTGACATAAAGTCCAGAACAAGATAACACTCAAACATGAAATACACAACTTAATAATAATAAAGCCCAAACATCTACTAATGTTAGCTTCCAAAACACAGCATATATATGTAATTCCCTCGTAAACAAAAAGGAATCATGTAGCAGCAGAGAGGGTGAACAGACTACGTTTTCAAGCAAAAATAAGGCTTCCTACGAAATCTCATTTTAACCAAAAAAAATAAGTCTCTATTTATCAAACGGAGACTTTACGATTTTTCAATCAATTTTGGTCGCAACGATGTGGTCAATCACCCTCTCTGCTGCTACAAGTTAACAAAAAATAATAAATAATTTCAACCAAATATTTGATCGGGTCTCTAGGACTTTACAAACAAACTAATCGCTAACACCTCATCTTGTAGATCAATTAAATTATTTGACTGGTCGGTGAGTCGGAAATTAATTCTCGTTAACGAATTATTATGGCATCGCATGTAGACAGGATTAATTGGGTTTTCAATAATTAGGAATCCTGGAGGAGCTGTTGGTGCAAACGAATAAAGGATATGTCCTTGCTGAGCTTGATTTGATTGCTCTAGATTAATTTGATAGCTTCCTTCAATTGCATCACATGTTAAATTGAGCGCAATCACCGTTGAAATATTCACATTATGCGGGGCAATATGCCTACCGCCACCATCTGAATCATTATTATATTTGAGGAGGACAGTTGAATCTGGTTTTTGTAGCGCCTTGATATCGGTTCTAACCATTCTTGTTAGTTCATCAGCGTTGTATTTGGGAAACTTGAAATTACGCAGATTGTCTTCTGTGATATTGTAATCGGTTAGGAATCGTTGTTTTTTGTCGCTGTTGTAATTAATTATTGTTTGAATAATTAGTTCATAGATATATTCCATGTCAGATATAAGTTGATTTATTATTTCTACGTGTTTTTGCGATTTTGTTTTCCGTAGTTGTTCTAGTTGTGTTTCATATAATTGTTTAATATCATTAAAATAACCACGGACGTCAGTTAGCGTAAATGAAATAGTAACAGATGAGTCGGCTGTTCTTTTAATGATAAAATCCCATTGCAATGTGTCTTTGTTGGTAAATATAAATCTATCGGCGATTTTTCCTTTTCTTATATCAGATAAATTATCTCGATAACTGGGATTGATTTCATGATATGATTGTACGTCCGTGGTTAAGTCGGTGGCGGATTTCTCCGGTGGTTTTTCAGGCCATCCTAACACTGTTCTTAACGAGCTGTTATAGATATCTACAATGTATCCCTCTGTGCTTATTTCGATCGACGACGAGAGCGTCGGTTCATGAAGTTTAATAGCTATTTTTGATTCTTTTCCCGTGATTGATTTTATTCTACGCTGAATTTCAGCATCAATTTGCTCAATTTGGTATGACCCAGTTGGTAACGAAACAGTTTCCCACGCTAGAGTACCATCGGGTTTATTCTTATACGAGAACACCAGTGCGTTATTGGGTTGCTGACCGCCAAATGCAACCGATCTGATATTAGGCCAGCTATGATATACTCGTAATTTTGCCAGCGCGATCTCACGCACTGGAATCGGAGAAGGGAAGTTCACACTAAATTCAGGGTTTGTTGATGTTATTGATATCATGCTTGTTCGTATCGGAGTGGTATTCTCCGCAATTTGTTGAAGCAGTTCGAGTGACATTATTGTTAACGCTGTCTTCAATTTCCATTTTCAACATCGCGGAGTTATACAACTGGGTCATCGTGGAAAATTCAACATCGGATATGAACGAATTATCTATCGACAGCGAGATCAACTCGGATAATTTCGAGTATGCGTCAAATACCACCCGGTACCGAGTTGTATAATCACTGAGTTTTTTCTGAGAACACGATGATAACTTTTTAGTTATCGCGGTGGCGACTGCCGCAATTGTTGTTGCCGTGGAGATAGCGATTGGAACTGCAATCGGAGCCATCATGGTCACCGTCGACAAAATAACCCCGGCACTGGCCATCACACCGGACACCGAGTACACAGTTACATCGATGATTGTAATTCTTCTGCGGTATTTTTTTATTTTTTCGCGATAACGATCAGAAAGTGATTTCAAGTTCGCGGAAAACTCTTTCACGGTATCATATCGATATCTATGCGATTGTGATACCTCTGGGACTATTATCGGTTCAATTGATTTCATCGATGTCATTGTTATTTTAAACCCGCTAGTGTTTTCAATTATTCGCAGTCGTTAAGTGGAATTGCGGGCCTATAGTATAGAGCTTCAGCCTGAAAAATCATCTACAAGTTCTAAACACCAAGTTATTTTTGATCTAATGGTGGAGCTATCAACCGCGACTACGCTAAAGTGTTGACCGTTAATTCTGATAATTAACGTCGCGGTGCCACCAGGGTAGGTTTTACCGCCCACGATCATATTAAATTGATCGATAGAAATCCACGTTAGCCTGTAGATACCTTAGATCCCCTTTGTACTGTAGATATCATCCCCCCCCCCGCCGCCCTCGTCCAGAGACCGGTGGACAATGTAGTATAAACGTCTCTCATCCAATCCATGGTTCCATGATCGACTGTATACACGACATTTTTAATTCTTATGTGTGGATGCGGAATCTTAATCTTTTCAAATTTTTTTTAGATTAAGAATATCGTCGTAAATATCTTTGAGAGTCATCGTAGATGTAGCCGGGACATCAAAAAACGTATCAACGACGTCGTTGGTGGGGTTTTGTACCTTTTCAAAATCTTCTTTTAGTTTAAGAATATCGTCGTAAACGTCGAGATAGGTTTTATAATTTTCGGTATATTTCATCATCGTTCCATCGCGGCGTTTAAAAAATGAAATCAAAAGGAGGTTAACTCCCAAATCTTGTTGGAATATATAATGCCCGTTGAGTTGAGAATATGTCGTCGTGATATTGTAACTTTCAGAGCCCTCAAAGAAATTATTAACCATTTCATTGGTGCGTTTTTGTTCGTCAATAGCTTTTTTAACTTCAGCGAGAGTCATGCCTGTCAACGATGTGGTTTCAGACATAGGTGTTCTCCCTAAAAATTTATCAACGATGGTATTAAGTGTTGTTTGTCTCACCATAAACATATTAATATCTTTGAGAGTCATTGTAGATGTAGCTGGGACACCAAAGAAACTATTAGCTACGTCGATGGTGAGCTTTTGTTTGTCAATGGCGCTTTTAATTTCAGCGAGAGTCATGCCAGCCACAAGTGTGGTTCCAAAGAACTTACCAACGATGTCGTTAGTGGGTTTTTGTACCCGCTCGAAATCTTCTTTTAGTTTAAGAATATCATTGTAAATCTCGAGATAATTTGCCCTGATATCGGCGGAACTCATCATCTTCCCATCCCTCTTGAAAAAAGTGTAGACAAAAGTCTTTCGAATCCAAACTGTGATTGGGTTTTAAAATAAAAGTCGATGTTAGAAAGTTTCGTCGTGATATTTTGGAGTGTACTGCCCTCAAAGAACTTATTAGCTACGTCGATGGTGAGCTTTTGTTTGTCAATGGCGCTTTTAATTTCAGCGAGAGTCATGCAAGCCACAAGCGGGGTTCCAAAAAACTTAACAATGACGTCGTTAGTGGGTTTTTGTACCTTTTCAAGATTTTCTATTAGTTTAGAAATATCATTGTAAATATCGAGATAATTTGCCTTGATTTCATTTTCATTCATCATCCTTCCCGCCTCCTTGTTAAAAAAGAATAAAGATAGAAAGTTTTTAATTTCAGCGAGAGTCATGCCAACCACAAGCGGGCTTCCAAAGAATTTATGTACGACATTTTTGCGAAAATTATTATAACCTCGTATATGATCATCCAGCGCACGGCCGTGGGCGTCAATCGCGTCGGTGATCGTAGACACAAGTTCGCCTGGTTTAAGTTGTCCATCGTTGGAATACAGCGCAAAAGAGTTTTCAGCGGCATCGCGCTGCCGTATCAAAATGTCACCCGCGGATATATTACTGCTTTTCAATTTACCCTGGCGATCTTTAAATACAACTATTTCGTTCGGGTCAACACTTGCTAAATTTAACGTCTCAGCGATTTCATCTTCAATTATTTTTTTTTACATCCTTGATAGAACACGCAGAGGTTTCCGCGGTGGACTCTGACTTTCACAGAGATTGTCCCCAAATATTAATCATTATTATAAAGACTCTAGTATTTGTAATTTATTGATTCTCTAAAATTACCTTGTAATTTCCCACTCGTGTATTTATTTACAACCAGATGAGGGGGTTTCTGTGACGATGAAATCTCCGCGAAGACATTTAATACTTCACGACCGCATATCGGTGGATCATTTAATTGTTGTGTTGGCAGCGTGGAATAAAAAATCGGAAACTCTTTGCGTTTCATCGAAGAATTTATATACCGCATAAACTCGCTTGGCGGAGCTAACCCATATGAATCAAAATAGACAATCCCACATGGATCGATCGCGTATGCAACCCAGTGAGTTCCCGATCCGCTGCTGTTATCAAGATTGATGATACCGGTTTCGACGCGTTTAGGTTTCCTCGGTAATTGATCTCTCATAAAAACCCCTCTGAAGTTTTTTATCGCTAGTTTTTTAGCACCATCAATTAAATCAAAATTGGACATAGGGAGAATTGGGCTTTCAACTAATAAACCGTTCCTGGTATTCTCAGACCCTTTCCGCTGTACCATGAATATGGGGTTCCTGGTAGTCTTAGACCCTTTCCCTTTTTTTATATCCTTTCCCAGTTGCCTTTTTCAACGCCATCCCTGCCGCGGTCCCAACGGCTCCCAACGCCGCCGCCTTCGCCACCGCTGGGGCAGCCGCTGCAATCAATGCTGGTATTGCAGCTAACAATGGAAATATACCACCTGATTTTATCATGTTGGCGACTGCGGCTTTTGAAAATGCAATTTGAACTCCTCGTTTATTCTTCAGCACATCATTGAAATGTTTTATTTGACGATCCGTCAATGATATTTTATGTGTACCGCCGGACATCTGCACTGGTTTTAACGTTATTGTTGTTCCACATTCTTTAGCGGATTTTGATCGCAATTTCTTGACCTGACCATCAGTCAGCTTGACACTAACAACACTATATGTCATTTTATTGTAAAACATATTTATACTTTCAATTGACCTAATTGGAAACTCTTCAAGTTTCATTTACATATTTTCCACTGGTGCGTCAATGATTCTCATTCGTCCACCAACAACTTCTAACAACATTGATTTGTCGCTGAGAATAAGAGCAACCGCTCTATAATTAGCAATAACGCCACGAAGGACATTGGCTCTGAAGTGTATATCAACGACGGATTGCCTTGTTAAATCAAGATGTTCCAGCGAAAAGTAGTAGATCGGATAAAAGTTCTTAAAATCATATTGCGATATTTGCAAACCAGTATCTACATTTTGATCACGGCCCATATATGACAGCATACGATGGTACACGCGAGTAATATGGTTTTGACCGAAATTAAGTTGTATGTCTTCGGATGGTTCCTGCTGGCCATTTATTCTCAACGAGACCTCAGTAACTCCTAATTGATCAAATATCATATGACTGTGCAATTGTGATTCCACTCTTGTCATATCCTGCAACGTGATAAATATATGACGTGGAGCTGAAACGCCTTGTTGTGATGCCAAGTTCCAAGTAAATGTACCATTGATATTTGATTGCTTAACATCCGTTGTTGTTGTTAGCCAACTTAGCAATGATTTGCCACCCGCATCCATAAATGAAAGTAACCGCTCTTCCGTGGCAATTGATGGGGTCATTACTGGCATCCACAAGACCAATTTAGTTAAAATGACTTTACCAGCGTCATCATTTGGAGCAGCAGGATTCGCTGGAATTCTCCAGATTGCATTATTGTCACTACCCTTTCGCACGAGTACTACTGTATGCTTCGCTCCATAAATAACTTTTCGTACATTTCTACAGAATCCAAATATATGATGCAACGGAATCGCACATGAAAACGATCTACGCTGTCCTGCCAACATTGCTATTCGTGTTGCAGCTCCTAGATTGTACTGGGGATCAGTATTTATAATCATATCCTCGATAGCAGCAGGGGCGGGGGGACCAGCACGATCATTTGGTCGTCGTACAATAAATTGAGTGGGTCCAGTAGTGTTTTTATTATCTTTTGCAAACATCATAGACGGACCTGCTGATCTTGTATAATCATCGGAGTATCTTACTAACCCAATTATTGTTGTAGCCACATCAACATCACGTTCTATAGACTCAATCTCTTCTCCGTCAATGAGATATTTCGCGGAGTCAAAGAGCGCCATGATACCATTATTGACTAAGCCGACTTTGGTACCATCTGGATACGATGCGGGTACAGCAGGAGTATCAGTAAGTTGTACAAGTTCTCCTTCTACTTCGATAAACGCTTCACACGGCAAAAAGTATTTGCTGGTATCATGGACTTGAAGTTCATTTCGCGATCGAATATCTGCTTGTATTGCATGATAGGAATAAAATTGATAATCGCGGACGGAATCATCTTTGCGTACTTGGGCCTCCATATCTAACGCGGGATCAGCTCTTCGTTTAAACATTATATTAACATACTAGTATTTTCAATTGTGAAATTCTTTGTAATCATCGTCGTTTTTGTTTTCGTTTCAAACCACTTCCTGCTATCATGTTTGCGATATCATCTTGGTTACTGTTCGCCAACGACGCTAATTTTTCTTCCACTGCGCTATTTATTGCTTTGCTGATTTTTGCAGGCATCACTGTAGTTGATGGCAGTACAACTGGTTGCTATTTTCGTCGTCGCACCAATGATATTATTTTATCTTTCGCGGCAGAAAATGCCTTTCCGGCAAGATTTCCAACAGCGCTGATTCCCTTATCGCGAATAATATCAATGGCTTTCATTGATAATTGTTTAGCTAACGGCGCCACTTTTGGGGCCATTCTTGTATATAGCCCCGCAATGGTATTGCCGAAACCGTCTCCGTAATATGCTCTATAAACAGGCAATCGTGAGTTCACCACGTAGACGCTTACGGGTTTATCATGGTTGTAGTGTATACTAATCTTGTTATAAAACTAATAGTTTTTCAATTAGTGATCAATCGCTAAGATCCATAGGATTTTCATCATAACCATGGGCGTCTCTGTGATTTTCAACTAATTCAGCAATGAGTTCTCGATATACATTAATGTCCATGATACCGCCGGCAAATAATCGTCTACAGATATCAGCTGCTTCATTATTTCCGGAGAGTTGTTTCCGGCTCGCTTCCCCCCGATGAGAACCTCCAGCCGTGATATATCACTGAGAATGTTACCAGGACATGTCACGGTTGCGTTGAAATCCAAAGGATTTTTAATTGAATAACCTTTTCCGCTTGTTTTCTTTGAACCGGCTTCTGCTCTTATGTCTATTTCCTCGGGGATTGGATCCTCAGTATAACGTGATGGTTGTGGACCGCCTTTAACCGCAGCTAGAAAGTCATTATAACCAGGGTGCTGCAACGCTCTGATTTTACTCCCGCCGCGTTTCGCTAAATATATTTTTGATGCCCAAGTGTCTTTGCTTTTTATAAAACTTTTAAACTCGTCTTTAAATAAATTCTCTCTTTTACCCTTTGGAAAATTGTCTCTAGCAAAATCAGCTAATTCGGAATCCGTATGGTTTCCTCTAATTTAATTTAATGCTGCGACTGTAAATATATTCTCAGGTGAATAGTCTTTTCCTCCAGCTGCACCTTGTTGTTCTTCTTCGAGTTCTTCAATTTCGCGTTGAGTTTTTATATCACTGGATAGCTGTTGTATGCCTGCGCGTGTTTGTTCAGTTTCCGCTGCTATCTTTTCAAGCGTATCTAGCAGCGGTGCCTTCTTTGCTCGTTCTTTTTCAGGAATATCTCCGTATATCGCTGCTTCAGTTAACTTTTTCACATCTTTGGTCGCACTTGTTATCGGAGTAAACAGTTGTTCACTTGACACAGAAAAGTCAGTATGCGCTTGTTGTCGTTGTTGAAGTTTCTCGCGAACTCTGTCTCGAACCAGTATAAACTTTTTAATTACTGCTAGCCGCTCTCGGGCTAATTTAGTTGTAAGCGATTCACCTACCATATATTGTTTGTGAACTGAATTTTCAAATGTGAAACTATCACAATTAAATGCTGAGTTATTAAATAATGTACCATCAAGCTAACGTATCCATCTCCAACAAGGTTAAACTGTACGACGCTATCCGCGAGTGTTTCAGAAATAACATCGCTGGTGGTTTCAGAATTGTAATATCTGAGAACGGCGATGAACGATTTTTGTTAACTCCGCGGCAACAACAACAACTACGTGAAAATGGAGGCGTGGCGGTGATTACTTGCTATCACAACCAGATCATCCAGTACGCACATAACTGCATGAGCAAGCCCAAACTGCTGAGTATCCTTTCAGGAGAAAATCCTATGTAGTTACAAAAAACGCTAAAAAAAATAAATTTTTTAAATTATTTACGAAAGCCTATTTTTTTAAGTAAGATACTGGTTTTTCCTCGTTTAATATTTTTCTAATATCACGAACCTTAGAACTAATTTCAGCTTGTTTTTGATACTCTTGGCCGAGCTTTTGACGTATTGCTTCAACGGTGCTAAATAGCGTTATAAATACATCAATATCGTTACCGTACAAACAAGCATAGATGGACTTTTGAATTCCTTTCACGAGTCTGTACATCTTAGGTAAAACATAACGACCCTTACTAGACTGATAATCAATGTCTTCATATTCCGAGGTAATCCTGTCACAGTCGAGACCTTCAGATAATACTACCCCTTTTTTTAAATTTGAGATTTCAGCAATTATAGTATTTACATCTTTGATATCCATATTTTTATAGTATACTGTATCTCTAATTATTAAAAAAAAATGCAAAATAAATGGTATCAATTATGAGCGGTTATTCATTCATGAGTCCCTTATTTAGGCCTTTGTGTCTTTGTTAGGGTCTTTTCTTTTGGCTATCCATTCCGGATGCCCCTTTTGTGACCCTAACACCGTTTCTATTAGCCGGTAGCCCATTATGTGCTACCCTATGGAGTTCCTCATGTGAATGCAGAGCTTTTTGCATCAATTTATACCATTTATTTTACACCCAATTACTTTGACAAACACATAATCTCCGGCGAGTGGTCTGACTCAGCAAACACTGAATTAGATCTCTCAGAAGGTATATGTTTATTGGATGTTCTTGTGGCGTGGGCGTGGTCAAACCAAACCAACATGGCAACCCATGAAATCAAATTCATGGTTGCATGAGTTGGTAAAAACACCAACCCACGCTACCGTGAATGCAATAGTATGAGTTACAATGTTGGTTTCGTTTCGTTTCGCCATCAAATAATGTATCTGCTATGGGGACCGAACACGTAGTTGATCGATCTATGTTTACAAGACAAACACGCTACCATTACACCACGGAACTGTCATACAGAATAGAGATTTTTTAATATATATATCTTCTGATTATACTTAACAATAATAGATTTTTAAAATAGACAATTTTACTGTATCCACAAAAATTTCATAGTATTTACTAAGTACACACAAAAAAATAATATAACTGTTGCTTAAAATATGTCAATAGTATTCTGGTTTTTTTCAGTCACGCATGCCTGCGTCAGTGTACCGATCAACATAAAACAGGTACGTTTGTACTGAAAGTCACGCATACCTGCGTCAGTGAAATACCGATCAATATAAAGGAGAATATAACCTGACATGTATACAATAAGAGCGTTTTCACTGTATTTAAATGTAATATATAAAAATGCATACAGGAAAAAGGAAAATAGAATACAACTCACACGTAGCAGATAGTAATTGTACAGTCTCAATGAAATACGATTGATTAGCAGTCTACATGTATAATGTGTGCACTGAATATAACTATAAAATATCTATCAGTCTATTTATCTGGTTTTAATAAGTTGCGAAAACATTATACGTAACACACAAGCCGATTCTAAAACAGCATGTAATTTCGATGTTATAAATCTCCACAGTCACGTGGGCGCGCACATGTCATTATACCTCTCCTACAGGTAATAGCAGACGACAAATAATACAAGGGAACTTAGTGAGTAGAGTGTATTGAGTTGTTGGATTTATACATAAAGGATTTATGTCCCTTAAATCGTTTTAGGTGTATACGAATTTTATTTTATGACCATTGTTCTTTGACAGAGCAGTTTTAAGTATATTTTCAGCAACAAATCGAATTGAAGTCCTACAAATATCGAAATATTTTCCAGCCGCATTTATTGATTGAAATATTTTCTCCTCTTTGGTTTCTAACTCAAACGATTTGACCCCCCTAGGGCGTTTTGCGTGTCTACCAGCGTTGCTTTTTAAAAGGTTATCGCGCTGCGAGACGGCTTGAAGATTCTCAAGACAATTATCATTCTTGTTATTATTGATATGATCAATCACATGGCCATCTTCGATTAATCCGTAAAATGCTTCATATATGGCTCTGTGACAGAGATATTTCTTCTTCCCGGCTGTAAACATTAAGTATCCCATATTATTTACCCATACAACCGTTTTTTTTAGTCTGCGGTGCCTGACAACACCATCACTGGAGGCTTCGTAATTAACAAGCACTGGGTGAGGTCTGAAATCTTGGCTCATTTGTATAATAATACTATTTGTCTAATTTATATCTGCTTTAATTATAAACCTCTTGATATAATCTTGAGGAGTTTTTATGATTTTGTCGCTGACGGAGTCATCGTTAGGGTCAATGACGGTATTTTTTATTCGTTTGTCATAATAGCGTTTTAGTTCCCTGTATCGTTTGCCGCCGCAACTGAGACATAATTGTGATTTTCCTCTAACGCCCAACCCACATCGGAGGCATGGGAGAAGACCGAAAGAACCGTTGCGAACGCTTTGTAAATGATACCCACAGAATTCGCTTCTGCATGATTTGTTACACGGGGTTGTTGATCCAATCATTAGCCACTTGCAGTGATTCATTATACTATATTTTTCTATTTAAATACTTGTTTTAATTATAACATGGATGAGTTCAAGAGATTATCGAAAATTAAGCCCTGGAAAAATGCTAAATTCAATCTTGATAAGGAGTTCCAAAGATTATCGAAAATTAAACCTTGGAAAAATAATAAATTCAATCTCGATAGAGTCTCTGATACACCAAAACGTCTAATCGGTGATAGAACTATACTGGGTAAAATCAGGGAGTGTTTTAATGAATTCTACCGAGACGATGCAGTATACTGTTGGTCGACATTTCGAATTATTGATGAAGATGTCAATGTACCCAACATCGATGCTACTATGAACGATGAAAGAGCAGCTGAGATAATTTCACACCTTGGCTCGCCAAGGGGCTGGAAATCCAAGGGTAAATTGCAAAGCAATTCCCAACAGAAGTATTTTTTCAGAATAAAATTCATTATCGAAGTCGAAGGCAAATGGATTATCAGGGATAAATTTGAACCAATCCTCAAGGATAAAAAAACTGTCATTGTGAGTAGAGATTCCAAACCAGGAATTCTAACTGGAATTGACAAACCATACTACGAGAGATCTTATCCTGTAACAGCAATTGTTTATGGGATATATCCGTTAAATGATAAACCCGATATTGCAAAACTAGCTCCTATGAAATATTCTAGTTCACTGAATTGTGTAGCAACACGGGTAATGGAACACTTCACAAATGCATCCCGAGGAAATAAACTAACTGATCTGCAACGTAGGAAAATAACCGAATGGGAACTGATAGTTAAACAGCAGGGTGCAAAGATTTCTGATATAGCTAAATTAGAAGCATCATTAAAATTCCCAATATCAGTAACGACAATAACCGGAGAAGTATTATACGAACCGAAATATCAATTGCGAGGGGGTCCAATTAAAATTATTGATCCTAACAAACACGCGTGGATGGCTGCAGTAACAATATTTCCACGAGATAGAACCGTGAGATATATCCCTAAGGAGTTCGTCGGGGATGTGTTTTATAATGAGAAATTATTTGATGCTATTCAATGGTTGTGTAAGGATGATCCTGTGTCAGTGTGGTTACTTAGAAGTGATGAAGATCCCGAAATAGGATTTGATCAATTTGTAAGACCAAATGGTGAATTATATCGCGTTGAAGAATTAGATAACAGAATGAGAAAAATCGCTAGTGATTTTTCACCGGAGAGTTCCCATGAAAAACTACTAACGGATAGTTTTACTATTCCATCAGTGGTAGCTCACTTCGCAAGAGAAAAAACTCATGGCGTCCAACACGAAGTGATTTTCTCGAGGACGTTATATTGAGTTGCATCGAATTTGGTCATGGAGGACTGTGAAATACGAAATACCACCGTGGCGGTATGATTTCAATTGATATATCCGCGTGTTATCCTGGAAGTTTCCTCGGGTATGGAGAATGTAGTAACTATTTTAAACGATTTGGACACCCCACACATGAAATGACTCGTGTTGCGATTAATGGGCCATTACCTGATTTTGATTTAACCGGATTCGCTCGTGTGATATCATTTGAACTCGCTACAGGGTTACATCCGTGTAGTTATGTTTGGCTTGGTAGACATATATCTGAAAAGGCCTGGATGCCAATAGTGTTACTACGATATATGATTGATTGTGGTATGCTAATATCGTTGATTGTTTCCGAAGCTATTATATGCTATCGAGCTCAGAAAGAAGTTTGGCTACCACAACCCGATCTAGATCGTATAATTAGCGAACAGCGAAAACAATTTCCAGATTTCAATGAAGAACAAATCATGAATTGGTCTAAGAAGTTATTTGAAATTAAAAAAGAACAAGCAAAAGATTTTGGACGAAGAATAATCGGTAAATTTACCCAGGGTGGAAGATACGACAATGCAAAATATTCTTCGCGGTTGATCATAGACATCGCTGAATACGATTTTATTGTAATGGATTTAACGAAACAGGGAAAACTTGTAAATCGTAAAGACGCTTTCCTATCCGATGGAAGACGATTAGGTACAATTGTTACCTATTGTGATGGATATATTAAACAATATACGCATTTGAGCAGTTCTATGCTAGCTTATGCTTCTATCAATTTATTTTCGATGATAAATAGATTTCCTAATACCGCAGTTAGAGTAGCCACTGATTCTATGTATATCCACGAGAAATACAAATCAGATGTAGCTAAATTCACAGATCCGGAGGCAAATTGGGGATGTTGGAGATTTAAAAAGGAGACGCTACATGAGTATTGTGAATCGGCAGATGTTACCATGGATGAAAAGTACTTAAAGTGTGATGAGATTCAATCCGAATTTTCTAATGCACCACCGGTATCTGATCCAATATGTAGATACAAAACAGTTTATTTAAACGGTTGTGGTGGGTCAGGAAAGACAACTCGTGCAATTGAATTATATCATAGAAACGCTAGCGTTTCAAAATCAACCATGATTGTCCTAACACCTACTCACAGACTCGCCAGAGAGATGAAACAACGAGGAGTAAATGCCTGTACTCATGATAGTTTCTTTCAATGGAAAGGCGATGAATGGACTCCTGATCGAATGGGCGATAAATTCATTCCTGAAATCATAATTTGGGATGAAATATGCACAGTGTCATTAGATGTATTACAAACATTTCTCGAGTGGTTGTTATTGAAAAATACAAAAGTCGTCATGTGCGGTGATCACGGCCAACCACCACCATTTATTGGTGCATCCCCACATGAATGGCTAAAGGGTTTTGTAGACTATTATGAAGAAATTACCACTGATTATAGATCACTTGATGAACAATTACGAGAATTCAAAGCGCTAATTAGATTACAACCGGATAGAATCCAGTGTGAAATAGCGCGTGAAATAATTTCAGAAACTCTAATGAATGATTTCTGGGAAGAGTGGAGACCAAACTATTTGATAATTGCAAGTAGAAAAATAGTAAGAGACACACTTCAGATGAAATTATTTGAAACGCATAAAGAAAAATTTGCAACACTTCCAGTACCGTTGTGTTATAGGCCTTCGGATACACGAAAACAGAATATAGAAGTTGATATTCCAGGACAAAGGGAAAAACAAATTCTCGTATTAAATGATATTGTGCTGGTTGATATCAGCGTCGTTGAAGATGCATTGCGTGCTAATAAATCCCCATGGACGCTAGGATACGCAGCGACGATACATTCTTCACAGTGATTGACTATATCAGATACAATTGTTTGGATGGTGGATAATCACATCGAATGGTCGAATTTAGTCTATCTTGCAGTATCCAAAGTACAAAAAATAAATCAGCTTCGAAGAATTGTTTTCGATGATTACACCACAATGGATGATGCTAGCATCGTTGATGTTAAAATTATTGATAAAAAAAAACTCTCCGGTTACTAACAACTTGACAAAGAAAACCAACGAGAATTTGACATTGATGTTGAATTAATAATTACGCTGAAGCAACAACAAAATAATCACTGCGCAAGTTGCAATTGTATAATGAGTTGGCAGTATTCGGATAAAGATCCTCGCCAATTTACCGTAGACAGAAAAAATAACAGTCTCGGTCATGTCAGAAACAATGTGATGTTGACTTGTCTTGAGTGCAACAGACGCAACGGCGCTAGTTAAGACCGTGCGGTGGTAATTGAGTATCGTCAGGAATCACTTGTAATTGTTCGCGGGTAAAACCCCGCTGAGGTGCAGTTGAATCCAATTTATAGATTGGAGGTCTACCAGTTGATCGTGTTATAGTAGATATGCTATGCGTAGTGACACTCCAAATAGGATCAGTAGCCCTTTTTGTGCCACCTTCAAGCTCTCCTGGTTCATATAAATACCTAACAGTGACATTTCTACCAAGAATTGGCTGAGAAACGCTATCCCGCTGTGGTTGTGGTATATACTTTTTTTATTGCGTTGTTAGGTTTCATATTGATTGCTCTGGTAATCTCGTTATTTAGCACTGCAACTACCCCTGGTAACCTTTTGACCCATTCACGGGATCGCTTTTCTTGGATGAATTCTTTTGCGTATTGATATCCAAATAACCGCTCAGCAATCGTCCGATTAAATCGTCCAACAATTGCCTGATCGCGATGTAACGCAGTATGCCCTCGTCTGATGGTGACATTGTGATCTTTCATTGTAGATGCAACCACACATTGAAATTCCTTGCCAGGATCAACTTGTAACAGATTTGGCCAGGTAGTGAGCCTCTTCGATAAATCTTTTCAAATGCAGAAGCAACTTCAGGTGATGATTTTGTTTTTAGCGGTTCTGCTTGTTTGTATCGCTCGCAACGTCAACTACGGTTAGCGCGTATTTGTAACCGTTGTCATGTGGTAAAAACAATAAATCAGCTTGATGAACTTCATTGGGTCCAGTAACATCAAAATGCGAGAAATTGATTTGTTTAGGACGCGGTAGATAAATTTGCCATATAGCGTGTTTGGATAACCAATTAGCCGCAGTGGTCTTTTTCACCTTTGCGGCGCTGGCGAGTTTACTGATTGCTGCTTTACCCCGCCAGTATCCTTTTGGAGAATAATAAATAGATTCCAAGTTGTTATTAATTACCGGCACCTAACATCAATTTGCCTTTCATAGCCGATTTTACCAACCACGAAGCCAATTTTTCTTTGAAAGATTTATCAGGAATAGCATTTAACGCATGAATTAATTTCACATCCGCGAGATACCTGTGTTGCAAATTGCTGCTTTTATATGCGACATCATGAGCATGACACGCCTTATCAATAGCGTTTATCGGATACTCGCCGGATCGGGGTTGATTTTGATCATCAAGTCTGATATCTAATCGTGTTCCGGGGCCACAGTAGCTATATCCTGGAAGGTGCTTTTCTCCGGGGTACTTTGCTCATGGGGTTCCAGGGAGCTTTGCTAATTTGTTTGCGATATCACCTCCTCGTTTTTTTTTAAAACATCTCCGGATTTCATAGAAATAAATCTAAATTTTTTTGTACCACATGTTGCACATCTACCAGTAAGTGCTGATCTGTTATTTTTAGTTGTAACCGTCTTCACATCATTTGTGCTAGTACGCGTTTTACACTTCACACAATATAGATCCATAATTTATGTATAGTGATATGGATATAATTGATTTTTCAGCGACTAAAACAAAAGAACCAGTTAAGCATCATGCAGCGCTACCAAACTCTATCCGCGCAATTATAATCGGTCCATCTGGATCCGGCAAGACGCAATTGTTGCTCAATTTAATAGTGAGATGGATGAAGTGGGATAAGTTGTATTTAGTTGCTCCTAGCGTAGATGATCAGCGATGCTATGAAGTGTTAAAGGATTTTAACGAGAATGCATCAGAAATTAAGGGTGAGAACGCCATTGATTTTATAACTGATATTGACGAGGCGCCATCCGTGGATGACCTTGATGGGAGCATTAACAATTTAGTCGTATACGACGATGTGATGTTAGACAATCAACAAAACCCAGCTAGAATATTTTCCCGAGGCAGGCATAAAAACACCGACGTGATATATGTCACTCAACGCTACACTCAGATTCCAAAAGTGATCAGAGATAACTGTAATATTCTTGCTGTGTTTAACGGCGTTGATACACATACGTTACGAAATATTTGGCAGACATGGTGTTCCGATATGGACTTCAATCAATTTAAAAATTTCTTTAGTAATGCTCAGTCGACCCCGCACGGATTTATAACAATAAATTTACATGATCCTCGGACACGATATCGTATCGGACTCGATCAAATATTCGGTTGAAGTTATTTATTATTTTTTGTTAACTTGTAGCAGCAGAGAGGGTGATTGACCACATCGTTGCGACCAAAATTGATTGAAAAATCGTAAAGTCTCCGTTTGATAAATAGAGATTTATTTTTTTTGGTTAAAACGAGATTTCGTAGGAAGCCTTATTTTTGCTTGAAAACGTGGTCTGTTCACCCTCTCTGCTTCTCATGTGATTCTGGAAGGTCATAGAAAGAAGCTACCTTCTCCAAGTCACGTACTGAAAGAATGAACCAGAAGAAAAATCAGCCACTAATTACTAAAAATAAAAAGTTGTCCTTGAAATTAACCAATAGTTTTAGATGCTTGTTGACAATGTCTAAAGCAGGGTCAGATAAAGAGGTAACCAAGCCAAGGTCAGCCTGTTTACAACTAGAATCTAGGTCAACCTGAATTTTCTAGAAAAAGTCTCGCAATTAATGAATAAATATCAAACCCTAAATAACAAATTTGGATTTAACAATAAAAATAAATAAATTAAATCCAATAGCCGTAACAATATATATAAAAATCAAAATCAGATGAATCTTCAGCAGACGAATTCATCGTTAAATCTGCGACGCCAAGTAGCAGTAAACAATGTAAACGCACTCGTCGCACTGTAATCACTCCGAAAGTGTCAGCTGTATTGGACCGAACAAATACAAGCGTTCGTACAGCAACTATGATCCTAGCGTCTGTGGTCAATGAAGTAGGCTGTTCAACATCCTCAGCAATACTTTCAAAAAGTACAATCCACCGCCAAAGACTGAAGTTTCGCTGTGAAGCTGCCACCCAGATCAAGGATGACTTTAGACCCAGTAAAGCTGTTGTGCACTGGGATGGCAAACTGCTGCCTGATCGCACAGGAGTAGATACTGAGCAAGTGGATAGATTGCCAGTTTTGCTATCTTCTCTTGTTGATGGTAGCACAAAACTTCTGGGTGTGCCGAAGTTGACATCAGGATCAGGAAAGGCTGCAACAAAGGCAGTTCTGGAGTATTTGAAGTCATGGCAATGCGAATTGCTTGTGATTGGCATGTGTTTTGACACGACAGCATCAAACACTGGTAGACTTAATGGAGCCTGCACACTTCTGGAGACAGCCATTGGTCGCAGTTTGCTATGGTTGGCCTGTCGACATCACATGTTCGAGGTTCTTTTGTCCGATGCATTTGCAGTGTGCTTCTTTGGTCCATCAACTGGGCCTGAAATTCTGCTTTTTAAGCGATTCAAAGAAAAATGGTCCAACTTAGTCCACCGTCAACCAAAGCCAACTGTGACACCATTAATCTCTGCTTGTGACAAACTTAAAGCTTTCATTGAGAACAGCTTCAACTCAGCCACCCTCGAGATGATTATCAAGAATTTCTTCAACTTGCGGCATCACTGGTTGGACTGGACAGTTCAGCGACGCTTCGAAAACCTGGTGCCCTTCATCGAGCTCGCTGGATGGCGAAGGCAATCTACTCCATGAAGATTGAATTGGTCTTTGATGGGAATGAATCTGTTATCAAGCTAACAGCCCGTGAATTACAGGGAATCCAACGATTCAACAGATTTGTGGTTAACGTCTACTTTCAGTCTTGGTTCATATCTCGAGTAGTGGTTGATGCGCCATACAATGACATTCTACTCATCCAAAGACTAGATGACTACAATGATGTTGCACTGAAGAACGTTGGCCTAAAAATGATGTTGCGTCACTTGTGGTACTTAACCGAAGAACTAGCTACCCTCTCTCTGTTTTCTCAGCATCTGTCGTGCGAGGAGAAAAAACAGTTAGTGTTAGCAATCAAAGATGACCGAGGATTGCATTTGGTTAAGTCACTGCAGACACTGCCGCACACACTGCATGAATTATCGATCTCACGAAGTTTCTTCAAAACCACCGCCATCGATGATAATTTCCTCAACATTCCGGTTGAAGAATGGCCTGAAAGTGAATCGTACAAGATTGCATTCAAGTTGATCAGTAATTTGGCCTGTGTCAATGACGTTGCCGAACGGGGTGTCGCCCTTATCCAGAATTTTAATGCTACAATAACTAAGGATGAAGAACAAAAACAATACCTTATGCAAGTTATCGAGAAGCACAGGCATGACTTTGCAAAGTGCAATCGTGACAATCTTTTTGATATGTAGAACTGAGCGTTTTATGTTCTATTTATACGATTTTCAGTTTTTTCACCTTAATTGTTATACAACTGCAGCTAATAAAATCTAGGTGTATACCACTGTAATACATTTCTAGATTATACTAATCAAGAGCTTTCTAATGGTGCCAAATAGGCTGTCATTTTGTCATGGTACGAACGGTTAATGTATTACACCGTATCGAACTGTTTTCACAATGTCATCATGACTATTGCCTATTGCCTAAAATTTCATCACCCTTGGGGGACTCCTAAATATTATTTGAAGGACCTATAATTTTTTTGACGTTATTATGGAACCAAAAGGAAACTTTTAGGAGGGTATGCTATATAATATTTTTAAAAAAATTTGTTTTGCATAATATGGGACACCCTAATATATATATATATATATATATATATATATATATATATATATATATATATATATATATATATATGAACGTTTTATAAAATCTTCCCCGTCCAAGGAAGATACAAACTAAATGACCGTGACTTTCCTAAACAAATCAATGATAATAGTTTCCAGCTGACTGAATCGTTCCAATGAAATAAAACGTGCGGCTCTTCAAGAGTTGCGAAACAAAAGCTGTGACATTATTTATAATTAAAGTAAAACGAATGAAGTCAGAATTATTACTTTACTAGAAAAAAGTCAACGACAAATAGTTCCCAGTAGATTACATTATTCCGGTAATAAATGTTGCGCGGTTCTGTATGAAATGCGAACAAACGCTGTTGGTAGGAAAATTCAACAATCAACTGGCAACATCATACATAATTCAGGAATCCAAAATAAAGTTTGGTTTTATGTGCAAAGACCATAGGAGCAGAGGGATAAATTATTGAATATCTAACATGGCCAATAAGCTTAAATTATATTTTCATCACCCCTACATAAACCAGAAATATAAGCATATATTATTTTTTTCTCCATCATTGTAACTGTTTCTATAACAACGTTTTTGAATACGAAACATATCACAAAATACGATGATCCAATTAAAGACATGTTATACTTGTACATAAATACTCTGATATACAAAACAGTATAGAAAATGTTAAATTAATTTAACCTTTGGAGTGACCTCCTCTTTAATCTCTGACTAGACCAAAGAAAATCGTGACATTGTCGAAAGTAGTTGCCGTCAAGATTTCTGTTTCAGGTGTTGTCATCTCATCACCAATGGTCACCCCGCAAAAAAATCATTATTCTTTATGCTTCTTCACAATCTATCCCATCAATTTGTATCGGAAATCACATGGCCGCACTCAGAGGCGTAGCAATGATATTTTGCACCCGGGGACGAACTATAAAATTGGCGCCCCAGCGAACTTGTGACCGATTTATTACCCTTGTTTACTTATTATAATGTAACGTTGCAAGCCTCATTTTGGCGCCCCTGTACCTTGGCACCCGGGGTTATATGTAACCCCCTGCCGCCCCCCCCCCTAGCTACTCCTCTGGTCGCACTACTGTCCTTAACTGTCCTTGACATTTCAAACTTCCTAATTCCGACTTATCATGTATGGTCTACGGCCATATGTGATTGCTCTGTAACTTGTTCTGCTTCACTCGAATGGATGTCTTTGCTCTGGTTACTACTGATTCAATATCACTCCACTCCACACCATCAACACCACCATCGCCATCTTCGTTAGCCAAGGTTCCGATATGATAACCTTAGCTACACCTTGGCTGATCGTTATCCTTGCGAAATTTGTATTTCATGGGTTGCCTTCCTTTGTACATTGGCATAAATGGTGGGCGCAATTTACCTAAAACGGATACTTTGTAAATGTAACATCTAAAGTCTGGACATGTACCAGACAAAAGTAATTACTGGTGAATTTGAGTAAAATGCATTTATGCAAATACAGCCTGGCACTGAAAACTTGCTTATTTATCAATACAATCACGTTTTGTGTTCCATTTGACTCAGTAATGTAGGCACAGTGTTAAAATTTTATCAACTTAATTTTAACTGAATACTGTGGCTCGCAGCAGCATCCAGTGAAATTCACAGACCCGAAGCACATGAGCAACTGGTTCTGGTTCATGTTTGCGTGTTTATGTGTGTGTGTGTGTGTGGGGGGGTGTAACCAAAACCTATGACACTAGCTGGCGCTACAAAGCCCACATACTTTCAAGGTATTGCCTTATCTTTACCGTATTGATCTTTACTGTACGTGTGTTCTCTAAATACAAGAGTGGAAACCTTTTTTGATGAAAAATTCAGAAAATGAATGGTTTCGGTTTAGCTGACTATTACTGGAAACAAGATAAGGAAGGCATCGTTATTATGTCTAATATGCATTGGTGACCGAAATGACCCTACTTTAGCATATGGTTTCTTAAGAATCTATGTTAATTGATATTTTACACACAAAAGGAAACTATCTTCAACCTTTCTTCATGTTGTGTCGCTTCATAATTCCTGTCCATTCCTTCTGTTCATATGTCAACTGCTGAGTATTAGAGAATAAATGTTAATGAATCATCCAAAGACTTTTAAATTTAATAGATAATCATAGGGTGTAAAAGGATATAATGTATATGTTGCTGTGGTAGGAAACGGCCTAATTCGATTCTGATGATATTAACGTGTGTTCCCACGTGACATACATAGTCTAATTTGATAGGTCAAGAGAATATTGGCATCATAATTTGATCTGCTTACGTAATATTATGTATAGACTGGAAAAAGTAAAGATCCCAGAAGTTCCTGAGTTATTTGAATTTAATTGATTAATCCTAGATCAATGCTGGAGAAAATTGGAAAGCAACTGCAGCATGAAGGAGAAGGTTTGTTCTTGTATTTTTTAAATTACGTTAGAAGTATAGAGGCTCGATTTTTTTAGGGAAGTGAATTTAGTGATAGCGAGAGGTAAAACTCTAAGCCCCTAATCAGCAATACGAACATTTGAATCATTGAATGTGAAATTAAATGAACTTTTAAAAAAAAAATAATAATAATAATACCACAATCACACTTCTTCTCTCGACCAAGTAATATCCTATTCCCTTTTTTGATTTATTGTGTGAGATAGCTTTTCCACCTGTCTTTCTATAATGATCATCTGTATCTCTTCTAAGCTAATAATTACTTCTATCGTTCCGGCTTCCATCCTATCTTAGTATTCTCCTTGACAGCTCTGACCACAAGCAATCTACATAATTCTTCGCATAATCATAGCTCATTTCTCAAATCTAATTATGTCTGAGCATACCCAGTTCTTTATTTGTCTATGAATGTGGTTATGTGCGTCACTCTCAAGAGGGATATACATATTTAGGTTTGTTACCTTGAATTTCTTGAGAAACTAATCTTAGTGACTGCTATGTACAATTTTCTAGAGATCATTATCTTTAGGTCACATCTGCTCCAACAAGTTGTTTTTGTGCTAACATAAACTTTACTTACTTTTCTGAATAGTTGTTTACTTACCTCTATACCAGATATCTTGTATGTTCCTTTCTGCTATATTTTGTTTTTGGAGGGTGATATCTCCTATTTTGATCTTTACAAATTTGGTAGGGAGGCCCTCCTGTCCTATGTGCATGTGCTTGCTATATAGTGTATGTGTTTTTATATGGTATGAGTTGTTTTTATTCGTATTCGATTTTATTTATGTTATTATTCTATACATTCGTTATTTTCTATGAAGTAGACGTCTGTTGTCCTCGTTTCTTTGTTTTTTCCGCCGTCCCATTTGTTCTGATCTTCTGATTCTATCCTTTTCTCTTATTGAGTCTAAGGTTTCTGTACTTGTTGTTGATGATGATTTGAGTAACTGTTTTTCTTCAGTTCTCTCTTGTAATTCCGTTTGCCTAGGTTACTTGTTACATTTATGTTCTCCGTTTCAGTTTGTTCTGCTGTTGGTTTTCTTGAGTCATGGCTGTTGAGTTCTCTGGTTGCGTGTGTTTCAGAGATTTATCTGCTTGAATTGTTGTTGATGACCAACGAAAAATATGGAAATCACCTCCTTCCTCTCCACATCAAATCATTTCCGTTATTTAATCAATATCTGACTCCTAAGATTTTATGTCTTTACGTTTCAGCAGACTAAAAAGTTTCTTTTCTGTTCAGCCATTAGGCTTTATGATCCCTTTGACTATGATTTTCTATGCAATGTTACTCATATTTTCAGTCATAGTTTAAAATGGAGTCCACTCCAAAAGTTAAAATGTATTTATTAACATTTTTCCGACCTCTGTAGGAGTGGCTAAAAATGTAAGTTAAGCTAATTGGCTGGTTTTTTATATACAATAATTTATTCTCCTCCCCTCCCCCCCCCCCCCAATTGCTTATAATGTCTTTTGTACATCAAAGGAAACTTTACTTTGTATTTCCTGAATTATTTATGATGTTGCCGGTCATTTGTTCATTTTCTAGCAACGTCATGATCATCTATTTTGTATCTTTTCATTGGTGAAGATTCTATAAAACGTTCACAAAGAATCAGGAACTATTATTTCTGTTAGAAAGTTGGATTGAACATACGGGTCTCATGGCTTTTAGGAAAACGTAAAATTAAGACATCTGCATCTGGAGTCTGTTACTTAAGTTATTATACCATCTGTATAGTGACTATAGATTTTAATTTAGTGTAATATACACCTTTACGAGTACAAAGTTACCTTGTCAGACCAACTGATAGAAACAAGAACATGAAAGTTCCATCTGAGATAGTCTACTTTCTAATAATTGGCCTCATTTCTACATTTACTGTGGGGTCGGCATTAGAGAGTTACGTCTGGGAACGTCTTGGACGATAGAAAGCTACTTCTGTGAATGTCTTGAACGTCAAAGCTTAAAATACAAAATATGCAGAAATCACCTGCAATGGACAATGAATCAGACACGAGCATCTCAGTGCTTCTTGAATACTGTGAATTTGAATATTGCACATATGTATTAGATACTGAGAATTTGAATATTACAGATACGTATTAGATACTGTGAATTAGAATACTGCAGATATGTATAAGATACTATAAATTCTATTACTGCAGATATGTATAAGATACTGTGAATTCGAATATTGCAGATATGTATTAGATACTGTGAATTAGAATATTACAGATATATAAGATACGGAGAATTAGAATATTACAGATATGTATAAGATACTGTGAATTCGAATATTGCAGATATGTATTAGATACTGTAAATTCGAATATTGAAGATATGTCATTCTATTCATAATATACTATACTAAAATAAATTAAAAACAATAATAAGGTATTTTCAGAGTATAGTTCAGAAGGTTTATAACCGAGTTTATTAGAGCCCTGGAACTGTCAATGTATATTAGGTTTATGACAGATTTCATCCACCGGAATAAACTGTTAATGCATAGCATGGTATAATCCATATCCAGATTTTCATCCTAGCATACAAAAGATGGGCTAAACACGTGATACTTGCCGATCAGTGTAGCGTACCACCATATTAGTAGGTGTGGCAAGGAAATATGACTTTGTTCTTTTCCTCGTTTCATTAATGATCTTGTACTTGTTTGAAGTAAATTTGACTTTGTTAGCAACGAACTCAAACGACGTAACCGCTTCCTTTGTTGTTTTCCTCTGAATAACGTCTATTCTTGATACGTGAAGTAACGTATGTTAAAATCATCATTTCTTCATTTCATGGATGACCTTGTCCTATTTTCATCGATGATCCTGTCCACATTGGATTCTCTTTAGTCCCTTCTTGCATCAATGCAACGTTGAATGATTTAATTTGCGTCAGGGATGGTCAAACAATAATTATTGTATTACACTATTCGTTCATGTTCAGAGGTAAATGTTTCCTAATTAATCCAGTTTCTCTTATATATTTTGTTCCTAACTTATTTTTGGTCACTAGTTTTGATATTATAAATACTATTGCCCGGTAAAGGTGATTGGCAATTTCTGATGGCGAACACTGTATTTTGAATAAACACTTTAGAGATTCTATTTGAGGGGAAAATAAAGCTAAATAAAATACATTCTTCAACAATACTTGTCTACGATGAAAAGGAACTATATGCTTACTTCTATGAACGCATAGCCCATGATTAAAGTGTATATTGCTGTGTTGCCTCTATGAATATATATATGTCATACTTTGATTGAAAATATATAAATTGATAGTGTATTACAAAATTTCGATAAATTCATGCAGCATGACTAAACTTTTAGGTTCATGGTATCACGTTTAATAACAGCAAACCAGCAAACACACACACACACACACACACACACACACACACACACACACACGCACACACACACATTATATATATATATATATATATATATATATATATATATATATACAAAGAGAGAGAGGGAGGCATCAATGGAATATGCATATGTATTTATGGAGATGGTAGATGTCTAGGATAGTGGGAATGGCCTAAAACATCCGAGCCCTTTTCTGTTTGGCAAATCCTACGTATCAATATTATTAACCCATTTGTGTTAATTTAAAACAAAACAATAAATACGGTGTATATTGAGTTCACCGCATCAGATTGTCTGTCGAAGATAAGGTCAGGTGTGCCACCATGAGTAAAATGCGAACATGTGTCTAATGTATTTTATTGATGAATTTGTTAATATCACAATGTTACGAAATTGGAGTAGAAGGGCTGGTGTTAGATCCGCACAACTATTTCTTGTGTTGATTAGTGTATCACGTGATCTCAATCTTGATCAATGTAAAGAACGTTCGAAATATTTATATTCAATTCGCAAGGCATCTTCTATTTTCTGACAGGCAAGAAGAAGAGAAACTGTCAAGAAATTCTATGCTCAGGAAATGACTTCACAAAGAAACGTAACACTTCGTGTTGATCTCATCGCTCCGGGACTATCGCAACGATCAGCGTATGCAGTGTACTCCAAATTCACAGTAGGTGATTAAAGCAGTGAATACATTCTGGCCGTTGCTGGATATTCCGGAAATGTGGAAGACGCCCTGTATCAGCATAATGGCATGAAGTTTACCACCACTGGCAACGATATAGCAGACGGTAATTGTGCCATTGCAGATCATGGAGCTTTATGGTTTAAAGACTGTCATCCTGTTAACTTAAATGGCTTGTATGTGTCAGCAACTCCTTGGACGAGAGTTATTTGGGACACTTTTTCCGGACCATACGTGTCTATGACATACACAGAAACAAACTATTATACTCATAAATTGAGATATTGAAAGCTAGTGAAATGCTCGGAAAAAAATGGCGAAATGATTTTAAAAAAAAAAAACGTTCATATGGCTTTTTCGTCCTATTCTATTCTTTCGTGCAAAAACAGTTCACTTCAAACATATCTGACTAATACGCTATAAAGTCTCTTAAGGCAGAATGTTCAACGGCTATTTCCCCGTCTTAGAAAAATGTTCTCAGTGAATACTGCGTCCCATATATACTAATTAATCAGACAATTTCAAAGGTAAACGTTGCATAATAAGTGGTAAGATAATTACCTTTGTTATTTGTTCCCCTCATTACTTCTAACAAACTGCATATAACCAGATCAGCTCACACATTATTCGACAGCAGATTTTGGTCGGTATCAATCTGCAGTTGCAATAGACTTATAAGCAAGTATATACTGTAAAATCAAGAGGATGTCGGTTAGTAATCCTTATTTGACTGCTTGATCTTAAATACAATATGTATAATTATACCTGAGTTCATTATTATTCTTCACAAATTAATCTACATGCAGAGGACGAATAAAAGAACATTTTCCTGGATAACTGCAAAGAATTGATTCTATGAACCCACTCAATTTTAAAGCTTGATATCACTATCTACTAATTCCTAGACGTAAGGAGAGCATTGTATATGGTAAAATGTATAACATACTTATAGAACATATTTTGGGGCATTTTCATTGATATTATTTTCTCGTGCTCTCACTGACAATATATGTTAATCAGCTACTTGCACTTTGTTGCTGAGCACGAGCTGTGCAGTGATCTTGGCTATTAACATCATTTGTAATTTTCCTATAAATAGCAATAGGTAACCGAGTTTAATTTGTGATCTTGTCTAGCGTTTGTAGCAGTCGAACGTCCAAGATTGGGTTACATTCTTGCATTTTCCAAGATTAAAATGTATCAGTCCATATTAAATCTACGTAGTAAAGATACATCGTTCCAATTAAAATCTGCCAGATTTGATATATATTTCGAGATTCCATTACAAATAGTCACAAATGCTTGCTAATATAATTTTCCTTTCGATAAATTATCACCAACCCCCGCTGATCTATGCGAAGGCAAACGAATTTCATGACGGTCCAATTCTTCTGTTTAATACCTTACGGGCAGATCAAACTTGGTAACATAAAATATTTCAGTGAGACGAATTTCTAATGTATATACTGATAACCTCAAATATGTAGCGTCATAAAAACATGGCCTGTCTTGTGATAGGCAGTATGTTTCCTACATGTAGACTAAGAAATGTTTTGATCAATTGTTTTATTTTCCTACGGTTTTATTTGTCATCTCTAAGTTATGTCCATTTTCGGTAAAGATCTACACATAACAATCAGATAACTGTAAAATAATCGACTCTCAAGAAGTAAACTCAAGCAATATTGTGTCTGCTACCCAAAGAGTTCTCTTCACTTCGTTATAGATACGACATTGTGTCATTCTTTGTAAATTTTAAATTTTGCCATTTTGCTCATTGTAACCTTCTTAATTATTTTCTTACATAGTATGTCAGCATAATAATGATAGTTTTTGGAAAGCATTGTAGACATTGGTGCACATTTATATTTGTTAAATTATCGATATATGTAATCCTACGTATTTTTTATGTGCGATAAAATAGAGAGTGTCATTAATTGCTGTATCTTTGTTGGAAATCTATATCTAGTGTTAATGAATATATAGAAACGCTAGGAAAAAACTCTAAGTATTCTACGTAAATTTGTCAATATAGGTTGTGATTATAACATTATTGTTGTTATTGCGGGGGTATGGGGTGGGGTGGGGGTGGTAAATGCTGTCAGCTACGTCTCCTACAATAATTTATTTGGAATTTATTTATTTATTGAGCGATTTTAACGGTGACTTTGCGTTATTTATGGTTTACAATTCAACATTTTGTATTATTTAAATTAATACACAATGATTGGAGTATTTTATTTAAATATTATTTTCCTACTGCAACTCAACTGCATGTTGACTACGTTTTCCTTAAATGAGTACATAATAAATTTTCTGAATTTTATATTTTAAATGGAGAATTCTTCTGAAATATTCAGCATATAGTAATTGAGTTTTATTTTCGGTTCGGTTGAAAAAAAATGTTTTTCTTCATAATGTGTTTTATATTTAGAATGTTGTTTCGATCTAATAAACCATAATTGTGTCAGCAATCCTAAGACTTATCTTTCTTTGTTAAAATGGTATCGAATATTAACGAAATACTCATCCCCGCAAAAATGAAACGACCCACTCATAATTCCATTGATCGAGTTTGTTGATTTCTGAACATCACTCAAAATTACCGGACAACACCGATACCAACTGGCAAAGGCTGACATGAACTGACCAGCACACAGATACTGACCAACACAATACAAACTGATAAAGACATACATTTAATGTCCAAAGATTGCTGTCACTGACAGACAATGAAAGTAGCGCTGAAACAGCGAAACTAACGCGGACTTTAGCGGGGACAACACAAATCCAAAGCACTGTATTACAGTAATTGAGAAAGAATATTCCCATTACGACACTGAAATGGATTTCAGCTGTGGCTAAAAACAATCTAAACAATAAATACAATTTATACATATAATAACAATAATTAAAACCTTACGAAACTGACATTAAACTTATCGTGGAATATTTTATTAATAATCGAGAGATAATATAATCCTGACACCATGACACTAAATCAACCGGAAACTACACGTCCAACGTTATATTAAAATGGTGTAGACTAAGCTTTGGTGGTCTGAACTAATAAAAGGAGATATGTTGGCACTTAGAGTATCTATCCGGGGCAATAAGATATACTTTTAACGGGAATGGATATGAAAAGTTACCATCAAAATAAAGGAACAAATTCCACTTTGCAAATTGATAGTACATCTGATAGCCCGACACTTAGTCAGACACTCTATGTCTCAAAATAAATCCTACATTTCTACCAATGCAGATCTTGAGAGAAACTCTCCTGCTAGATGTAGATATTCTAATCATTAGAAAACCATTGAAATCAAACATATATTCGTAATTTCAATAAAGCATTGCTAAGTTATTCACAAGAAGCTCCTTGTCAGACACGATCGTCATGGTTTACAGAGCAATAACCTAAAGTGGATCAGATCCATCTTTAAAATTCGCACTCAAATTAATGCTCTTAGTATTATCCATTGATTTATCCTTTATATTTGAGATTTCGCAAGCCTCCATCTTAGCCTCTTTTCTGTTCCATTATGTATAAATGACCAGCCTGTTATACACAATCAGACTTTTTCTTGCAGACGATACTGCCCTTTACCTAACTGTTTGGCATATAGAGCTATATATCAGACTCCAAACAAATGGATTACATCGATAGGAAAAGGTATCGGTAATAGATAGATAGATAGATAGATAGATAGATAGATAGATTGATAGATAGATAGATAGATAGATAGATAGATAGATAGATAGATAGATAGATAGATAGATAGATAGATAGATAGATAGATAGATAGATAGATAGGTAGGTAGGTAGGTAGGTAGGTAGGTAGGTAGGTAGGTAGGTAGGTAGGTAGGTAGGTAGGTAGGTAGGTAGATAGATATATACGTCACAGACAGACAGATAGATAGATAGACCTACAGACAGAAATATATGACATTATCTTGAGCAAACTTTCTAAGAAAGATGGTTTCGTTCATAGCATGCATTGACACGATATGACAGTACGCGTGAAACAAAGCATCTCAGAAAGCGATAGCGTAAAAGAGTTGATTAATTAAATGTTGTCTGCTCTTAATACAATGTTGCCGTCTCAATTGGTTTATCGAAAGTGTGCAGAGGTGGAGATCGACGACCACAAAAATACAAGTATGAAATTTTGATTTCCAATCACATTAGCTGATAATAATAAAAGGGGGATTTTGTTTAACCAGTGTTTGTTTAACATAATGAAGGTCCTGAGAGCAGATTGATTTAAATGTTTAATTTTGTGTACCGTCTTGAGAAACATTTTATTACGAAATTATAGAACTTTGCAGGCAAAAAAAACAATTTTAATATTTGTTCTACATACTTATATATCTAAAACAATTATCAATACGCCATCGGAAAGTAACCATTTTATGGATGAGGTCAATATTGTGTTTTTAGTGGCCTCGAGTGACCAAGTGGACGAAAGCGCTCTCCGTTACGGATCACTTCCATCTCACCTCTGTCTGCGTGTGTTCGAATCTCAGATTCGGCCAATGTGGGTATGTGAAAAAGCTTGTCAGAAGATTCTCGTAGGTCGGTGGAACTTTCTGGGGGGGGGGGGTTCCCGGGTTCGTCCTCCACCATTAATACTGGTCGCCATGTATAACCTATCGTATGCTGAAAATGGCGTTAAATCCTACAACAATACAAAATACGTCCTTTGTCTGTCAAAATAAAGGTCCTGGTTTTACAATGTTCAAAACGTCAAGAGAAAATGAATCTATAAAAAGAAGGGAAACAGACACAAAAAAACGTTAAAGAAAAAGGTATTAGTTTTGAGAGTGCCCTAAGAAGAAAGAGGTGTACACTTCAGAACCGAAAGAGAAGAAAATCCAATACGCATCAAGAAATTCAGTAAGGTAAGCCAAATAGAGGAAACGGGAGAAGAGGAAGAACCCATGCCAGGGAAGAATTTAAAACAGAAAACAGGAAAGAAGTAGATATAATTTTGTGACATGTGGGATTTCATTGTTTCTGATTCCATGTGTGTGTTTTTGTGTGTGGTGGGGGTGACTGTATGTGTGTGTGTGTGATTTAGAGTTGTAACGTAGCTTTTAACAATGTTTCAGTCATACGATGTCTGCATTGAGGCAGTTTATAGTGATGTCTAGCACTGGGGCATCATGCTGCAAACATATGGCATGATGTCCCACCCAACTACATTATCCCGACGTCAAGCCGACCACTTATAGCACTAACATCTTAATGCTGAGCGGCAAGTGAGGCAGCTGTTAGTACCAGCCATTGGTACGACTCGGGAGATCGAGCCCACGTTCTCCAGCATCTGTGGCGGACGCTCTAAAAAGTAGGCCACCGGAACGGTCTCTGATTTTCAAGAGAATATACTATAAAAGAGAAGATAAGATTCTTTGTACTGAAGTGTATTTGTTTTCAATAATATGTATAAAATACTCAAATATTTACACACATACTCGCACATACACACATACATTGTATAATGCAGGAGTTCAAGTTTCTATAAGATATATGTGTCTATCAAAAACACTGCTAAAGTCTTTTTCACGTCCAAAATTAGAAACAATCGTGTATTTTAATTTGTATATAATTTCTTCTACATGATGTAGACGAAAAGTATATGATGACCGTGTAAATTTCGAAATGTTCTTCTATATTTCCTTTGTTAAAGCAAAACACCAGTCAGAATGAATCGCACTACCAGACGCGTGAGGTGTATAACAAACCATACAATCAAAGCCTGGCAAAGAAAGGGCTTTTACACTATCTAGGGCAAAGAACTGTGCTGAAGTTATGTTAGAATTACGTGGAAAATCTGCTTTAGTCTGGTTTGTTTTTGGACCCCGCATTTCAAATTCTTGTTGTTGTTGAAACAAATTGGAGGAGAGCATTCTCTTCTAACCATAAATTCTACGAATTTAGTTAAAACAATTGAATAAACAGATGTTCTGACATAGACTCAGACTCAGAAGTATAATAAAATGATTAAAAATCTTAACGCTAGAATTAAATATAGTTTTAACGCTAGTATAAAGCAGTTTTAATGCTTGTATGAAATTCAGTTTTAACGCTAGAATGAAATATAGTTTTATCGCTAGTATAAAACAGTTTTAATGCTTGTATTAAATATAATTTTAACGCTAGTATGACATATAGTTTTACGCTAGTACGAAATTTATTTTGGTAAACCCAGGTTCAAAATGTTTTGATTTTAGTTATTTTTTTTTCTCTTCAACGTTCTAACAGAAATAATAGTATGGTATTATGTTTGACGGTTATTACATATTCTTCCACATGGAAAAATGACACTAATATATGAATGTGATTTTGCTAGATGATAAGGAGTCTAAGTACATTCCATTATTCAACTGTCATAATCATAAAGAATTCATGAAATGCAAAATTTGTTCAATGTAAAATTCACTTAATTTAGACCAGCCTTTTTTTTGCTACAATCACATCTGCGTCAGCGTTTGCGTTGTCAGCCTATCCAAACGTCCGTCAGTAATATAAACAGTACTATCAATATGGTATGTAATACTCAGTACATACGTACATACATGCAGCTTCAACGTGTTTACGCAAAAATCAAGTGCACAACATTATATAAAATACTAAGACACAACAATAAAACCAGAATGTTAGTTCATATTTCATTTCTAGAACATACTAAGCTGTCAACAAGATAAGGTCTATTACTGACATTATAATGAAAATAACATAATACACGTGTGGGACAGCAGGTTTTTGTATCCATGAATACCAATTGGCACCTTTACTCACTAAATATAGTCATAAAAACAGAAATTCCATTGAGATCCGTTTGTACAAAGAAATTGGAGTAGAGTAGGACAAAGAGAAAAAGAACAGTTCAATCTTGGCCTAACATTTCTATATCTCTCTTCATGCTCCACTTTCTGAGAGCTCAAATGAAATCAAAATCAGAAAAAATATGTCATCACTAGTTGTATAAGCATTATTCTGTTATATATTTTTAAACTTTAATTTAATAATTATTTATGAGCATACCCAGTTCCTTACTTGTCTATGAATGTTGTTATGTGCGTCACTCTCAAGAGGGATATACATATTTAGGTTTGTTACCTTGAATTTCTTGAGAAACTAATCTTAGTGACTGCTATGTACAATTGTCAAGAGATCATTATCTTTAGGTCACATCTGCTCCAACAAGTTGCTTTTGGGATAACATAAACTTTACTTACTTTCCTGAATAGTTGTTTACTGACCTCTATACCAAATTTATTGTATGTTCCTTTCTGCTATATTCTGGTTTTGGAGAGTGATATATCCTATTTTGATCTTTACGGATTGGGTAGGGAGGCCCTCCTGTCCTATTTGTAAGTGTTTGCTATATTGCATGTGTTGTTATATGGTTTGAGTTGATTTTATTCGTGTTGGATTTTATTTATGTTATTATTCTATACATTCGTTACTTTCTATGAAGTAGACTTCTGCTATCCACTTTTCTATTTCTTTTTCTGCCATCTCATTTTGTCTCTTCTCTTAGTTCTATCTCTTTCTCTTATTGAGTCTAATGTTCCTGTATTTGCTGTTGTTGATGATTTGAGTAACTGTTATTCTTCAGTTCTCTCTTGTAAATCCGTTTACCTAGAGTTAATTCTTCCAGCCACAAAGGCCATGACCTTTGACCCAAAAACCAATAGCTTTCTTTCTTACACTAAGTTCAAGCTATCCTCAAATTTTAGTAACTGTTAATGGCAATGAACCTTATTGTGCTGAAGACATTTTCTTTCTTCAATCACAGTAATACTTGTCTGTTGACCTTTTAACCCTTAAATCATTAAGAGTCTTCCTTATCGCAAGTCACCTGCAAAGGGTGTTAACTGAAGCTGATCGAAAACTAGTACTGGTTGTCTTTGATGTCACTGTCTTAGTCATAAGCTTCAACAAATTTCAGTTTCCTTGCTCAATATTAGTTGATGACTTTTTATGTTTTCTGCCGTTTTAATGATAATCCCAAAATTTCAATTAATTTAATAAGATCTTCGGAAAATCTATTTACAAAGTCACATAATTCACATTATTCACAAATTTTTGATAAATTTGTACGATGCATTTAAATTATATCACATTTATTCGTTTATGTGAAGCTCGATACTCTCCATTTTGAGGGTAATCTGATGCTAGCATTAGTTAGATTTGTACATTCTCTCAAAATACTAAACAAATAAATCTGTAAACTTTACATATAGACACACTCACATCGTCATTAGTACTGTATAACTGTATAACTATTTAATATAAGCAATTCGTAAGATTCCAGAGCACTAATAAGATCTTCACAACAATTATCCGTTCTGTCCTGACAGATTTCTCGTGGATAATTAATGCTTAAGCTAGCAACAACAACTCAAAACGATGTTCGATATCGGAGAGCCCGAAGTAAAGAGACTCATTCCTAATCTGTGATTTGAGATTGGGCAAACCCGTATTCATCAGTGCGGCTATCATCAATTTGTCAAAAGTGCTTATGCATGAATTCCAATATGACTTCATCATACGCAAGTATGGATATAAAACCACGCTGTTCTTGACCGATACTGACACGCTCTCTTCGATATCAGCGATTAACCAACTCAGAGTCAGTTCGACTGTGACAACAACAACAAACCTCTTTGGAAAATTCAACCTATGGCATTGCCCTCGTCAAGCAGTTCATGGCAACCTCCAATACTACTCCATGAAAACGTTCCGGTCTCAAACACGTTTGATGATAGACATTACTTCACCGATGGTATACAGATGATCGCGCATGAACACTACAGCATCCACAACTGAGACAAACAACAATTGATACGATTGACATTAGCCCAGAATCATCCTTTGATACATCAAAAACACAATCAAAAGTGATCCATAACTCCCATTTCACTGCATACATCACACGGAACCATGCCCCATTTAATCTTCATTGATCCACCAAAAACCATACAAAAAGTAGTCCAGAACCCCCACTGATACTCTTTGATACCATCAGCACTGGTCCAGAATTCTCCTTTGATGCCCTATAAACAACAAAACGTGTTCCAAAACCACCATTGATCTATCACAAATTGGTCCTAAGGCCTCTTGGATACCCCTAAAGCGACCAAATATGTTGTCCAAAGCCCCTATAGGTCCATAATAAATCATCCAAAACCCTCTTTGATACCATCAACACTTGTCCAGAATCGTCCTTTGATGTCCTAAAAACGACAAAACGAGGTCCAAAACCACCACTGATATATCATAAACTGGTTCAAAAACCCCTTTGATACCCGAAAGCGACCAAATATGTGGTCCAGAACCCCCATGGATCCATAACAACAAGTCGCCCGGAACCGTATTGGATACCATCAAGACTAGTCCAGAATCACTTAGGCAAATCATTCTTTGATACCGTACCGTAAAACGACCCAAAGAGTAGCCAAGAGCCCACATTTTCCCACATATCTGGTGTCTCGATTCACGGGCATTTTAAATCGAAAAATAATTTTTTTTTATTTCGATTAAGGTATCATAAGGTAAATAATCTTTTCTACACTGTTTCAATCTTTTTGAAAACGTTTCTTATCAGCCTTTCCTTTTCTGCCAAGTGGTTAATTGGCGATTTCAACTTAACTCTGATTTTGATTCGCCGCAAATAAATGAGGAGCAAATCTTGCACAAACCTCTCTGAGTTTCAAATGATAATTCATTCTATTATAACAGTTGAAGACTTCAATCTTTTCGGATCCAGCCTACATCAATGTAATCTAATGGCAGGTATTGTACGGTTCTCGTAATCCGTGGCGGTGATAAAAGGATCTTGTCCCACTCTTCAAAATGAAAGGTGATTTTGTAGCCTGCAAGAATATCGATGGTGTGATGGCAGCCCTTAACATCATTTATGATGTTGATGGGTGGAGATAGTTTGTTGATTCATCAAAGACGCGTATTTAATCTGTTTTGCCGTATATTGATAATGTTTTGCCAACAATTTCAGTTGGTCATGTAGTCCATACGAAAACATCCTATGAGAACATAAAACAACCTTTGAGGTGCATAAACTATGACCAGTGGCAGCTTTGTGGCTATTCTAAGGTTCATGCTCTCTTGCTTGGTCTGCAGAGTGGATGCATTAAGTGCTGCTCTTTTCTCTGAGAAAGGGATATTCGTGCGAAAGATTCTACTTCATTAAGAGAGACTGACCACACCCACAGTCATTGGAGCTTGGGAGGAAAGTGTTCAGCATCCACAGCTTGTTTAATCAAGAAAGATTTTATTATCACCCGTCTACATCAAGATAAGTCTGATGAAGAACTTTGGCAGTGTCATTAAGAAAACACAAGCACCTTTCAAGTACCTCCGTGGAAAATATCCACGTTTAATAAAAGCTAAGATTAATGACGGTGTCTTTGTTCGACCTGAGATTCGTGATCTTCTTCAAGATGATGCATTTGATATTGCACTGCATTGGAAAAAGATGGTAAGGAAAGCTATCCAGCTAGTGGCAACAACCTTTCTCGAAACCAAAGTTTACAAGTGCAGGCAAAACCTCTTGAAGTCACTTAAAGCCTTGGTTGCAATATGTCACTAAACATACATTTTGTTTGCACTCTCACCTAGATATTTCCGACGAACTGTGGTGAAATGAGCGACGAGCACGGCGAGCTATTTGATCAGGACATTGAAACAATGGAGAAACGCTATCAGGGCAAATGGAGCCCATCAGGTCTTGCAGACCATTCTTGGACAGTCATAATTAATAAAACAGACAAACCAACACTGAATATATACATAGCAGGTCTGTTTGACTCTTATTTCATTATATAGTTTATTTATGTAACGGTTTTGCTATTTTTAAAGTGTTTCATAAACAGGACAGGTGACATATAATCATGTAAAGCATATAAAAAGACCTGCGTTTACAACTTAAAACACGACTATCTACACAATAAACATAGACATAAAATCTAAAGATATAAATATTTTGAAAATATTTGCCAATGAGTTGTTTTAATTGTCATATTTGAATTCAAGATATTAAAATGCATAATAAAGAGAATGTTTCATCTCTGAAGCAGACGACTTCTAAAAATGTATAGACCAGTTAGTGCAGGTGAATTTCAGTAAAGACAAAGGAAGTGTAGGAGAATATTATCTGAAGTATTTTAATTCTTAAATATCATTATCATCCAAAGCAATTGTGGCCAAATTCAATACAACATTACGAATATGAATCAATAAAGAAACACGCAAAGAAATCATGGATACCCTGCATGAATGTTATTTGAACTTATTTGAAAGAAGCGGTATCTTCGTCTAAGATACAGAAACAGCGATAAGGAAGACAAAGTCACCTTCGCCAAATTGTGAAAAGAAAATGCCAGTCAAAGGAAAATTGTATTTATTCAGCGTGGAGGGTATCTACCTACGTTGATAGGACCGTTGCGAAATGTCTCTGCACCTTGTCAGGTACGATTTTGTACCTTTTTAGCGAGAAATGGTGAAATGGGAAGACAAGCCAAACGCAGTTGAAACTGATACACATTCCTTAAAATAAAATCATTTATATCATTGAAGCTAATGGTATAACAAACATTAACATTAGTTCCGTACAAGCGATGACTGGAATTCCGTCATTGGCACGAAGAATGGACACATCTTTCGACTCCTAAACGACAGATATGTTAACATCAGATTTACATTAATACCTATCTTATAACCGTTGGTGTCGCCATTATTTCATGCTCTACAAGATGCAGATTTAACAGCTGGAAATGAATTCCTCTAAACTGCAATCAACGACAAACAAAATACTAAAGAAGCCTTCATGAGATCAAGACAAGATGTACTGCATCAGACTCCAAAATAATATTGCTGGAAATAAAGCTTGTCCGAGATACAGAAACAGCGATGAAGAAGACATAGGTTCGGAAACATGGTGAAAACGAAAATACATGGGTCAAAGAAATAACATGCTAGTTCTAAAGTGGAGATTATTAACGTAGGCTGAAACCATTCTTGTTAAATAAAGTTTCTCCGGTGTTATGATGAATAGCTGAATCTCTTGTGTGAGAGAAGAATGATGAAATGAGAACGAAAAGAAGATCTAAAAAAGACACTTTTCTGAAAATACGTTATACTTGTGCACTTTTAACTTATGGAAGGGCGAACATTAATTTTACTTCCGTGCAAACGATGGATGGAATTCCACCGTGGGTACGAAGAACGGACACATCACTGAATCACTAAATGACAGAAAGCAGCTTTCATTGAACCCATTTTAAAATCGAAAGTGACCTGTGGATTGCATGCTGTAAAAGATGCTGCTTTGATAGAACGAAAAGAATACATCCAAAAGGCCATCATCGACGCACAATGTACAACAGAAGGAAATGTTTTGTTGCTCCAAACTGGAAAATACTAACTGTTTGGTAGCCGGGACACTGACAAATTCGCTTCACACTTGTGGTCAGGTCATTAGTTCCTTCTCAACGCCACGGCAAAGTCAAAGGAGAAAGAAACATTTAATCAATCCATCTCTTATGGAAACGTTCAGAAAGGAATACGAGTAGAAAACACGGCAGTTTTCAGAGAATTTGACGTTTTATATTACTAACTGAGAAATGGAAGATGATGCATCAGAACATTACTAGATGTGTGCCATTCCACAGACGACGATAACGATGTAAGAATCCAAACTGGCAGAATTCCATTCTGTCAAATGACAAACGGAAAATTACAGAATTGTTAATAACAGCTAATTGCACCCAAAAGTCAAAGTTCTCACAACAAAAACACAAATCAAGTATTCGATACCAGAGTAGATGATGTAAACAATTTTACGACTTCATTATATCTCTAGATTTGTAATATTTGACAATTGTGCTCTTTCTCTCTTATAATACTTTGACCAGCGAAAAATATGAAAATCATATCCTTCCTCTCCACATCAAATCATTTCCCTTTCTTAATCAATAAGCTATATCTGACTCTTGATTTTATGTCTTGTACGTTTCAGTAGACTAAAATTGTTAATTACTGTTCAGCCATTAGGCTTTATACTTCCCTTTGACTACGATCTTCTATGGAATGTTACTCTTATGTTCAGTCACATAATGAAACGGAGGCCACTACAAAAGTTACAATTTATTTATTAACAATTTTTTATGATGCCGTGTATATCAGAGAATATATGTAGAAGTAAATTGCCTTATTTTCGATAATCGTTTTCTAAAATTTGTTTCATATTCAAACAAGCTGTTATCGAATCCGTTAAAATAACGAATAAATGAAATTACTACATGCTTTCTGATCTCTGTAGTAGTGACTAATAATGTAATTGAAGCTATATGGCTGTTAGTTTTATATTCAATAATGTACTCCCTCTCACCCTCCCCCTTGCTCAAACTTTATTTTTGTTTGCATCAAATGAAACTTTAGTTTGGATTACCTGAATGGTTTATGATCTTGCAGGTTGATTATTCAGTTTACTACCGATATCTTTTGTTCGCAATTCACGCACAGCCGCACATAATCTGTTTTACTTGAATAATGCATTACTTATCATTTATTTTGGTCTAGTAATGTCATCTTTCTGACGTTATTGGATTTCCATTTATTTATAATTAATATCACAGCATTTGTTTGAAGTGAGTTGTTAACTTTTTATTATTAATTTTCTAGCAACGTCATGATCATCTATTTTATATCTTTTCATTGGGGATGATTCTATAAAACGTTCACATAGAATCAGATGTATTACTTTTGCAAGAAAGCTGGATTGAACATAAAGGTCTCAAGACTTTGAGGAAAACGTAAAATTGAGACATCTGCATTTGGAGTTTGTGTACTTAAGATATTCTACAATCTGTTTATTGAATATATATATTAATTTAGTGTAATATAACCTTTATACGAGTACAAAGTTAACTTGTCAGACCAACTAATAGAAACAAGAAGATGAAAGTTCCATCTGAGATAGTCTACTTTCTAATAATTGGCCTAATTTCTACATTTTTTGTGGGGTCGGCATTAGAGAGCTACTTCTGTGAATGTCTTGGACGTTTAAGCTTAAAAAACAAAATATGCAGAAATCACCTGCTATGGACAGTGAATCAGACACAAGAATCTCAGTGCTTCTTGAAATGTTTAAGAGGCGGTGAAGGATGCCAGGCTGTTTTCTACAATGGTTTAGCAAACACGTGTCAGGGTCATTCTTTGGTTTTGACTGAATTAGATGATTGCCATGATGAAGAGGGATCCAACTACTATCACAAATGCTCAAGTATGTACGTTTTATTGTCTGTCTGCATGCATGTATGCATATGTCTGTCTGTCAGTATGTCAGTCTGTCAGTTGTCTTCATGTATGTATGTATGTATGTATGTATGTATGTATGTATGTATGTATGTATGTATGTATGTATGTATGTATGTATGTATGTATGTATGTATGTATGTATGCATTGTGAGGGATACTCAATTTATAATTTTATTAAATTTTGTTTCTGCCTGATATAACATTTTAATTCAGTTGGAAAGTAATGCAAATACTCATTAAATGCAACATTTCAATCCCGCGATATTCCTGTAAATTTTGAATAATGACATGAACAAATTTATTTTAACGTTTTACACGTAATAATTGTTACCATACTGTACCAATACATTTCTTTCCTCACGATTTTTAATTTTTGCTACTGCTTTCATGTCCTGGAAACCGATCTGTACATTTCCTTTCTACCTAATCCAAAATAAAAGACCATACAATATATTGTAGGACAAAGACATTCCCAACATTGAATAATGAGAAAAGCTTAATTTGGATCAGGTGCAAATGATTTATGTAAGTCTTGTTTGTTTCTTAAGGGGTGGGGGTATTTCAATGTGAAAAGACTTTATTACGCATCTGTAAACGTAACGCCTAGACTGAAATGTTACAGGTCATTGTTGGCGACTGTGCAATAAGCGATCAACTGCGTGAAATGTTGACATTTTGATTTCACTATGACTTGAAGCATGAAATGTCATTCTCAATTCATTTGAAATAGATACAGATATAGTCCTCTTCGTTAGGAAGGCATAGTGTTATTGATCATTTTAATGTCTATAATTTGCGTATGTAAATTCTGTCTCGCAAAAAAACTTCTAACAAAATCATCAAATCCTCTGTGTTAAAACAGTTCTCTGTTAAAATCAAGCATGTATCACACACACACACACACACACACACACACACACACACACACACACACACACACACGCACACACACACACACAGAGTTACATATTTCCGAAACTTTGCAAGCTGTATTTTATTGAATTTGTTAATATCACAATGTTACGAAATTGAAGTTCACGGGATGGTGTTAGATCTGCACAAACTTGAGTGGACAACTACTTGTGTTGATTAGTTTATCACGTGATCTTAATCTTCATCAGTGCAAATAACGTTCGAAATATTCAGATTCAATTCGCAAAGAATCTTTTTTTCCGACAGGCAAGAGGAAGAGAAACTGTCAAGAAATTCTATGTGAAGGACATGCTACAGGAATTTACACAATATATCCTGGTAATGACTCGAACGGTGTGAGTGTTCGGTGTGATATGGACACAGACGGAGGGGGCTGGACAGTATTCCAACGAAGAGTGGACGGGTCAGTTAATTTCGATCGTTTATGGACTGATTATAAATCTGGCTTTGGGAATGCAACCACAGAGTATTGGCTAGGTCTTGATAGCATACATAAACTGACTTCACAAAGAAACGTAGCACTTCGTGTTGATCTCATCGCTCCGGGACCACCGCAACGATCAGCGTATGCAGTGTACTCCAAATTCACAGTAGGTGATGAAAGCAGTAAATACATTCTGACCGTTGCTGGATATTCCGGAAATGCGACAGACGAACTGTATGCACATAATGACATGAAGTTTAGCACCACAGACAACGACAACGATGCAGCAGGCAAGAATTGTGCTGTTGAATATCATGGAGCTTTTTGGTTTAGAAACTGCCTTTTTGTTAACTTAAATGGCTTGTATGTGTCAGCAATTCCTTGGACGGGAGTTATTTGGAGATCTTTTTCCGGATCTGACGTGTCTCTGACATACACAGAAATGAAACTGAGATAAAGTATGTATGGACGAATTACTTTTTTAACCTCATTTTTTATTTTATTAAATGCCGGATTAAGTGGAAAGTGCTTGTCAATATCTTGGTCTTTATTCCTTTGTAAAACATATCAGTAATGTTAATAATAATCTAAAAAGAATGTTTTATATATAAATAAATAGTATAATAGCATATCTTCCGACAACGTTTTTACTGTCATGGATTGTGTCCACCAGATAAGTAATCTCCGGTGCAATATTTTCTTGTGTATTTGATTAATCTCTAATAATGTTGTGGAAGATACATTTATCCCCTAAAATATCTAGACGTCTGTAACTATTCGAAATGGAGATTAAGGCAAATTAAAAGGGACAACATCTTCATTGTCCTTCTCTAATTCGGATTAATGTCGTTGCCATGTTGTTAAATTTCATGATAATGTTACATAAACATAAAAATAGCTGGAATAAGTGTGCATAATATACATTTTTAACGTAGCTTTAACAATTTCTCAGTCATATCACGTATGCAGTGTGACAGTTTATAGTGATGTCTAGCACTGGGCATCGTGCTGCAGAAATGTAGTATGATGTTTCTACCCAGTGACCTTATCATGACACCTTGGCTAACCAGTCCTAACACTAACCTCTTAATGCTTGGTGCCAAGAGAGGCAGCTGTTAGTACTATTTTTAAAAATCTTTAGTATGAATCAGCTGAGACGGACGCTCCAACCAGTTAGGCCCCCGGAGCGGTCTAATGGCGAAACAAGCTATTGTTCTCTTAAATTGAGATATTAAAAGCTAGTGAAAGTTTCAAAAAAATGGCGAAAATATATATATGAAAAAACGTTAATATGGATTTTTTGTCCTATTCTTTACTTTTATTCAAAAACAGTTCACTTGAAACATGTCTGACTAATACGCTATGAAGTCTGTTAAGGCAGAATGTTCAACGGCTATTTCCCCGTCATAAAATAAGATTGACAAGAATTTCTCAGTGATTACTGCGTTCCATATATAGTAATTAATCAGACGATTTCAAAAGTAAATGTTGCATAATAAGCGGATAGATAATTACCTTTGTTATTTGTTCCCCTGATTAGTTCTAACATCTTGCATATAACCAAATCAGCTCACACATTATTCGACAGCAGATTTGGGTCAGTATAAATTTGCAGTTGCAATAGAATTATTAGCAAGTGCATACTGTAAAATCAAGAGCATGTCGGTTAGGAATATTTTTTGATAAATAAAACATATATAATTTTTTTCTGAGATCATAATATTTCTTTACACAATAATCTACGCGTAGAGGATGAATAAGAGAACATTTTCCTGGATAACGGCAAATAATTGATTCTATGAACCTTTGTGTGATGTAATGAACTTAAATCTGGTACCCACTGAATTTTAAAGTTTGATATCACTATGTACTATTTCCTAGACGTAAGGAGAGCTTTATACATATTGAAATGTATAACATACTTATAGAACATATTTTGAGGCATTTCCGTTGATATTTTTTTCTCGTGCACTCACTGACAATACATGTTAATCCGCTATTTCCACTTTGTTGCTAAGCACGAGCTGTGCAGTGATTTTGGCTACTAACATCATTTGTAATTTTCCTATAAATAACAATAGGTAACTGAGCTTTTTGTGATTTTGTCCAGCGTCCGTAGCAGTCGAACGTCCAAGATCGGGTTATATTCTTGCATTTTCCAAGATTAAAATGTATCAGTCTGTTTCTACTGATAACCTCATATATGTACCGTAATAGAAACATGGCCTGTCTTGTGATAGGCAGTATGTTTCCTATATGTAGACTAAGAAATGTTTTGATCAATTCTTTTTTTTTCCTAGGGTTTTATTTGTCATCTCTAAGTTATGTCCATTTTCGGTTAAGTTCTACACATAACAATCAGATAACTGCAAAAAAATCGACTCTCAAGAAGTAAACTCAAGCAATATTGTGTCTGCTACCCAAAGAGTTCTCTTCCCTTTATTACAGATATGACATAGTTTTATTTTTTGTAAATTTAAATTTTGTCTCTTTGCTCTTTGTAATTATTTTATTATTTTTTACTTATATACTATGTCGGCATAATGATGATAGTTTTGGAAAGCACTGTGGACATTGCTGCACATTTATATGTGTTAAATTGTCGTTATATATATTCTTGAGTTATTCTTAATGTTTGAAAAAATATAGTGTGTCAGGAATTGTTGTATCTTTGTTGCAAAATGTATATATAGTATTAGGGAATATATAGAAACGCCACGAATAAACTCTTATTAAATCTATCTATATAAGTTGAGATTATAACATTATTGTTGGTTGGTTTTTTTTTTCTTCTAAATGTTGTCGCTTAAAGCTACGTTTTCTACAATAATGTATTTAGAAATTATTTATTCTTTAAGATATTTCAACTGTGATTTTTCGTTAATTATGGTTTAAAATTCGACATTTTAAATTCTTTAAATTAGTAAACAATGATTGGAATATTTTATTTAAATATATTTTCCTACTGCAACTCAAGTACCTGTTGACAACGTTTTGATTAAATGAGTACATAATCAATTTTCAGAATTTGATATTTTAAATAGAGAAATTCTTCTGAAATATACAGCATGTAGTGATTGAGTTAAAAATTTTGTTTTTCATAAGGTGTTTTAGATATAGAATGGTGTTTGGATTTAATAAACCATAATTGTGTCAGCAATCCTGAAAGTTATCTTTCTTTGGTAAGATGGTATCGAACATTAATGCCAGACGCATCTTCGCAAAAATAGACAAAACGTACTCATAATTCACGGGATCGAGTTTATTGAATACTGAACATCACTCAAAATTACCGGCCAACACTAATACAAATTGGCAAGCACTGACATGAACTGATCAGCACACATAGATACTGACCAACGAAAATATAAACTGACGAACACAAATCTTTAATGTACAAAGATGGCGGTCACTGACCGAGACTGAAAGTAGTACTAAAACAGCGAAACTAACGCGGACTTTAGCTAAGACAAGAAAAATCCAAACAATTGTATTACAGTTTTCAAGAAAAAATACTCACATTTCGAAACTGAAGTATGTAATCTCCGGTGAAATATTTTCTTGTTCACCGTCATTGCATTTCAAGTGAATACATTAGTATTTGATTAATGTCTAATAATGTTGTGGAAGATACATTTATCCCCAAAAATATCTAGACGTCTGTAAATATTCGAAATGGACATTAAGGCAAATTTAAAGAGACAACGTCTTCATTGGCCTTCTCTAATTCGGATTATTGTCGTTGCCATGTTGTTAAATTTGATAATGTTATATAAGCAAAATAATAGCTGGTATGAGTGTGCATGATTTACATTTTTAACGTAGGTTTAACAATTTTTTCAGTCAATTCGCTACGACGTATGCAGTGTAGCAGTTTATAGTGATGTCTAGCACTGGGCATCATGCTGCAAAAGTGTAGTATGATGTTTCAAGTCAGTGACATCATCCTGACACCCTGGATGACCAGTCCTAACATTGACCTCTTAACGCTGGGTGCCAAGAGAGGCAGCTGTTAGTACCATTTTAAACAATCTTTAGTATGAATCGGTTAAGGCGGACGCTCCAACCAATTAGGCCACCGGAGCTGACTAACTTGCGAAACAAATTATTGTACTCTTCAATGGATATATTTAAAGCTAGTGAAATTTTCGAAACAATGGCAAATATATATATATATATATATATATATATATATATATATATATATATATATATATATATATATATATATATATATATATATATATATATATATATATATATATATATATAAACATTCATAGGGCTTTATCGTCCTAGTATATTCTATTCTTTCGAGCAAAGAAAGTTAACTTGAAACCTATCTGACAAATACGCTATGAAGTCTGTTAAGGAAGAATGTTCAACGGCTATTTCCCCGTGTTAAAAAATGTTCTCAGTGAGTACTGCGTCCCATATATACTAATTAATCAGACGATTTCAAAGGTAAGTGTTGCATAATAAGCGAATAGATAATTAGCTTTGTTATTTGTTCCCCTCCTTACTTCTAACATCCTGCATATAACCAAATCAGTTCACATATTATTCGACAGCAGATTTGGGTCGGTATTAATGTATTGTTGCAATAGACTTATAAGCAAGTATATACTGTAAAATCAAAGGGATGTTGGTTTGGAATATTTATTGGACTGCTTGATATAAAATACATGTATAATTATACCAGAGTTCATTATATTTCTTTACAAAATAATCTACATGCAGAGGACGAAGAAGAGAACATTTTCCTGGATAACGGCAAAGAATTGATTCTATGAATATTTCTGTGATGTAATGAACTTAAATCTGGTACCCACTGAATTTTAAAGTTTGATATTCAGATCTACTACTTCCTAGACGTAATGAGAGCTTTGTATATGGTAAAATATTTAACATACTTATAGAACATATTTTGGGGCATTTTCATTGATATTATTTTCTCGTGCACTCACTGACAATATATGTTAATCCGCTATTTGCACTATGCAAAGGCAGACGAATTTCCGTATTGAGAGAGAGAGAGAGAGAGAGAGAGAGAGAGAGAGAGAGAGAGAGAGAGAGACGTTCCCATTTTTATGTCAATTTGGGACATATAACAACTATTCGTATCAATGTTAGTTAGCGGATTACATTTCCAATTCTTCTGTTTAATACCTTACGGACAGATCAAACTTGCTAACATAAAATATTTCAGTGAGACGAATTTCTACTGTATATACTGAGAACCTCAAATATGTAGCGTAATAGAAACATGGCCTGTCTTGTGATAGGCAGTATGTTTCCTATATGTAGACTAAGAAATGTTTTGATCAATTCTTTCATTTTCCTACGGTTTCATTTGTCATCTCTAATTTATGTCCATTTTCGGTTAAGTTCTACATATAACAATCAGATAACTGTAAAAGACCGACTCTCAAGAAGTAAACTCAAGCAATATTGTGTCTCCTACCGAAAGATTTCTCTTCACTTCGTTACAGTTTTATTCTTTGTAAATTTTAAATTTTGCCACTTTGCTCGTTGTAAAATGTTTAATTATTTTCTTACATAGTTTGTCAGCATAATAATGATAGTTTTTGGAAAGCGTTGTAGACATTGTTGCACATTTATATTTGTTAAATTATCGGTATATGTAATCGTACGTTATTTTTTATGTGTGATAAAATGTAGTGCGTCACGAATTGCTGTATCTTTGTTGGAAATTTATATCTAGTGTTAAGGAATATATAGAAACGCTAGGAAAAACCTCTTAGTAAATTTATCAATATAGGATGTGATTATAACTTTATTGTTGTTTTATGTGGGGGTGGGGTGGTGATTATAAATGTTGTCAGCTACGTCTCCTACAATAATTTATTTAGAAATTATTTATTTAGAGATTTTAACTGTGACTTTGCGTTATTTATTGTTTACAATTCGACATTTTGTATTATTTAAATTACTACACAATGATTGGAGCATTTAATTTAAATATTATTTTCCTCCTGCAACTCAACTGCATGTTGGCTACGTTTTGCTTAAATGAGTACATAATAAATTTTCTGAATTTTATATTTTAAATAGAGGATCCTTCTGAAATATTCAGCATATAGTCATTGAGTTTTATTTTCGCTTCGGTTGAAACAAAAATCTTTTTGTTCATAAGGTGTTTTAGATATAGAATGTTGTTTGGATTTAATAAACCATAATTGTGTCAGCAATCCTAAGACTTATCTATCTTTGTTAAAATGGTATCGAATATTAATGCCAGACTCATCCCCGCCAAAATGAAACGACCCACTCATATTTCCTTTGATCGAGTCTGTTGAATACTGAACATCACTCAAACTTATCGGCCAACACCAATACCAACTGGCAAACACTGACATGAACTACCCAGCACACATAGATACTGACCAACACAATAAAAACCGATCAAGACATACATTTAATGTCCAAAGATGGCGGTCAATGACAGAGATTGAAAGTAGCGCTGAAACAACGAAACTTAGATAACACGGACTTTAGCGGGGACAACAAAAATCCAAACCATTGTAATAGAGTAATCGAGAAAGAATACTCCAATTACGACATTGAAATGTAATTCAGCTGTGACTACAAAACAATCTGAACAATAAATAAAATTTAAACATATAATAAAAATAATTAAAATATTACGAAACTGACATGGAACTTATCGTGGAATATTATATTAATAATCAAGAGATAATATAATCCTGACACCAAGACACTAAATCAACCGGAAACTACACATCCAACGGTATATTAAAATGGTCAAAACTAAGCGTTGGTGGTCTGAACTGACAAAACGAGAAATGTTAGGACTAAAGTAAACTAAAGTAACAAATTCCAATTTGCAAATTGAAAATACATCTGATAGCCCGACACTTAGTCAGACACTCTATGTCTCAAAGTAAATCCTACATTTCTACCAATGCAGATCTTGTGAGTAAATCTCCTGCTAGATGTAGATATTCTAATCATTAGAAAACCATTGAAATCAAACATATATTTCGTAATTTCAATAAAGCATTGCTAAGGTATTCACAAGAAGATCCTTGTCAGACACGATCGTCATGGTTTACAGGGCAATACCAAAAAGTGTATCAGATCCATCTTTAAAAGTTGCACTCAAATTAATGCTCTTAGTATTATCCAATGAGTTGTCCTTTATATGTGAGATTTCGCAAGCCTCCATCTTAGCCTCTTTTCTGTTCCATTATGCATAAATGACCAGCCTGCAATATACAATCAGACTTTTTCTTGCAGATGATACTGCCGTTTACCTAACTGTTTGGCATATAGAGCTCTATATCAGACTCCAAACAAATGGATTACATAGGAAAAAGTATCGGTAATAGATAGATAGATAGATAGATAGATAGATAGATAGATAGATAGATATATAGATAGATAGATAGATAGATAGATAGATAGATAGATAGATAGATAGATAGGCAGACAGAGAGACAGAAGGACTGACTGAGAGACAGACAGACAGACAGACATATAGATAGATAGATAGATAGATAGATAGATAGATAGATAGATAGATAGATAGATAGATAGATAGATAGATAGATAGATAGATAGATATGACATTATCTAGAGCAAACTTTCTGAACATCGTATCTAGAAACATGATTTCGCTCATAGCATGCAATGACACGATACGACAGCACGCGTGAAACAACTCATCTCAGAAAGCTTGACTGTAAAAGACTTGATCAATTAAATGTTGTCTGCTCTTAATGCAATGTTGTCGTCTCAATTGTTTTATCGAAGGTGTGAAGGGGTAGAGACCAACGACCACAAAAATACAATTGTGAAATTTTGATTTCCAACGACATTAGCTGATAATAATACAAAGGGGGATTTTGTTTTACCAGTGTTTGTTTAATACAATGAAGGTCTTGAGAGCAGTGGACAAGTGTGTCAGGTTCTTTAATCCAGCACTTTTTCAGTAATGTGTTATTATAATGGCTGTAGCAGCTTAGGGCGGCTATTTATTGCAGGAGGAAGTAAGGAATAATAATGATAAAAGTGACTATAATGATATGATGTTTGTTCCGTCGCACGACATGCACTGGAATGATTGGTCAGTTGATGAACAAGCATTTAACTAGTTAGCGAAGTCGTTCAAAACCTGGCGTTTGTTGATTTTAGCTTTGTTTTAAGTGCATAGTTTCTAATCTGGACACTTCCCTTGTCAAATAGGTTGACAAAACATTTTGCCTGGCCTTCTGTTATACAGATTGCTTTAAATGTTTAATTTTGTGTGCCATCTTGATAAAAAATTTATTACTAAATTATAGGATTTTGCAGTCAAAAATAAAAAATGGTAATAATTGTTCTACATACTTATAAATCTAAAACAATTAAATACGCCATCGGAAAGTCAAAATTATATGGATGAGGTCAATATTGTGTTTTTATGGGTCACGAGTGGCCGTGTGGTCTACAGCGCTCTCCGTTACGGATCACTTCCATCTCACCTGTCTGTGTGGGTTCGAATCTCAGATTCGGCCAATGTGGGTATTGTGAAAGCTTGTCAGAAGATTCTCGTAGGTCGTTGGTTCTTTCTGGGGGGGGGGGGGGTCCCGGGTTCGTCCTCCACCATTAATACTGGCCGCCATGTATAGCCTATCGTGTGCTGAACATGGCGTTAATTCCTGCAACAATACCAAATACTTCCTTTCTCTGTCAAAAGAAAGGACTTTGTTTCACAATGTTCAAAACGTCAAGAGAAAATGAATCTCTAAAATGAACGGAAATAGAGAGACACAAATAAACGTTAAAGAAAAAGGTATTAGTCTTCAGAGTGTCCTAAGAAGAAAGATGAAAACTAGAACGAGGTGTGCACTTCAGTACTGAAACAGAAAAGAATCCCATACGCATCAAGAAATTCAGCATGGTAAGCCAGTTAGAGGAAACGAGAGAAGAGGAAGAACCCTTCCTAGGGAAAAATTTAAAATAGAAAATAGACGATGAAGGAAAGAAGTAAATATACTTTTGTGATATGTGAGATTTCATTGTTTCTGATTCCATGTGTGTGTTTTTGTGTGTGGTGGGGGTGACTGTATGTGTGTGTGTGTGTGTGATTTGGATTTGTAACGTAGCTTTTAACAATGTTTCAGTCATATCGCTACGATGTCTGCAGTGAGGGAGTTTATAGTGATGTCTAGCACTGATGCATCATGCTGCAGACATATAGCATGACAGCATGATGTCCCACCCAAATACATTATCCCGACGTCAAGCCGACCACTTCTAGCACTAACATCTTAATGCTGAGCGGCAGGTGAGGCAACTGTTAGTACCAGCCATTGGTACGACTCAGAATATCGAGCCCACGTTCTCCATAATCACTAGGCCACCGGAACGGTCTCTGATTTTCAAGAGAATATACTATAAAAGAGAAGATAAGATTCTTTGTACTGAAGTGTGTTTGTTTTCATTAATATTTTTAAAATACTCAAACATTTACACACACACACACACACACACACACACACACACACACACACACACACACATTGTATAATGCAGGAGTTAAAGTTTCTATAAGATATGTGGCTATCAAAAACACCGCTGGCAATATTTGTTATAACAAAAATACCGGTAAAATCTTTTTCACGTCCAAAATTAGGAGGAATCGTGTATTTTAATTTGTATTTAATTTCTTCCACATGATGTAGACGAAAAGTATATGATGACCGTGTAAATTTCGAAATGTTCTTCTATATTTCCTTTGTTAAAGCAAAACACCAGTCAGAATGAATCGCACTACCAGACACGTGGGGTGTATAACAAGCCATACAAACAAAGTCTGGCAAAGAGAGGACTTTTACACTATCTAGGGCAAAGAACCGTGTTGAAGTTATGTTAGAATTACGTGCAAAATATGCTTTAGTCTGTTTTGTTTGAGGACCTCGCATTTCAAATTCTTGTTGTTGTTGTTGAAACAAATTCGAGGAGAACATTCCCTTAAAACCATAAATTCTACGAATTTAGTTAAAACAATTGAATAAACAGATGTTCTGACATAGACTCCGACTCAGCAGTATAATAAAATGATTAAAAATCTTAACGCTAGAATGAATTATAGTTTTAACGCTAGTATAAAACAGTTTTAATGCTTGTATGAAATATAGTTTTACGCTTGTACGAAATATATTTTGTATAAACCCAGTCTCAAAATGTTTTGATTTTAGTTATTTTATTCTCTTCAACGCTCTAACAGAAATAACAGTATGTTATTACGTTCGACGGTTTTCACATATTCTTCCACATGGAAAAATGACACTAATATATGAATGTGATTTTGCTAGATGATAAAGAGTCTCAGTACATTTCATTATTCAACTGTCATAATCATAAAGAATTCCTGAAATCCAAAATGTCTTCAATGTAAAATTCACTTAATTTAGACTAGCCTTTTTTCCTTAATTACATCTACGTCAGCGTTTGTCCTGTCAGCCCATCCAATCGTCCGTCAGTAATATAAACAGAACAATCAATATGGTATATAATACTCAATACATACATACATACATACATACATACATACATACATACATACATACATACATACATACATACATACATACATACATACATACATACATACATACATAGCCATATTTCCTCATTGTGCCTCAGATTCTTAGGACGACATATGTATGCTACTATCTACCATCGTTAGCTGTCTGTTATTTAAACCAGCTTAGGTTGTCTAACTGAAGCACGCTACCAGATATTGCTACGACCATATGCTCTTAAACCAAGTTACGGAGAAAAAAGATAAACAAGTGCTGTAAAATTCAACAAATAATTTATTTCCCTATATTTCAAAGGGAAATTTAAAAAGAACGTACAGTATTGAGAATTAAATCCCAATTAGTTATACACGTTTTATGAAAATACAACCGTAGGAAGTTCCAATTAAATTCCAATGGTATTCCAAATCAGTTCCAATATTGAATGTGTTAATGTTTATATAGTCTCGAATATGGTAATGTGATAATGGCTGGATTGTGCTGATATAGTCTTTTGATGTATCACTATATTATAATCCAAACATTTCTTGTCTGAATAGATATGATTTATAATTAACGTTTCTGTACAAGAATAGGATAGATGAGCAGTTTGCATTTAAAGAGAATAATAATTTAAATACATAATTTCACCAAAATAAAAAAATCAACATAAACAATTATGATTCAGCTTCAACGTGTTAAGGCAAAAGTCAAGTGCACAACATTATATCAAATACTAAGACACAACAATAAAACCAGAAGGTTAGTTCATAGTTCATTTCTAGAACATACTAAGCTGTCAACAAGATCAGATGTATTACTATCATTATAATAAAATAACATAATACACATCGGACAGCAGGTTGTTACATCCAGGAATATCAATGTTCTAGACACAGATTAAGACAAATATAAATATTTCCATTGATAATTATCCTAATATTTATTCTATACTACAAGAGAAATAATAGTTACGTAATATGTTGTTTACAAAATCATTGTCTACAGTCAGGTAACAGTGAACATGACTTTAGACAAGGTCAAGTACAAAATAAATGTGTGTAACATATAATCATTATGAAAAGCCAAAACAAAATCTAAAAAATTAAATATACATAACAATATGTGGAGTCTATAGCCCAAGTCATGCTAACCCGAAGACTTTTTTGCGATTCAGTGAAAGACCGATGCTTGAGCTCTGCTAGAATAACGTGGAAACTCTGCTACAATGTTGATTGAGGATTCCAAATTTCAAATTCTTCTTATTAAGGATACTTGAAGATGACATGCACTTAAGAATTTAAATTTTACGGAAATATTTAGCAAAATACCATGCATAGATAATCTAATGCAGCCTGCATTCTATATGATTTTTAAATTCTTACAGATAACGATCTTTACTCAAATAAATGCATTATAATCATAACTAACGCAAATCTTTTAACGCCATTTCTAAAGATATTTTTGTTTAAACACATGATCAAACTGTATTATTTTATTATTTAATGCATTTTTTATGTTGTCTTTCCAGTACACAAAAAATAACATTAAGTGATTTAGTCTGAAGGCTGCGTCCGATTCTTCCCCAATGAAAGAAGACACAAATATACGATCCATACTTTGCTAGAAATCCGATAATAAAGAGTTCCAGCTGACTGCTCTATTTCAATCAAAATAGAATATGCACGATTATGCGTTAATTGCGAACAATAGCTATCAATTGGAAAACTAAACAATTCATGAAATCCAAAATATGTTCAATTTACCAAAAAATCACATGAGACGTTACGGTTAAAAGAATAAAATATCTAAACTAGAATGTTAGCTTAAATTATATTTGCCTCAGCTTTTGGTTATTCAGCACATTCAGACGAGGGTAATATATTGTTTGCGATAATTTTGTGTATATATTATTATTATGGATCTGATAACTACTAGTTTAATATAATGTATACTTCTACGTCCATCATATTTAAAAACCAGTATCAAAACCATCATCCTTTCATTTATGACTGAACTAATGCCAAGAAAAATCTTAGTCACACAAAAAACAGAAGAAGATAATGGTTGCACAGGCATAAATATTGGTCTACTGAAATCATTAATGCACGAAACTCCAGCCTGTAGATACGACAGTTACTAGACTAGATATTTTCAGCTGTTTATTATCTTTCAAGGGTTTTGAGTATTCGTCTTTTTATTGTGTGGAAGTACTGCACTATACAAAGAAAGAATAATGTTGTAGAAAATTAGGCAACTCTACAAGGAAATTGAAACGAAACGGCGATCTAAAGTAGAAGGAGACAAAGGAATTTGCTTGTTTTTATTTTCTTGCATTTTTGTGGAGCATAGAAACAAAATGATGATATATAGCAAAATTAAGTCAAAAAAATAAATTCATGGAAACGTTTTTAGTATGCAGTAAATTCATTTTCTGCAGGTACTGTCAAATTGATATTTTAAGGTAACTTTAATTATTGACAAATTCTTCTAATGTTTTGAGTAAACTCAAAACTCCACCGATAATGTCAGGTTGATCAGCCGCGACGTTTGCAGTGTATCTATGACGCATTTAATAATTAATAATTGTTTAGCACGTTGCTGTTTACACCATCACTCATAACAACGCAGATGGAAATCTACTGGTACCAGTAGAAAGTGTACAATAAGTGTAATTCTGTCAAGAAGTATTTCATAGTATTTGGTACAATCTTGTGTACGTTAAATTGTTCGTTCCCTTCTGATATGTTATTTATCTTTATTGTTTGTATTTGTTTATCGCTGTTAATTTTCCTTGTCTCCTTTGGAGAGATTATTTGTTGTTGTATTTTATTTTATTAGGGATGCGGTCGGGGGGGGGGGGGCTTGAGGCGACAGCAATGATGGGGACTACTGGAGGTAAAAAACGGTCAAATGTAATCAAGTCCTCAAGGAAGGATCTTTAGAAGAAACAACATTCGGGGCGTGTGCATTATATTTACTCTCTAAGGGATAGTTGAAAGGTTCTGAATATTAATGTACTGTATAGCAGACTTCTGTATTAGATCAGCTCAAAGTACCATTATGCACACCTGACTATTAAATGACAGCTTTAATTCACTTAATGGTATGTTCTTTCTAAACTGGAAGACTGCACTTCAATAAGCATCTTTGTTTTCAATACCTCCATTGCTCCGTGCATCTCTGATAACGGGATTCAGCCGAAAATGACTTGGAAATAAATGATGCATGTATGGAGTGTTTCCCAAACTGTCCATGCCGTCGTACTTCAGAAACTGCCACATCGGAAGTATTCAAGTGTCATGAAGGATTGTTGATAAATGGAGACGTCGTCTACGGGCGCGCCAACGGCTAGTTGGGTAGTGTTCTAGAACCTTATAGACCATTTTGTCTGCATAAATGTCCGTCATACTGGCAAAGTCAATCACAGGGACCGAAACGATGGGCCCTTTACATCTCATACTAATGCGCATAAAACCTTTGACAGTCCGACTACGTCGATCTCAGTCTAACTTGTATATTGTATCATAACTTAATTGTTTATCTCAAGTCTGGATCAGAAACTTTAATCCATTCTGATCAATCATAACACTTTCACTTTTAACATTTGTGCAATAAATTTTCAAAAACTAAAAACATATTCAATATTCTTCCTTGTAAGGAGTGGATAGTGTTATTTATAATTGCCGCCAAAAAGAGTTCGCAAACTTTGAATGGCGAAAACACTTCTGATAACATCCTCAATGTTCCATAACCAAGACAGCTGTCTCTTGGCTGTTATATATAATGTAGATTTTCTTTACATAAATTGTAATTTTCTATGTGAATACGTTCATTAATAAACAGAGAAACTAAGCCTGCCAATAACATTGAATCTATGTTATATTCCTTACAAAATGAGCATATATATTCAGGAAACTGCCACACGATCCCACTCCCACCCCCAAATAGGTAACGTATTACTACTGTCTGTTATTACAGTTTGAAGTAAAATGAATATTTAGTAATAATTATGAATTAAATCTAATCTGAAACCAATTATTTGAGGACGAGTTATTCGTCTTAATAAAAGATAAAACATTTCGGACAATCGTTATCTTCTATTTCAACATATCCGGTGTGACCATTGCCTCTTGAGGTAACAAATTAATCAATTGTTGTGAAAATACTTTTTCTCTGCTGTACTGTCAAGTAGTTTAAAGCAGATACAAGGATACGCGAGACTGCTATTAGTCTCAAATCACCGTTTGTAGGTTATCCTATTACTGATGTATTACGTATTGGGTATTCTAATATATGTGTTTGAATTGAAGAAAAACGAACGCTGACACCGGTTAATATTAAACCACCCTCCCCTAGAATACACTAAGCGTTTAATTATCTAATTTTAAAATAAAACTTACACACATAAAACAAACATACACTTGCTTGTCGATGTCCAAATACCTATCGAATCCCTACCAATGTTCTCCACGCCATTACAACCTTCAAAAGCAATGCCATTTAACACGGAAAATAAAGAAACATTCCAGCTGCGTAATAAACAAAGTGGTAGAGAAACCCCTACACTGGATGATAGTATCCACTCAAGCATCAATTATGGACATAATAAATGACAACTAACTATTGAGAGAAGAGAACCTCACTAGAGTTAGTAACAGAGATTCTTAACATCCTCCTTAACCAAGGTAATTACGCATGAAGAACAAAACACAAAATAATTATACAAGTAACAAGAAAACATCAAATAGCAATGCAAGTAAACAACAAATATCAACCAAATGAACAGTAATAAGAATCACTCTAATAGAATTATCAAACAATGTAATATACAAGAAACGAACCACGCTGAACTATTGATCAAGCAATTACTATTGACAGGTCACCAATAAATGCTAACTTCACAAACTATGAATGGAGAAAAGTAACTAATAGAAAAGAAATCCATCGCTACCCGGAAAAATCAATTAGGATATGAAATATATGACAATTTACCAGAAAATATGGAAATAATTATGTTCGACCATCTTAATCTAATATGCCAAACAGGAAACATTCCACTTAAATGGAATTTGCAATACCAAACCCGGGAAAAGATCCGATTACTATCACTTCCTACAGACCAATCTCCATAACTAATAATATGTGTACAATTATGGACATAATTATTAATAACAGACTCAAGAATCACATTGATAGAAAGAACCTTCTTACAACCAACAAATGTCGATTGGGGGGAACAAAAGATCAACTGTTGATCAACTTATTCGCTTTGAAACCAGTGATAAACTAGCCATCATTTCTAATCGCAAATGTAATATACATTTAATCGCAATCATTTTTGATCTCTAAAAAGCATTCAAACTAGTTTGGACCAAAGAAGTCATTACCAAACTTAATCAATACGGAATTATCAATAACTTGCATCGATGGATTGATAACTTTTTAGCCGGTAGAAAAATTAAAACAAGAGTAGACAATTAATACTCTGACACAAATAACTTAGACTATTGCATATTTATTAAGTGTCCTCATTCTATCCAATAAGACAATTCAAATCGCAGTGACAACCTTTTTACAGGAATTCAACAACTGACTAGAGAAATTAAAGAAAATGAGATTGGAATCTTCACATATAAATTTTAAATTAAATGAAAAAGCAGAGCTAAAGCCAATGAATACTTAATGAACGAAACAATAGTTATAGTCAAATTAAGACCTAAATAGACCAAAAATGACAGAAAGATTGATATACCAGCAAGAACGAAAGAACGCAAAGCAGACAATATGTAGAATTATAACCCCAATTATGGATCGCATTAAAGATTTTTAAACAAATTACTCGAATAAAAAATGTGAAAACTCTTCTAGCTAGCAGCATATGTATAGATATCGAGAAAATAACGTAAGAATTAATAAATGCCCACATTGCCCTCTAACAGATGATCTAAAACATATATTTAATATTTGCCCAAAATGCCTTACCAAAAGAAAGATTTAACAGGAAAAACAAACATTTCTTAAATCCCGTTGAATCTTAATAGATATCGTCGAACAATGCATTAATAGTAACACAGTCATTACACACAAAAATATTATCGAATTTTTAAACTTTACATGTATATACGATTCTGATTTTTTCCCAAAATTTCCCATATAAGCCATCAAAACAACAAAGCAAATGAGTCCGACGAATTGAAGCCCTGACAGGGAAACGGCTTCGTGGATCGAGAGATATTGGAAAAGCTGGAAAATCATCCACCTATGATCTTATGCCAATGCGCATACGGTGGATCATATGCCAACTGTAATGACTGGTCCTACCCCCACCCCCACCCCACCTCCAAAGCAATGATACTAGTAAAATGACTTGTTAAATAGTTAGTACATGTAAACAACCATAAGCAAATATGCATATAAATAACACAATAAAACTAGAAACAACGTTGGAAGGAACTTGTCTGTGAAATTGCATAACTCATATTTATTTCTTGATCTTAAATTAGATATTTATTTAGATATTTATAAGGTGTCTTAATTATCCAATTGTCAGGTTCCGCTCCGTAATGAGGCAATACTTGGAAAAGGAAAAAGAATTTTTAAGTGATAAGACCCATTTAAGATATTAGACGACCAAAAGCCTAAGTCGTCATTCCAACGACGCAATGAATAGCTCTATTTTGTCTATGCATTGGGGATGCTTAAAGATTCAAAGAAGAAAGTGACGTTCTAAGACAAAATAAGAAGATGATGAAGTAAACAGACATAAGGGAGAAAATAGAAGAAAACCAAACAGCGAATCAGATCACAATTAGTTTCGGTTCAGTGGAACTGAATATAGTTCCAGTCAATTTAATGGTATGTTTTCCTGTCAGGTTTTGCTGGTGATGACGTAAGATTCTTCTTATGGATTTAAAGCTAATTGTGTGTGTGTATGTGTGTATGTATGTATGTATGTATGTATGTATGTATGTATGTATGTATGTATGTATGTATGTATGTATGTATGTATGTATGTATGTATGTATGTGTATGTATGTATGTGTGTGTGTGTGTGTGTGTGTGTGTGTGTGTGTGTGTGTGAGTTTAAGTGAGTTATATAACTACTCTCATGACTCTTTTTCCGGTTTCCAAATATGATGGAACCAAAAGTGAGCATTTATCTGTCCAAATACATTTCCGATTAAGTTTCTCGGCAACAACTTCATAGTTTGTATTCTGGTAGAGAAATGTCAGATTAAAAGTTTGTTCATGACGATACTCACTAACGTCTTTCAATGCTTTCATCTTTTATAGACGATTTTTCTCGTGCTTATATCAAGGAAACGTTAGCATATTTTCACGTTTTCGTTATAAAAAAAACATTTAAAAAACTAATTAAGTACCATTGCAAAGACCACAATTAGTTTTTACAAATTTATGACTTATTATCCATAATATTCCTTTGGGTTACTTAACCTTGGTAAAATCATGCTTTGTGCTCCGTGCTTTCTTTGTTGTGATTTTATTGTCACGTGCAAGTTTATAATGAATCGTATATTTTAATTGAAAAGGACATAGGAAAAGAATTTATTCCAATGACCTAAGTGATGAGGTATGAGTACTGAAAATGTAAAAACTATTTATATCTATCGGTCGTTCTTTATGTTGTAGTGTGCAAGTGTGTTTGAAGATGAAGATAGTTGTTATGAACTAGCTTTGTCAACGATACTTTGCTATGGTACTACCGAAACGAAAACAAATCGTCGAAGAAACAATGTGCAAGACGCACATGGAAACAGTTAAGTGACTTTGTATACAATGGTCGCATAGTCAGAGGCAAATATAACGCAATGGACAACTCGAATCACGCTACCAGACACGTAGAGTGTACCATACCATACAACATACAAATCCTTGTAAATCGGAGACATGTTGCATGATCTAGGGCAAGGAGCAGTGTTGGAGCTATATCATGATAACACAGAAAATCGATCTCACTGTTGACTAAAGAACATGTATTCCAAATATTCTCGTTATTAAGAGATATTCGTAGATGGCATCCATTAAGAAACGTATAATGTACGGATTTGTTTCGAACAATTGTCATAAATCTATAATCTGACATAGTTTGCCAATAAATAAGATATTCAAATGATCAAATATCAAGAGTTGTGTCCAAACGTATGCTTCATAACCATTTGTAACGCAAATCTTTTAACATTATTTGAAAATATAATTTATGTAACTCCGAACTCAAAATGTTTTGATTTCAATCATTATTGTCTGTCTAATGTTCTTTAAGAAATGATAGCAAGTTATTCTGCCTGGAGGTTATATCAGATCCTTCCACACTGACAAAAGACACAAAGAGATGATTATGACTTTGCTATTTCCAGTAGATTGCGTTATTCCAATTAAAACCCGAATGTGTGCGGATCTGCGTGAATTGAGAACAAAAGCTGTTACTTGACAAACTGTAAACTTAACTGGCAGATCATACACAACCCATAACATTGTTGCGACTCAATAGTCTTTAACAAAGTAAGAGAAAAAAAGAAACCAACATGTTATCGTCAAGGTGTGTACTGGAAATGTAATGCTATAACGGGGACCGTTGTAGACCAAGTCCGTGTTGAAAAGGGTATCTGTGGGAAATGTAATGCTTTAAACACATTTTAAAACACCAACCACCACTAAGCATTATCCAATGAAGAGGGTAGGACTGTTTACACACACTTTATACTTGCGTGCATACAAATATAATAAAACTGATAATCCATAAAACTTAAGCGACAGATAGATATGATGGATGTACAAGTCACATGGGTCATGTAAGCGAATTTGTTTATAACTTTTTGTTTTTCACAAGTCTGATTCAGAAAAGTTAATCTATTCTGATCAACCATGCCTATTTCATTTCTTAAATTTGTGCCATAAATTTTCAAAAACTAAAAGCATATTCAATAGTCTTCCATGTAAGGAGTGGATAGTGTTATTTATAATTGCGACAAAATGGGTTCGCAAACTTTGCCTGGCGAAAACACTTCTGATAACATCATCAAATATTCATAACCAAGACAGATGTCTCTTGGTTGTTATATATAAATTAGATTTTTCTTTTCATAAATTGTAATTTTAAATATGTGTTCAAGAAGCTGCCACCCCATTCGACCCCACCCCCTAAATAGGTGACGTATAACAACTGTTTGTTATTACAGTTTGAAGTAAAATGAATTTCTGGCAATAATAATAATGAATGAAATCTTGATCTGAAACCACGTTATTTGAGAACACGTTATTCGTCTTAATAAAAGATAAAACATTTCGGATAATCGTTATCTTCTATTTCACCATATCCAGAATGACCATTGTCTCTTGAGGTAAAAAAATAATAAATTGTTTAAATACTTTTGTTGTGAAAATACCATTTCTACGCTATACTGTCAAGTAGTTTAAAGCAGTTACAAGGATGTTTGTTTGTTAGTTTTACTTGAATTTTAACGGCGCACCGGCACTTTTAGGCTATTTAGCACCATACAATAGGTTAGATGTTCAAAAATAAGAAAGGTTTAACATCGACCAGCGATATAAAAACACATAATAGTTAAATATAAAATGGTAAGATGTTGACGACAGGAAAAAATGAAGCTTCCCAATTAACGGGAGAAGTAAATGGTGTATGTTGATGACAAGATGTTGTAAATAAGAGGTGATATTTGCATTAGATAAAAATATTCTAGGTGATGGCATACAAGTTATAGTTTAAAATAGAGATTTACTTCCTTTAGAAAATCTAAAATACAAGTGATTTGTATTGTATCAGAAAGATCCTTCATGTCATGTACATTATAGTATTTAGCACGCGTAGGTTGCAGGTCGGAACACTCGGTCATAAAGTGTTGAACAATGAATGGCTCATTGCAAGAAACGCACTCTGGTGGATCTTCCCTTTCAGTATGTGGGAGTGGGTAATGTATGTATGACCGATTCTGATTCTTGCAATGACAACCTCCTCCCTACGGATAGTTCTGTAGGAAGGAGTCCATTCTCCCAGAGTTGGTTTGATGGCATGAAGTTTGTTATTGACTGCATCATACCTTGACGCCTGCCACTTCTGACGTAGGTACTTTTTGATACAAGGTTTAAAATCAGTAAATGGTAATTTAAAATCCGATGGTTCTTGGGATAGAGCCATCTTAGCAGCCCGGTCTGCTTCTTCAATACCTCTAATACCAATATGGCTCGGTAGCCAACAGTATACTATATTGTAGGAGGTATTAAGCGCCGAGTTTTTGACGAGAACATCGACTAGTAATGGATTATCCAGTGTTCTATGGTGTAGCGATTGAAGTACTGACAGCGAGTCACAGAAAATAATACTATTTAAAATGCGTTTATGTTCAATAAATTTCAGAGCAAGGTCTATTGCTCTGATTTCCGCTGAAAATATGGACGCATCGTTTGGCAAGCGCACTTTGGTTATGTGCTTGCTACTAACGAAGGCTGCAGCATCCTTGTCATCAACGTTTGAGCCATCAGTAAAAAAAATTGTGTAGTTTTTAAAATCTTTGAGGAGTTCATGAGTCCATACCAATGTTCTCCACGCCATTACATCCTTCAAAAGTAATACCGTTTAATACGGAATATAAAGAAACATTCCAGCTCCGTAATGAACATAATGATAGCGAAACCCCTACACCGGATGATTTTATCCACTCAACCATCAAATATGGACATAACGATGGATAAATAACTCTTGAGAGAAAAGAACCTTACTAGAGTTAGTAACATAGGTACTTAACATCCCCTTTAACCAAGATAATTACGCATGAAGGAAAAAAAGAAAAGAAAAAGATCAAAAGAGACAAAAGTGTTAACAGCAAATAGCGATAAGATCAAAGCACTACCAAGAAAAAAGACTTAAAAAACAATAAGATTTGAGAAAGAAGAAGCTACTTTAAACTGTTTATATTACTCCAAAGAAGGCAGAAAACAAAACGGAACAAGAAAGGAACAAGAAACATAAACACCAAGAAAATCAACCCATAACCATGCCGGAAAACAAATTGAATCGAAGAAAAGAAGGAAACAAACCAACTAGAGGCGAAGAGATACTGCATGAAACAAAACAAAAGATCAATCCTGGCAAGAAATAAGTACGCAGGAATGAACCAAAAGAAAGCAGGGTGAAAACAATTAAAGACAAAATAGTTATAAAAGTAACAAGAAAACATCAAATATGAATGCAAGTAAACAACAAGTATCATCCAAAGGCACTGATGGTGCAAGTACATTAAAGTCATTGCAAAACAGGTCTGGTAAACATTTAAATCAAAAGATAAATCAACAAGAACAACACCAAGTATCTAAGGAACAGTCACCGATAAACGTAACTGCCAAACACGTTGCAAAAATGAACAGTAATGTTGTTCTTCTTGTAGGGTTTAACGCCATTTTTCAGCACACGATAGGCTAAACAATGCGGCCATGGAAAACCCCCGTAAAAAACCACCGACCCACGAAAATCTACTGGCAAGCTTTCTATACGAAATAACGCTCCTCGAGTCTTCAAAGCAACCAATACATAACATCATATCCACAATTATGGATCGCATTAACGATTTTTAAATACATTAATTGAAAAAGAACTGGGAAAATTCTTCTAGCTATCAACATATGTATACATATAGAGAAAATAACTCAAGAAATAATAAATGCCCTCATTTCCTTGTAAAAGATGATCTCAAATATATATTTAATATTTGCACAAAATTCCTTAATCAAAAACAAATTTACAGGAAAAACAAACATTTCTTAAATCCCGTTGGATATTACCAGATATCATAAAACAATGCATTAATAGTAACACAGTCAGTTCACAGAAAGTCTGCATTTATATACTATTCTGATTTCCCCCAAAATATCACTTATAAACAATCAGAAAACAAAGCAAATGATTGCACCGAATGGTTGAACTGAGTGGGAACAGACTTATTGGATCCAGAGATATTGCAAAAGCTGGAAATCATCCACCTATGTTCTTATGCCAATGAGCATACCGTGTATCTTATGCCAGTTGTAAGGACTTGTCCAACCCACCCACCCAATGCCCCCCCCCCCCCGCCACGTTGCAGTTGTAACCATCTGACCCAAAGCAATGATAATAGTAAAATGACTTGTTTAATACTTAGTACATGTAAACAATCAAAAAGCAAACAAGAATATAATAATACTTAATAAAACTAGAAACTACGTTGGAAGAGACTTGTCCGTGAAAATGCATAACTCATCTTGACTTTAAATTAGCTATTTATTTCGATATTTATAAGGTGTCTTAATTATCCAGCTAATAGGTCCCGCTCCGTAATGAGGCAATACTTGGAAAAGTAAAAACAAAATTTTACTGATAGGACCCGATAAAGCTATTAGACGACCAAAAGCCAAAGTCGTCATTCCAATGATACTATGAATAGCTCTTTTTTTGTCTACGTGTTGTGGATGCTTAAGGATTGAAAGAAGACAGTGACTTCCTGAGACAAACCCAGAAGATGATGAAGCATTCAGAGATCAGGGGGAAAATAGATGAAAACCGCATGTGAAATCAGATCACAATTATTAGTTCTGGTTCAGTAGAACCGAATATAGTCCCAGTCAATTTCAGCTCATTTTTTCTATCAGGTTTTGCTGGTGATGAAACAGTTAGATGCAACATTCTTGGTATGGATTTAAAGGGGGGTGTGTGTGTGTGTGTGTGTGTGTGTGTGTGTGTTTGTGTGTGTGTTTCGGCGACGTGCACATTGAGTTATAAGGCCTTGATAATGATCTGAAAGTAAGCTCTTTGTTCTAATGCACATTCGTGTATAAAGTCCACTCTCCCAAAACAAATGAAGGTGAACCTATGACAAGAGCTTTACTGAGAAGTCTTCTTTGAAGGTATTTAGATTAACATATGATTTTTATTGATGTGGACACAGTGGAAAGTTCATTACTGTTAAGCATATGTAGAGACTATCATCAACATCATCATCATCATCATCATTAGCGCCTTATTCTCGGGAGACCATGCAGATGGCGCCCTTGGGGTGTCAACTGTCTCTGGGTTGTTGGCATCGTCTGTTGTGGCTGTGGAGACCTATGCGCGAGTGACAGTCCCTCTTTCAGTTTGTGCAGACATGCTGGGAAGCCCGAGTTGCTGTGGTTGCTGTCTCGTGGCCCTTTCTGACACGTTTCACTGCTGACAACTGACCTCTCCTAGTATCAGCGACTGAGATATCTTTACTTACTGTCAGTCTCCAGGTACCTCGGTCCTCGGCCAGCACTTCCCAGCCATCAGGTGCGATGTCACATGCCTTCATGTCCCTCTTGCATGCATCCTTGAAACGGAGTGAGGGGCGACCGACTCTTCTTGTGCCAGTGGCCAGCTGTCCATATAGGATGTCCTTTGGCAGCCTCCCATCCTCCATTCGTCGGACGTGTCCCAGCCATCAAAGGCGACGTTTGCTCAGAAGGGAGAACATGCTGTGGGTGTTTGCACGCTGCAGGATTTCGCTGTTTGGGACACGGTCTTGCCAGCTGATTTTCAAGATGCGTTTAAGGCACCGTATATGGAAGGAGTTGAGCCGGCGCTTTTGCCTCATGTAGGTATTCCAGGTCTCACTTCCATATAGAAGGGTGCTGACAATGCAGGCTTGGTAAACTTTGACTTTGGTTTGCACTGTCAGCGCGTTGTTTTCCCACACCCTCTTGGTCATTCGTGACATGATGGTGTTTGCCTTTCCTAGTCTTCTGTCCAGCTCCTTATCGAGCGAGAGAGTGTTGTTGATGGTTGACCCCAGGTAGGTAAAGTTGTTGACTGCTTCCAAGGTGACACCGTTGATTTTGATTATAGGGGCAGTGGTGGTATCTTGCATGCTGACCTTTGTCTTTTCCAGGCTGATGGTAAGTCCAAACTGCATGCAGGCATCAGCAAAACGGTCTCCCAGTCTCCGAAGAGCTTCCTGCCACAAGAGTCGCGTCATCTGCAAAAAGAATCTCCCTGATTAGCACAACCCTCACTTTCGTCTTTGTGCGCAGTCGTGCCAGGTTGAACAGCCTCCCATCTGACCTGGTGTGTATATATATGCCATCAGTGGACGAGTCAAAGGCGTAGGACAGAAGCAAGGAGAAGAAGATCCCGAAGAGGGTTGGTGCCAGAACGCAGCCCTGCTTCACACCGCTGTTAACTGGGAAGGAGGATGAGGATGATCCATCATACAGGACTGTTCCCTTCATATCTGCATGGAAAGAGATTATCATGCTGCGGAGGTTTGAAAGGCAACCGATCTTACTGAGAACTTCAAAAAGGCCCTTTCTGCTGACTAAGTCAAAGGCCTTGGTGAGGTCGATCAACATCATGTACAGTGGTTGACGTTGCTCTCTGCTCTTCTCTTGGAGTTGTCGTAAAGAGAAGATCATGTCTGTTGTCGACCTGCCTGCTCTGAAGCCGAACTAGGATTCTGGGTACACACGATCTGCCAGCAACTGCAGCCTGTTTAGTATGATGCGGGCATACACTTTACCAACGATGCTCAGAAGAGAGATCCCTCTGTAATTATTGCAGTCACTGCGGTCGCCCTTGTTTTTGTAAAGGGTCACAATTGTGGCATCACGCATGTTTTGGGGGACTGCTCCATTCTCCCAGCAGAGGCAAAGTAGTTCGTGCAGTGGTTGGAGCAGTGTTGGTTTCCCACATTTGATAGCTTCGGGCGGGAAGCTGTCACTACCTGTTGCTTTGTCATTTGGAAGGGAGTCAATTGCTTTGCTGAGCTCTTCTAAGGTTGGCACTTCGTCGAGCTCCTCCATGATGGGAAGATTCTTTATGCTGCTGAGGGCAGCTTCAGTGACTACTGTTTCACGGGAGTACAGCTCTGAGTAGTGCTCCACCCATCTGGCCATCTGTTTCCCACGGTCTGTGATCTTCTATACCATCATTGATTTGAGGGAAGCGACCTCTTTCACTGTAGGACCTAGAGCCTTCTTGATGCCACTATACATACCTTCTATGTTTCCGGTCTCGGCACTGCGCTGGATTCCTTCACACAATTGTTGCCAGTACTCGTTCACGCACTGCGTTGGGTGTTGCTTCGAGCACGTTTAAGAGCAGCATGCGTTCGTTCATTGGGGGCATTTTTTGTACGCTATAAAGGCTTTTCGTTTCTCCTCGATTAGTGGTTCCATCCTTGTTAGGTGTGCGTTGAACCAGTCCTGACTGGGTCGTTCCTTTTTGCCAAACGTGGACATGGCTGTTTTGTAGATGGTACCCTTCATGGCGTTCCACTTGGCTGTGGCGTCGTGCTCTGGCAGGTCCTGGAAAGCCTTGTCCAGGGCGGACATATACTCCTGTACCTTGGAAAGGACCGACATCTGTGCGGTGTTTATGCGTGGGTGTCCTTTTGGTTCTGAACGGTGTAGTGTCTTTGGCTGTAGTCACACCCTGCTGCTCACGAGGGCATGGTCGGAGTCGCAGTATGCACTGTGGTAGGTTCTGGTGGAGAGGACGCTGTTAAGGGCAGAGCGCCTGGTGATGACCACGTCAAGTTGGTGCCAGTGATGGGACCTGGGATGTTTCCATGACTTATGTGTTGTGGCTTACCCTTGAAAAAAGTGTTTTTTTTAAGCACACTCCATGGTAGGTGCACAGCTCCAGCAGTTTCTGACCGTTTTCGTTGGTCTTTCCAGTACCATGATATCCGAGGCAGGTAAGCCATGATTCGTGATCCTCGCCTACTCTGGCATTGAAGTCGCCGAGGAGCAAAAGTGATTCGTGTTTGGGGCATCGTTTAATCTGTTAATCCAGCTGCCCATAGAACTGATCCTTGGTGTCTTCTGAAGACGAGAGGGTGGGGGCGTAGACACTAATGATGTTGACATGACATGCAGTAGTGGTGAGGCGGATGGACAAGAGACGCTCAGTGCCCCCTGCGGGAGGTTCAACCAAGCCCAGAAGATTGTTTTTGATGGCGAAGCCCACTCCGTGCTGACGGGGCTCCTCAGATTCGCGACCCTTCCAGATGAAAGTGTAGTTTTCCTCTCTGAGGGAGCCATTACAGGCCATTCTAGTTTCCTGGAGGGCAGCTATGCTGATATTTAGCTTGGTGAGTTCTCTATCGATGATGGCCGTTTTCCTGGTGTAATCCACTTCTCTGAGGTCATCGGAGATGCCTGTACACATAGTGCGCACATTCCAGATTGAAAATCGAAGAGCTGGAGTCTTCTTTATTCGTTTCTTTTTTTTTTGTCTGGTGTGGAAGTTTCGTCTGCTTGTCATGTTAAGCAATACACTGAGATCCAGACACCCACTGGAGCAGGCAGACGATGGCGGGTCAACACCTTATTGACCGGGGGCTGCCCGGCTTGAGGCGGTCGGTAGTTGACCAGTGGGAAACGATGGTTCCTCCCACCGTCAAAGCTGACCCGTGGCGCCATCCCTACGCCAATCGGGTGGGACTTATAAAACGTAAACTGTCAGCTTCCGTGTTGTTTCCTCACTTTCCTCACTTAGTAGAGAGACTGGAGTGACCTCTCCAGGTTGCCCAGGCTTCAGGATCCCCCTCTCGTCCTTGCTGGTTGGGTCCAAAGGAATGCTCTGTGAAAAAAAGGGACCCCGCGTGAAGGTGTTGTTGTGGACACAATAGTGTAGGAGAGGCTATATGCAAGTAACCTCCTGTCCATCAGAGCAAGACAGTGGTCCTGCAGCGTTCACTACACCTGGAAAGAAGAGGCTATGAAAGACGCTTCACTTCCCTTTGGCAAGCGGGACGTCAGGCTTAGACCTTGCACCCCTATTGTAGAGACTATATAGGGAAATTAATTGTCATACGAGTCCAAGTGTAATATTTCGTACTTTTTATTATTAAATCCTTCTGCTCTATAAATTCTTTTTCTCATGTTAACTCTATGGACGAATTTAACATGGGATATCCCATACGTACGCTTAATAATGTAAACTCCAACATTTTTTATTGTGTCATTCCGGTTGAGGTCAGCTACATGTAACGCTGTTACACGTTTGCTCCACAGTCCCCCGCATGTGAACCCTTTTGAAATAACTTAACATGGGATTTCCCGAATTGCCCTAGGTGTCATTCCCATGTTAATTTTTCGTTTTGCGTCAAAGGGTCATTTCTTGACCAGTTGCAACATTTAACTACTATAGAGTGATCTATTCAAACTAAGTTTGGTATCAGGTACGTCTCATTGACTTCGGTTTTTCTCACCCAAAAAAATCCCATTTAGCAGCAGAGGGGGCGAATCCTACAACCTTTTCCAGGCGTCCATTCGCTAATCCAAGGCTTCCTACAAATGCTGTCTTTTTGGCAAAATAACGCTTCCTAATGGATTTTCCAGCAAAACAAATGACGCCATTGATGTTGTCGTCATCGCCCCCCCCCCCCAGTCGCTGCCGGTTAATAAATTATCCTTGAAATTGCTAGCAATTTACGATGAAAATCCTTTACGACTTTACAAACAGACTAATCGCTAACACCTCATCTTGTAGATCAATTAGATTATTGGACTGGTCAGTGAGTCTAAAATTAATTGTCGTCAGCGAAATATTATGACATCGCATATAGACTGGATTAGTTGGGTCCTCAATTATTAGAAATCCGGGTGGAGATGTTGGTGCAAAAGAGTATAAAATATATCCCTGCTGAGCTTGATTTGATTGCTCGAGATTTATTTGATAGCTTCCTTCGATAGCATCACATACTAAATTGAGCGCAATCACTGTGGTTACATTGACGTTATGTGGGGCAATATGTCTACCACCGCCATCTGGGTCATTATTATATTTGAGGATGGTTGAATCTTGTACGTGGAATATCGTGATGACGTCCTTAACAGATTTTTTTAGTTCCTCCGCGTTGTATCCGGAAAACTTGAAATTATGTAGATCGGCTTCTGTGATATTGTAACCGGTTAGGAATCGTTGTTTATTGCCGTCCTTATCATTAATTATTGTTTGAACAATTCGTTCGTTGATATATTTCATGTCAGATACAAGCTGATTTAGTACTTCAACGTGTTTTCGTGAGTTTGTTTGCCGTAGTTGTTCTAGTTGTGTTTTATGTAATTGATTAATTTCCTTAAAATAATTAATGATGTCAGTTAGCGTAAATGCGATAGTAACAGTTAATTCATCTGGTCTTTTAATAATAAAATCCCATTGCATGGTGTTATTGTTGATAAATATGAAACTATCGGTGAGTTTTACTTTTCTTATATCAGATAAATTATCTCGATATGATGGGGCGATTTCATGATATGATTGTACATCTTTTGCTTAGTCAGCGGATTTTCCCCGAGGTGGTATTTCAGGCCATCCTAGCACTGTTCTTATTGAGCTGTTATAGATATCTACAACGTATCCCTCTGTGCTTATTTCAATCGCGGATGATAACGTCGGTTGATGAACTTTAATAGCTATTTTTGATTCTTTTCCCGTGATTGATTTTATTCTACGTTGCAATTCAGCATCAATTTGTTCAATTTGGTACGACCCAGTTGGTATGGAAACAACGTTCCAGTCTAGGGTGCCATCGGGTTTATTCTTATACGAGAACACCAACGAATTTTTGGGTTGTTGACCGCCAAATGCAACCGACCCAATATTGGGCCAACTATGGTATACGCTATCTCTTTCACAGGAACCGGAGAAGGGAAATTCACACTAAATTGTGGATTTGTTGATGTTATTGATATCATGCTTGTTTGTACCTGAGTGGTATTTTCTGCTATTCGTTGAAATAGTTGAAACTCTTCGAGTTTTAGTGACATTATTATTATCATTGTTTACAATTTCTAATTTTGATACCGCGGAATCATAAATACGTACCATCGCGGAGAACTAGTCATCGGTAATTACTGTGTCATCAATCGATGATGATATCAACGAGGACAATTGCGAGTAACCGTTAGATGCTATTTGATGTTTTACTGTATTCTCGTTAAGTTTCCCCTGAGAACATGATGATAATTGTTTAGTAATTGCATTTGCAACCCCAGCAATTGTTGTCACCGCGGATATACAAATTGGAACAGCAATCGGAGCTATCATTGTAACTGAAGACAGTATAATACCAGCTCTGGCCATTATACCAGATACCGAATACACTGTAACGTCAATTGCGGTAATTCTCCTGCGATATTTTTTTTTTCATTGCATACTCCTCAGCAAGTGTTTTGAGTTTCATTGAAAATTCTCTGACTGTATCATAGCGATATTGCGATGATGAAATCATTGGTGACGTCGTTGATGTCATCGTTATTGGAAATGTCATTGTTGAATTAATCTTCTACAGGTATATTTGTTATAAATTCTATCACATATGTTATTGGTAATCAAACTCTAACAACTCGAATAGACGATAATAGTCCAAGTGGAATTTGCATCAATTCACTGTGTTATTGTATTTACAGCGGTTTGATCTTCACCTATGCCACCATAATTATCTCTAATATTAAAATTATCCCCGGCAAATGTAGTTAACGTAAATCGATAGATGCCTTTGACAGTTGGAGTAAAATCTATTCGATTATTAGTGTCTTTGACCCAATCGAGAGTTCCGTACCGAACCACATGCACGACATTATGGATATTTTCTGCGGAGTGTGGAATTTTTATCTTGTCGAGTCGTTCGATCATTTTAGGAAAATCATCTTTGACGGCATCAACTGTTGTTTAACTCTCCTCGATAGATTTTTTAATATCGGCGATTTCATTAAAATTTTTGATTATTTCCGAATATGTAGTTTTAACATTTTCGGAGGATGTTGTTGTAAAAAAATTTCAGTGAGGTCATTGATGACCCGTTGATCATCCATAAACGAATTAATTCCAGCGAGAGACGGCGTAACTGTAAGTGGGGATCCAAAAATCTTATTGATGACGTTTTTGCGAATTTGAGTTTACCACATACACGCTTGTTGGTTTATCATGGTTGTAGTGTATAATCATCTTGTTATAAAACTAGTAGTTTTTCAATTGGTAGTGTTTTCCCAATTGAAACTCTTCGAGTTTAATCGCTGTAATAACCGTGAGAGTGTCTGTGATTTTCAACAAATTCATCTATGAGTTCTCGATATACATCAATGTTCATAATACCACCTTGAAATAATCGCCTGCAAATATCAGCTGCTTCATTAATTATTTCGACTGAGTTGTTCCCTGCTTGTTCCCCCCCCCTACAAGTACCTCTAACCGCGATATATCACTGAGAATTTTACCAGGGCATGTCACGATAACGTCAAAGACTCCAGGATTTTCAATCTTCGATTTCGCATTTGAATATCCGCTAGCAGTAACTTTTTTAGTTGTACCAGTTGATTGACGTTTTTCTTTTTTTTAGCTGTTCTTTTAGTTCTCGCTGTTGTGTTATTTCTTGTTGTTGGTGTATATCATATTCATCAATTCCATTTCTAAATTCTTTATATCCCAATTCTTTTTTATTTAAACGGCCAATACCCTTGTTCGTTTTATACAACCAATCAACCCATTCATCTCGGCTTATTCTACTGTTTTTATACTCGTCTTTTAAAAAATCCCTTCTTGAATGAAAGGTTTTGGCGGCAAAATCACCAAAAGCCCTATAATCGCCGCATTTCATTTATTGAGGTTGTTTGATTTGTGTTATAGCGTTTTCGGTGAGTTTGTCTATAAAGGAAACACCTCTTTGAGTGGAAATTGTTTCATCACCCTCTTCTAGTTGTGGTTCAGGCGCTGGTGCAGAATCATCAATATCATACTCTCGTTGGGTTTTTAGTTCTTGTATCCCTTGTTGTGTTTTTTCCGTTTCTGCTGCTATTTTTTCGAGTACACTCAGAACAAAAACTTCTCGTCGCGCTCCTTCCACAGGGATATCTCCGTATATCACACGCTCTGTTGCCGTTTTCACATCTTTGGCCGCGCTTGTTATTGGAACAAACAGATGTTCACTTGAAACAGAAAAGTCAGTTTGCAGTTTTTGTCGTCGTTGAAGTTTATCACGTGATCGGTCTCGGACCGGTATAAACTTCTTAATGGCTGCCAGTCTTTCTCCTGCCAATTTAGTAGTTAATGTTTCTGCGGTCATTATTGTAAAAACCCACTGAATTTTCAAATGCGAAATTGCAAGCAATTTATGAAATCGTGAAAATCGCATTTGACTTTATCGGGAAAAAAAAGAGAATCCACCCATAGATAAATTCTATTGTGCGTATATTTACTTCCATAGGAATTCCATTCATAACGTGTGTGTGTTATCATTCACGATAGTGTGAGGGTCTATATGGGATTCTTCAATCAGCCGTTTAATATTACGAACTTTAGAGGCTATCTCGGATCTAATCTGGTACTGTTGCCCTAATTTCTGTCTAATTGATTCAACGATACTGAATAACTGTATGAATACATTAACGTCTTTACGATACAACGAGGCATTAATTGATTTTTGTATTCGCTTTATCAGCGAATACATCTTGGGTAAAACGTAACGACCTCGTTTTGATTGATCATCGATATGCTCAATTCAGACATAATGCGTTCAGTGTCAAATTTTCCGATAATACAATTCCGCAATTTTTCTAATTTGAAATTTCAGCAATTATATTATTTACATCTTGGATATCCATTATTATTATAATATACTTTATCTCCAATTTAAAAAATGAAAACCCCATTGGCAATCTCGCTGACGCGCTATGACGTCAGAGAGACCCAGAGGTTACTTTCTTAACTTAATTAACTTAATTAAGGACAGCACTTACATGAAAACCCCATTTGGAAACCACTTTCGCTTCAAATAACGTGAAAGAGACCCAGCGGTTACATATAGGACAACACATCTTTGGAACTCCTTGGTTGCCTTCACATCCAAGTAAGCCCAAAGCCCCCCAAAGGGGGACCCCCGAAACATATATCTCCGGCGGGAGGCCTAACGTGACAAATGTCATATTATACCGCCCAGAAGATATGTTTGGCTCTGCTTGGGGGACGTCACTACATGTACTTACAATGCCGGTAATCTCTGTTGAGTGTTTGGCAGATTGTAGGCATACATATACTTAATTAACTTAATTAACTTAATTAAGGATGAATTATATATGATACAATGATGGGACAGCACTAGACGATACAAATATGAAACGACGGGGCGGATTTTCTACGGCCATTCGACCAGTCAAAAGCATCCCATGAAATCAACCCGGTTGCATGATTGACAAAAGACAACCACGCGTCGTGTCAACGGCGTGGGTTAGTTTTGATCGGTTGGATTGGGATGCTTCATAATTGAGCACGGGGTGAGGTCTGAAGTCTTGGCTCATTTGTATAATAATACTATTTGTCTAATTCATTATTTGCTTTAATTATAAGTCTTTGGATGTAGTCTTGAGGTTGTTTTATAATTTTGTTATCTTTAGCAATGACGTTATTTTTTATTCTTTTGTCATAGTTTTAGTTCCCTGTATCGTTTGCCGCCACAACTGAGACATAATTGTGCTTTTCCCCTTACCCCCACCCCACATCGGAGGCACGGGAGGGGGCCAAAGGAACCGTTGCGAACGCTCTGTAAATGATACCCACAGAATTCGCTTCTGCATGAATTGTTACACGGGTTGTTGATCAAATCATAAGCCATTTGAAGTGATTCATTATATTTAAATTTCTTATTTAAATACTTGTTTTAATTATATGACTGAGGAATTCGAGAGATTATCAGCAATTAAGCCCTACAAAAATATTAAATTCAATCTCAATAGAACCCTCAAAGATGTGCCAAAACGGGCAATAAATGATAACAGCTTGATAAAAAAAATCGTGACTGTGCTGTTGAATTCAAGCGTGATGGAGTATCTCATAGCTAGTCAACATTTCGAATTGATGATGTTGTTGATGCCACCATGAACGACGAAAACGCAGCTAGAGATAATATCACAACTTGACAGCAAAAAAGGTATTTTTTTAGAGTGAAATTCATTATCCGTGTAGAATAAACCGGTTGGATTATACGAGACAAATATGAACCAATTCTCAAAAACAAAAAAACAGTCGTTGTTAGTTAGCCGTGATTCTAAGCCGGGTCTGTTAACTGGAATTGACAAACCATACTATCAACAAGCATACCCTGAAACAGCAGTTGTTTATGGGATATATCCGTTAAATAAAAACCTGATATAGGAAAACTAAAACCAATGAAGCAGTCAACGAGGATAAATTGCGTAGCAGAACGAATAACAGAGCATTTTACAAATGCATCCCGAGGGAACAAACTAACTGATTTACGGCGTAGCAAAATAGCTCAATGGGGTTTAACAGTCAAAGAGCACGGAGCAACTATTAGCGATATAGCGAAATTAGAAATATCACTGAGATTTCCAATAACCGTTATGACGATAACCGCAAAAGTATTGTACGAATCAAAATATAACAAAAATGGAGCCCCAATTAAAATTATTGATCATAACGAACACGCATGGACATCCGCGATCACAATATTTCCACGGAACAGAACAATAAAGTATATACCCACGGAATTCTTGGGAGAAGATTTCTCCAGGGATTGTTTTCTCGTTGGAGAGAAACTATTCGATGATATTGCGCATTTGAGTAAAAACGACCCGGTATCAGTGTGGTTACTTCGCAGCGCTGAAAATCAAACGGATATTTTTGATCAGTTTGTAAGTCCAAATGGTGAATTATACCGCACTGAAGCGTTTCACAACAAGATGAAAAAAAACCGCTAGTGGGTTTGTAACATGTGGCGAAGGCACCGATGAACAATTATTGACAAACTGTTTCACAATTCCGTCGGTTGCAGCTCATTTTGCAAGAAAGAAAAACACATGGAAACCAACACGAACTGAATTCTTGCCAGATATTGAGGCTAGTTGCCTCGAATTTAATCATGGTGGGTTATACAATAACAAATACGACCGTGAAAGTATCATTTCAGTTGGTATGGTTGCTTGTTATCCAGCGAGTTTTCTTGGTTATGGAGAGTGTACTGAGTATTTTAAACGATTTGGACACCGCGTACATGAAATGACTCGTGTTGCGATTAATGGACCACTGCCTGATTTTGATTCAACCGGTTTTGCTCGTGTAGTATCATTCGAATTCGCAGCAGGACTTCATCGCGCTTGTTATATTTGGATTGGTAGACACATATCTGAAAAAAAATGGCTGACAATATCGTTATTATGGTTCATGATTGATACAAAAATGTTAATTTCGTTGACAGTCAGTGAAGCAATTATATCATATCGGAAACAAACTAATGTCTGGTTACCAGAACCAGAAAGTCTTGATAGTATAATTGACGAATCCAGAAAACATATTCAGGCAGATGAAAAATATATCATTGAGTGGTCCAAACGGGTATTTAATCAACGAAACAACGAAGCAAAAGATCTCGGCAGAAGAATAATTGGAAAATTCACTCAGGGAGGGAAAAATGTGACTATAAAAGATATTCTTCACGGTTGATTATAGATAACACCGAATATGACTTTGTAATTGCAGATGCAGTTTCTAAAAACGTATATGTCGATCGTAAAGACGCTTTCCTGTCCGATGGAACAAAATTGGGTACAATTGTTACTTACAACGATGGACACAGTTCTCCGTATACACATTTGAGGTCGTCTATGCTGGGTTATGCTTGTATCAATTTATTTTCAATGATAAATAGATTTCCTGACACTGCGGTTAGAGTTGCAGTTGATTTATTTTACATTGAGAAAAAGTACATCAACTAGGTGATTAAATTTACTAGCGGTAGCAAAGCTACTGGTGACGAGCACTGGGGTACATGGAGAATTAAAAAGGAAACGCTGCGTTATTATTCTGAATGAGCAGACGTTGAGATTAAAAATAATTACTTACACGGTGATAATTTATCAGAACGTTCTAATGCACCACCGATATCTGATCCAATTTGTAGATATAAAACAGTTTATTTAAACGGTTGCGGCGGGTCAGGAAAGACGACTCGTGCGATTGAATTATATCGTAGAAACGCTAGCGTTTCCAAATCAAATATGATTGTGCTGACACCAATCCATAGATTAGCGCGAGAAATAAAACAACGAAACGTTGAAGCTTGCACTTATCACAGCTTTTTTCGATACAAAGGTGATGAATGGACCCCTGAAAGAATGGGTGAGAAATTCATTCCTGAAATCATTATTTGGGATGAGATATGTACGGTTTCGGTAGATGTATTAAAAATGTTTCTTGATTGGTTACTGCGCGCGAATACAAAAGTGATAATGTGTGGAGATCATGGCCAGCCACTACCATGTGTTGGCAGGGGTCCACATGATTGGTTGAAAGAGTTTGTTGGCTATTATGAAGAAATTGATACTGACTATAGAGCACTTGATGAACAATTACGTGAGGTCAAGAAATTAATTAGATTACAACCGGATAGAATCCAATGTGAAATAATCAGAGAAATAATTCCTGAAACTCCCATGGAGGAATTGTGGGAAGCATGGAGACCAAATGATTTTGTAGTGGCAAGTAGAAAGATAGTCAGAGACACACTTCAGCGAAAGTTGTTTGAATTACACAAAGAAAAATTTCCAACACTTCCAACACCGCTGTGTTTTAGACCCTCGGATACACAAAAGCAAAATATTGAAGTTGAAATTCCAGGACGCCTGACAGAGTCAGGAAAAGAAAAACAAACACTAGTGTTAAATGATATTGTGTTGGTTGATATTAGTGCTGTCGAAGACGCATTGCGTGCTGATAAATCGCCATGGACGCTAGGTTACGTAACGACGATACATTCCTCTCAGGGATTAACTATATCGGATACAATTGTTTGGATAGTCGATAATCGCATTGAGTGGTCAAATTTAGTCTATCTTGCAGTATCCAGAGTACGGCGAATAAATCAACTTCGAAGAATTGTTTTCGATGATGACACCACAATGGATGATGCTAGCATCGTTGATGTTAAAATTATTGATAAGAAACTCTCCGGTTACAAACAACAAGACAAAAAGAAACAACGAGAATTTGACATTGATGCTGAATTAATAATTACACTAAAGCAACAACAGAATAATCACTGCGCGAGTTGCAATTGTATAATGAGTTGGCAGTATTCGGATAAAGAACCTCGACAATTTACCGTAGACAGAAAAAATAACAGTCTCGGTCATATCAGAAACAATGTGATGTTGACTTGTCTTGAGTGCAATAGACGCAACGGCGCTAGTTAAGACCATGCGGTGGCAATTGAGTATCGTCAGGAATCACTTGTAGTTGTTCGCTTGTAAAACCCCGCTGAGGGGCAGTTGAATCCAATTTATAGATTTGCTGGTCTACCAGTTGATCGTGTTATAGTAGATATTTTATGCGTAGTGACACTTCAAATAGGATCAGTAGCTCTTTTTGTGCCACCTTCGAGCTCTCCTGGTTCATATAAATATCTCACGGTGACATTGCCGAGAATTGGCTGGGAAACGCTAGCGTTTCGTGGTTGTGGTATATACTTTTTTTGATTGCGTTGTTAGGTTTCATATTGATTACTCTGGTAATCTCGTTATTTAGCGCTGCAATTACTCATGGTAACCGTTTGACCCATTCACGAGATCTTTTTTCTTGGATGAATTCTTTTGCGTATTGATATCCAAATAACCGCTCAGCAAGAGTCCAATTGAATCGTTCAACAATTATCTGATCGCGATGTAACGCAGTATGCCCTCGTCGTATTGTGACATTGTGATGTTTCATTGTGGATGCAACCACACCTTGAAATTCCTTGCCAGGATCAACTTGTAATAAATTTGGCCAGCGTAGTGGACCTCGTCGATAAATCCTTTCAAATGCAGAAGCTCCTTCAGTGGCCGACTTTGTTTTTAGCGGTTCTGCTTGTTTGTATCGACTCGCAACATCAACTACGGTTAGCGCGTATTTATAACCGTCGTCATGCGGTAAAAATAATAAATCAGCTTGATGAACTTCATTGGATACGATAACATCAAAATGCGAGAAGTTGATTTGTTTAGGACGCGGTAAATAGATTTGCCATATAGCCTGTTTGGATAACCAATTAGCCGCAGTGTTTTTTTTTTACTTTTGCGGCGTTGGCGAGTTTACTGATTGCTGCTTTACCCTTCCTGTATCCTCTCGGAGAATAATAAATAGATTCCATATTATTAATTACCAGCACCTAACATCAATTTGCCTTTCATAGCTGATTTTACCAACATAGAAGCCAATTTTTCTTTGAAAGATTTATCAGGAATAGCATTTAACGCATGAATTAATTTCACATACGCTAGATGTCTATGCTGCAGATTGCTGCTTTTATATGCAACATCATGGGCATGACACGCCTTATCAATAGCGTTTATCGGATACTCACCGGGTCGGGGCTGATTTGATCATCAAGTCTGATATCTAATCGTGTTCCGGGACCACAGTAGCTATATCCTGGAAGGTGCTTTTCTCCTGGATACTTTGCCCATGGGGTTCCATAATTTATGTATAGAGATATGAATGTAATTGATTTTTCAGCGACTAAAACAAGAGAACCAGTTAAGCATCATGCAGCGCTACCAAACTCTATCCGCGCAATTATAATTGGACCATCTTGATCCGGCAAGAAGCAATTGTTACTCAATTTAATAATGAGATGGATGAAGTGGGATAAGTTGTATTTAGTTGCTCCTAGTGTAGATGATCAGCGATGCTACGAAGTGTTAAGGGATTTTAACGAGAATGCATCAGAAATTAAAGGTGGGAACATCATTGATTTTATAACTGATATTGACGAGGCACCATCCGTGAATGACCTTGATGGGAGCATTAACAATTTAGTTGTATACGATGATGTAATGTTAGACAATCAAAAAACCCAGCTAGAATATTTTCCCGAGGCAGTCATAAAAACACTGACGTGATATATGTCACTCAACGCAACACTCAGATTCCAAAAGTGATTAGAGATAACTGTAATATTCTTGCTGTATTCAGTGGGGTTGATACACATACGCTACGAAATATTTGGCAGACATGGTGTTCCGATATGGACTTTAATCAATTCCGAATTTTTTTTAGTCATTGCTCAGTCGGTCCCACACGGATTTATAACAATAAATTTACATGACGCTCGAACACGATATCGTATCGGACTTGATCAAATATTCGGTTGAAGTCGTAAAGGATTTTCATTGTAAATTGCTAGCAATTTCAAGGATAATTTATTAACCGGCAGCGGCTGGGGGGGGGGGGGGGCGATGACGACAACATCAATGGCGTCGATTTTGTTTTGCTGGAAAATCCATTAGGAAGCGTTATTTTGACAAAAGGACAGCATTTGTAGGAAGCCTTGGATTAGCGAATGGACGCCTGGAAAAGGGTGTAGGATTCGCCCCCTCTGCTGCTCATTTGTATAGATCAGCAATGCGTGTTAGTATTCTCTCATGATAAGCATTTTACAACTACCTTTGAAATACTGACACCTAACTTATACCACTCCGACAGAAAACAATCTGTCTAGACGTTTTAGAAGGGAGCCTTATTATTGTTTTGTTTTATTTAAAACTAGACGTGTTTATGATTATGTTTACTCTAACTCCAAGACAACGTGTATCGTATACAGCTGACAGGACGACATAGATTACTTTGGTCATTTTTCTGAAGATTGAAATAGCCGACTTGGTTTTGTATGTTTTATTTTAAAATATATAACCCCAATTACAGGTAAATTGATATAAATCTTGTTGTCTGTCAATTTATCGTGAAAGTTAATTAGAGCATGTTCGCCGTCTCTTTCTCACCGTCACTTAATAATGAGTTTGTTAAATTTTTGTGTGGATGCGAGAGACATCCGTGCTCAATACGATATGACAAAGAAAACTCTTAGAATGTCAGACACAAGCATGCTTTTTTTCAATCAAAACAAAATTCTATATCCAAATGTTCTTGTGAAAACAGAACTATGGTGATTTCTGCATTTCACTTTAGTTAAGTCCGCATACTCAACACATGTACAGAAGGAGCTTTCTAAGGACGACTCTACCAAAAATGTAGAAATGATGTCAATTATAAGAGAGATACGTATCTCTGAGGGAACGTTCATTTATCTTTTCTGTATCAGTTGTCTGACAAATTAAATTTGTACTCGTAGAAATATGTATATTGCACTAAATTAAAATTTATATTCAATAATCAGATGATATGATAACTTAAGAATACAGACTCCAGATGCACACGTCGTAATTTCTTAATTGGCTTTCCTGAAAGCCTTGAGACCTTTATATCCAATCCAACTTTCTAGCAGAAATGACAATATATATGAACGTTTTATAAAATCTTCCCCATCCAAGGAAGATACAAAATAAATAACCGTGACTTTCCTAAACAAATCAATGATAATAGTTTCCAGCTGACTGAATCGTTGCAATGAAATAAAACACGGGAGGCTCTTCAAGAGTTGCGAAACAAAAGCTGTGACATTATTTATAATTAAAGTAAATCGAATGAAGTCAGAATTATAACTTTACTAGAAAAAAGTAAACGATAAATAGTTCCCAGTAGATTACTTTATTCCGGTAATAAATGTTGCGCGGTTCTGTATGAAATGCGAACAAACGCTGTTGGTAGGGAAACTCAACAATCAACTGGCAACATCATACATAATTCAGGAATCCAAAAATAAAGTTTGGTTTAATGTGCAACAGACCATAGGAGCAGAGGAATAAATTTTTGAATATCTAACATAGCCAATAAGCTTTAATTATATTTTCATCACCCCTACATAAACCAGAAATATAAGCATATATTAATTTTTTCTCCATCATTGTAACGGATTCTATAACAACGTTTTTAATACGATGATCGAATTAAAGACATGTTATACTTCTACATAAATACTCTGATATACAAAACAGTATAGAAAATGTTAAATTAATTTAACCTTTGGAGTGACCTTCTCTTTAATCTCTGACTAAACCTGAGAGTATAATTCCAAAGAAAATCGTAGTCAAAGTAATTATAAAGCCTAATGGCTGAACAGGAAGGAACATTTTTAGTTTACTGAAACGCACAATACATAACAGTTAATGATTCGGATATAGCTACTAGATTTAGGATAGATACATACCTATAACAAACCCAGCATGTAAACCAAAATTTCACCATGGAAACAGATTAAAACGGTCCCCAACCTGCATATTTAGCTTATGGAAAATTTTACCATAGTATTTCCCGTAGATACCCCAAGTGGTATATAATGTAGAACTACGGTGTAATGTCTATCCCTATACATAGTTTAAGTAGGTCATGTTACTACTCTTAATGAGCCTATTTCCGGTTTCCATATATGATGTTATAAAGAGTGAGCATTTATTTGTACAAAAACATTTCCGCTTAAATCTCTCGGCAACAACTTCATAGTTTGTATTCTGGTAAGAAAGTGTCAGATTAAAAGTTTGTTCATGACGAAAATCACCAACTTCTTTTAAAGATTTCGTCTTTTATAGACGAGATTTTTAGGGGTTATATCAAAGAAATATTAGGATATTTTCACGTTTACATACGAAAGAAATAAAATTAAAAATCTAAAAATACAATAATCAAGTAACATTGCAAAGACCACAATTAGTTATTAAAAATTTCCGACTTATTATCCATAATATTCCTTTGTGTTACTTCGTCCTCGTAAAATCATGCCTTATGCTTCATGCTTTCTTTGTTGTGACTTTATTGTCACGTGCAAGTTTATAAAGAATCGTATGTTTTAATTGAAAAGGATATAAGGAAAGAATTTGTTCCAGTGACGTAGGTGATGAGGAATGAGGACTGAAAATTTAAACACTTTTTTCTATGTATCAATCTTTGTGTATGTTTTAGTGTGCGTGTGTGCTCGACGTTGAAGATAGTTGTTATGAACTAGCTTTGTCAAGTATCCTTTGCTATGGCACTACCGAAACGAAAACAAATCGTCGAAGAAGAAATGTGCAAGACACACATGGAAAATATTTAAGTGACTTCGTATACAATGGTCGCATTGTCATAGGCAGGTACAACTGAATGTCGCAATGGACAACTCAAATCACGCTACCAGACACGTTGAGTGTGTGTACCATACAACAAACAAAGGCTTGTGAATCGGAGACATGTTGCATGATCTAGGGCAAGGAGCAGTGTTGGAGCTATATTATGATAACACAGAAAATCGATCTCAATGTTGACTGAAGAACATGTATTCCAAATATTCTTGTTATTAAGAGATATTCGAAGATGGCATCCAGTCAGAAATTTCTAATGTACGGATTTGTTTCGAGCAATTGTTATAAATATATAACCTGACATAGTTTGCCAATATATAAGATATTCAAATGATCAAATACCAAGAGTTCTGCCCAAACGTATGCTTCATAATTATTTCTAACGCAAATCTTTTTAACACTTTTTTAAAATATAATTTGTGTAACCCCATGCTCAAAATGTTTTGATTTCATCCATTATTGTCTTTTTAACGTTCTTCGGAAATGCTAGTAAGTTATTATGCCAGGAGGTTATATCAGATCCTCCCACAGTGACAAAATACACAGAGATGATTATGACTTTGTTATTTATAGTAGATTGCGTTATTCCAATTAAAACCGGAATGGTTGCGGCTCTGACTAAATTGAGAACAAAAGCTGTCGATTGGCAAACTGGAAAATTAACTGGTAGATCATAAACAATAAATAACATTGTTGCGACTCAATAATCTTGAACAAAGTAAGAGAGAAAGAAAAAAAAAATTTATCGTCATGGTATGTACTGGAAATGTAATGCAATAACGGGGACCGTTGTAGACCAAGTCCGTGTTGAAAACTGTATCTTGTGGAAATGTAATGGTATAACGGGGACCGTTGTAGAATAAGTCCGTGTTGAAACGTGTATCTGTGGGAAATGTAATGCTATAACGGGGACCGTTGTAGGCCAAGTCCGTGTTGAAAACTGTATCTGTGGGAAATGTAATGCTATAAACACGTTTTAAAACTCCAGCCTCCACTAAGCATCATCCAATGAAGCGGGTAGGAGTGTGTACACACATTTTATACTTACATGCATACGCATATAATAAAACTGATAATACACAAAACTTAGGCTGCAGATAGATATGATGGATACATTACTACAAGTCACATGGGTCATGTATGCGCATTTACTCATTAGAAATTAAATATTTCTTTAACGAAAGTATTTTCAATCCTGATTTGTTTTTCTTTCTTATCTGCACCTTAATTGTCATGACGAAACTTCCCGACGAAAAGTATCGGCCTGAATAAAGGTAAACACAAAATGACGGCATCTGAGTGATTCAATGATACAAATGTAAAAGGAAAAAATAACATGGAAAAGTTTTTTTAAAAACTTAGCATTCACGTTTCATATTTATCTACAGATACTGTGAGATACAAGTTGGATAACTTTAATTATTATCATGAAATTTTAAACTTTTAGGTTAGTTCAAATTTCCAACGGCAAGGTCCTCTTCTTCAGTTTTAGAGTTTATTGAGCAACTATGAAGCAGTTAAAGATTGTAAACACGTTGCTGTTGATATCATCATTCAGTGAAAAACAGCAAAGCTAGAAATCTATCAGTAAAGGCTGTAGAACAACGAATTAATCTGCTGCAAAGAAGACTTCAAAATATGTGCTTGGACAAAGTAGCCGACTATAGACCCATGTATTAAAAGCTAAGCTACTGCTACCCTTAAAGGGGCCCCGAATTGCGAGTGGTTCAACGAACTCTTTGATATGGATCACTGCCATCTCACCTATGTCTGCTTGGGTTTGAGTCTCAGATTCGGCCAATGTGAGTACGTGAGAAAGCCTGCTAGTAGCTTCTCATGGGTCGGGGTTTCTTTCCTTAGGTTATCCAGTGTTCTTCCTTCATTCACCATTAATATTGGCCGCCATGTATAGCCTATCGTGTGTTGAAAAATAGCGTTAAACTCAGCAAGAACAACTGGTACCCTTAATTTTTATCTGATCAAAATTTGGGCGAAATGTATTTGTTTTGTCTTTTTCTTTTCGTTTGTGTTCTAAAATATAATGCACCATTTTGTATGCATAAATGTCCGTCATACTGGCAAATCCAGTCACAGGTACCGAAACGATGGGCTTTTTACATCAAACACTAATGCGCATACAACCTTTGACGGTTCGACTATGTCGAACGATCTGTCGTCTAACTTGTATGTCTATCCCCATACATAGTTTAAATAGGTCATATTACTACTCTCATGACTCTTTTTCCAGTTTCCATATATCATGTACATGTAATCAAAAGTGAGCATTTATCTGTTCAAATACATTTCCGTTTAAGTACCTCGGCAACAATTTCATAATTTGTATTCTGGTAGAGAAGTGTCACATTAAAAGCTTGTTCATGACGAAAATCACCAACTTCTTTCAAAGTTTTCATCTTTTATAGACAAGATTTTTATGGCTTATATCAAATAAACAGCATGTTTTCACGTTTTCGTAAAAACAAACTAAAAAAAAAGCAAACAAACTAATTAAGTACCATTGCAAAGAACACAATTAGTTTTTTCTAATGTACGGCTTATTATTTCATAATATTCCGTTGGAGTACTTCGCGTTGGTAAAATCATGCTTTGTGCTTCGTGCTTTCTTTGTTACGATTATACTGTCTAAACCCGTCTACAGATGTGAATATGTCATTGTTGAGCAATTGCTTGTCCCGACGAGGCCCTTGCATTCGTAATCATTGCTTTCCTTTTGTTAAGTGCCTAATGACATCGTCGAAAGTAGTTGCCGACAAGATTTCTGTTTCAGGTGTCATCATCTCATCACCAGCGGTCACCCCGCAAAAACCATCATTATTCTTTATGCTTCTTCACAATCTATCCCATCAATTTGTATCGGAAATCACATGGCCGCACTACTGTCCTTAACTGTCCTTGACATTTCAAAATTCCTAATTGCGACTTATCATGTATGGTCTACGGCCATATGTGATTGCTCTGTAACTTGTTCTGCTTCACTCGAATGGATGTCTTAGCTCTGGTTACTACTGATTCAATAGCACTCCACTCCACACCATCAACACCACCATCGCCATCTTCGTTAGCCAAGGTTCCGATATGATAACCTTAGCTACACCTTGGCTGATCGTTATCCTTGCGAAATATGTATTTCATGAGTTGCCTTCCCTTTTACATTTGCATAAATTGTGGGCGCAATTTACCTAAAATGAATACTTTGGAAATTTAACATATAAAGTCTGGATATGTGCCAGACAAAAGTAATTACTGGTGAATTTGAGTAAAATGCATTTATGCAAACACAGCCTGGCACTGGAAACTTGCTTATTTATCAATACAATCACGTTTTGTGTTCTATTTGACTCAGTAATGTAGGAACAGTGTTCAAATTTTATAAACTTAATTTTAACTGAATACTGTGGCTCGCAGCCTCATCCAGTGAAATTCACAGACCCGAAGCACATGAACAACTGGTTCTGGTTCATGTTTGCGTGTTTAAGTGGGGGGGGGGGGTAACCAAAACCTATGACACTAGCTGGCGCTACAAAGCCCACATACTTTCAAAGTATTGCCTTATCTTTACTGTATTGATCTTTACTGTACGTGTATTCTCTAAATACAATAGTGAAAACCTTTTTCGGTGAAAAATTCAGAAAATGAATGGTTTCGATTTAGCTGACTATTACTGGAAACAAGATAAGGAAGGCATCGTTATTATGTCTAACGTGCACTGTTGACCGAAATGACCCTACCTTAACATATGGTTTCTTAAGAATCTATGTTAAATGATATTTTACACACAAAAAAACTATCTTTAACCATTCTTCATGTTGTGTCGTTTCATAAATCCTGTCCATTCCTTCTGTTCATCTCTCAACTGCTGAGTATTAGAGAATACATGTTAATGAATCATCCAATGACTTTTAAATTTAATAGATGATCATAGCGTGTTCAGGATATAATGTATGTGTTGCTGTGGTCGGAAACGGCCAAATTCGATTCTGATGATATTAACGTGTGTTCCCACGTGACATACATAGTCTAATTTGATAGGTCAAGAGAATATTCGCATCATATTTTGATCTGCTTGCGTAATATTAGATATAGACCGGAAGAAGTAAAGATCCCAGAAGTCCCTGAGTTATTTGAATTTAATTGACTAAGGGGGCAGGGTCCAGTTTTTATGTACAAATTTAATGTCGCATGCACCTGCCTAATATAAAAATTCATTAAAAATATAATACGTGAGTGAGGTCAAAAAGGTCCATATTTCTGGATAGGTATTATGTAGCGCAACATAATCATATCACACACTTGACCTGACAAGTCTACTGAAGTTCTTAGAATAAAATGTTTATGTACCCCAACCCCTATTTTATACATGCATTTTTCACATCCGAAGGCCATTTTTGACAGCATGTGGTGCTCACAGTGCAAACGCAAGGCCTTTCCCTGGATGAAAATTTTGAAAAACATTGTCTACTAAATAGCTTGATGCAATTCATAATAGTTGTTATCCAAGCCGTTTTTCAGATATTCTACTTGCCTTGAACCCACGTGTCTACTGCTATGGGAGGATAGCTCTTCTTCCTAGCCGACTATTGGTATTTCACTATCAACATACTGCAGAGTAACTATGGAAAGTGTACATGTCTGACATCAATTTCAAGAACAACAAAAGCCTGAAACACCTAGTTCACAAATCTATCCATATCTTTAATTATTACACAATAGTAGCTCAAAAACTCACACCATACCCTTAAGTTAAGAAATTTGCCAGGGACCAATTTACGAAACTGGACCCTGCCACCTAATCATAGTTCAATGCTGGAGAAAAATGGGAAGCAACTGCAGCATGAAGGAGGTTTGTTCTGAATGAATGATTTCTCTTCAGATATCTGAGTGATGAAGTGTGTGTGTGTGTGTGTGTGTGTGTGTGTGTATTTGAGAGAGAGAGAGATAGAGAGAGAGAGAGAGAGAGAGAGGCGCATGCATTGATATGCACAGTTTTAACAGGCCACAACACAATAATGATCCAAATTCTTATCAATAATTTGTGAAGTCAAGTCCTTTCAATTATTTCTGTATGGGAGACAACTGTAGCATGAAGGAGAATGTTTATTCTTGCATGATTTCCCTTTAAATATCCCTTTTCACTTATTTCTGTACAAGTTTGTTTGTATATATCTTTGACTATCTAACAAAATGGACTAAACACAATTCTTATTATCTTTACATTTCTATAGATATAAATGCCTGGATACATCTGAAATCAATCTGCCAGCAACATTCCAAAAAAGAAAGGGACATATTACTGAAATATGGAAGCATTGTTGGTGATTACTAATTTAAATCAAGGACTTTGATTTTGCAAATGAGGATTTTCTTTCTTTTAAGCTGGCCGAATAGTTTTTAGGCCAGCCCAACCATACAGGTAAAGACGGTGCTAAGAAAACAATGCTTCAATAAGGCCACATTAGATGCAAGTGAATATGTTCACAGGGTGGATGGTGATGGGGATGGTATCAAGTCACAGTTCACCAAGGGCACCAAAAACCATTAGTCCAGCCCAGAACAGTATTTACAAAGCTCTAAGGGTCTGCAGACCAATAATCCAGTTTCTGCGAGTTTTGTTTTATCCCCAAATCTCAGAATGGTTTTAATTTTTTGTCGTACATCCGTATAGTAAACCCAGGTAAATTTGTGTAAACCTTTTAAATAATTAATACAACTGTTGTGGAAACCAACTCAAAATGTACATAGCAAATAAAAATCCAACTTTCAAAACAATTTGCGTTATCTACATTTTATCAAATAATTCGGCCCAACCTGGGTACATGTAAATATTGACCCTGTATGCCATGTTTAGGAGCATTAATTTTAAGCATAATACTACACCAAGCAAAACCACCACACCAGTAATAAGTTTGTTATTTGTTTAGTTTTGTCGTTTGGAACGAAATCGTGTGAGGTTTTGGAAAATTACAAAATATTGTTGGACAAAGCTGATTTAACAATTTCCTTTATCTATTTATTACTGAGTCTGGCCCACAAAGCAAGATAATAGATGGTCTTAAAACATCATCTGTAATTTATCCCCCCCTGAATTTAGACGATCATTGGGTAATAGCTGATGCCGTAAGTCTAATATGTAAAACAAAAATGATTCAATGAAAAAACGAAAGATAAAATACAAAGAATTTAAACGTGTTAACTGACATAGTAGTGGAGAAAATGCTATCTCGGACAAGAATCAAACGGAACATTACAGTGAATGTGAAGAAACTGTAACTAAAATTCATTCCATTCTAATACAAAAAAAACGTTTCGTGCCAATTTAAGTATTGTTAGTATAATAAAGGAAAACAACTTGATTCACCCAAATCCAGAAGTTGTATTGATTGATTTAACACCATTATCAATGTATTCTTACGTGCACAACCATCACGAGCAAACATATTAGTTTCTGCACACCCATTACCAGCAGATGTACGAATTGATGACCAAGATGTATTAACTGATGCACCGCCATTACCAGCAGTTGTATTAACCAATGTATCACCATTACTAGCATATGTACTAATTGATCACGCAAAGGCGCACATAATCAATTTACTGGAATAATGCGTTCTACTGAAAACTCTTTATCATTCACTTTGGTCTAGTAATGTCATCTTTCTGACATTATTGAATTTCCTTTATTTATAAGTAATGTCACAGCTTTTGTTCGCAAGTGTCGATGAACCGCACACGTTCTGTTTCATTGGAACGATGCAGTGAGCTGGTACCTTTCCATCATTCATTTTCTAGCAACGTCATGATCATCTATTTTGTATCTTTTCATTGGTGAAGATTCTATGAAACGTTCACAAAGAATCAGGTATTATTACTTCTGCTAGAAAGTCGGATTGAACATACAGGTTTCGTGGCTTTTAGGAAAACGTAAAATTAAGACATCTGCATCTGAAGTCTGTTACTTAAGTTTATTATACAATCAGTATAGTGAATATAGATTTTAATTTAGTGTAATATACACCTTTACGAGTACAAAGTTACCTTGTCAGACCAACGTATAGAAACAAGAAGATGAAAGTTCCATCTGAGATAGTCTAATTTCTAATAATTGGCCTCTTTTCTACATTTCGTGTGGGGTCGGCATTAGAGAGCTACTTCTGTGAATGTCTTGAACGTCCAAGTCTTAAAAACAAAATATGCAGAAATCACATGCTATGGACAGTGAATCAGACACGAGAATCTCAGTGCTTCTTGAAATGTTTAAGAGGCGGTGAAGAATGCCAGGCTGTTTTCCACAATGGTTTAGCAAACACGTGTCAGGGTCATTCTTTGGTTTTGACTGAACTAGATGATTGCCATGATGAAGAGGGATCCAACTACTATCAAAAATGTTCAAGTATGTACGTTTTTCTGTCTGTCTGCATGCATGTATGCATATGTTTGTCTGTCAGTATGTCTGTCTGTTTGTCTGTCTGTCTGTTATATATATGTATGTATATATGTATGTATGTATGCATGTATGTATGTATGTATGTATGTATGTATGTATGTATGTATGTATGTATGTATGTATGTATGCATGCATGCATGTATGTGTGTGTGTGAATGTGTGTGTGTGCGTGCGCGTGCGTGCGTGCGTGAATGTATGTATGTATTGTAAGGGAGACTCATTTTATTAATTAATTGAATTTTGTTTCTGCCTGAAATAACATTTTGATTCAGTCGGAAAGTAATTTAAATATTCATTAAATGCAGCATTTCAATCCCGAGATATTCCTGTAAATTTTCAATAATGACACGAAAAACTTTAGTTGAACGTTTTACACATAATAATTGTTACCATACTGCACAAATGAATTTTCTTGCTTAAGATTTTTAAGCATGTATCACAAACACACACACACACACACACACACACACACACACACACACAAACACACACACACAAACAGGGCTACATTTTTCCGAAACTTTACAAGCTGTATTTTATTGATGAATTTGTTAATATCACAATGTTATGAGATTGGAGTTGAATGGCTGGTGTCAGATCCGCACAAACTTGAGTGGACAACTACTCGTGTTGATTAGTTTATCACGTGATCTTAATCTTGATCAATGTAAAGAATGTTCGAAATATTCAAATTCAATTCGCAAGGTATCTTTTATTTTCCGACAGGCAAGAGGAAGAGAAACTGTCAAGAAATTCTCTGTTCAGGACAACATGCTACAGGAATTTACACAATATATCCTGGTGATGACTCGAACGGTGTGAGTGTTCGGTGTGATATGGACACAGACGGAGGGGGCTGGACAGTATTCCAACGAAGAGTGGACGGGTCAGTTAATTTCGATCGTTTATGGACTGATTATAAATCTGGCTTTGGGAATGCAACCACGGAGTATTGGCTAGGTCTTGATAGCATACATAAACTGACTTCACAAGGAAACGTAGCACTTCGTGTTGATCTCATCGCTCCGGGACCACCGCAACGATCAGCGTATGCAGTGTACTCCAAATTCACAGTAGGTGATGAAAGCAGTAAATACATTCTGACCGTTGCTGGATATTCCGGAAATGCGGGAGACGACTTGTATACACATAATGGCATGAAGTTTACCACCAATGACAACGACAACGATATAGTATCCGGTAATTGTGCTATTGTATATCATGGAGCTTTTTGGTTTAAAGACTGCCATCCTGTTAACTTAAATGGCTTGTATGTGTCAGCAGGTTTTTATACGGGAGTTATTTGGAATTCTTTTTCCGGACCACACGTGTCTATGACATACACAGAAATGAAACTGAGATAGAGTATGTATGGACGAACTACATTTTTAACCTCATATTATATTTTATTAAATGCCCGAAAAAGTGGAAAGTGCTTCTCAATATATTGGTTCTTATTCCTTTTTAAGATATAACAGTAATGTCAATAATGATCTAAAAAGAATGTTTTATATATAAATAAATAGTATAATAGCATATCTTCCGACAACATTTTTACTATCGTGGATTGTGTCCACCAGATAAGTAATCTCCGGTGTAATATTTTCTTGTTCACCGTCATTGCATTTCAAATGAATACATTAGTATTTGATTAATGTCTAATAATGTTGTGGAAGATACATTTATCCCCAAAAATATCTAGACGTCTGTAACTATTCGAAATGGGCATTAAGGCAAATTCAAAGAGACAACGTATTTATTGGTTTTCTCTAATTCGGAATATTGTCGTTGCCATGTCGTTAAATTTCATGATAATGTTACATAAGCAAAACAATAGGTGGAATGAGTGTGCATGATTTACAATTTAAACGTAGGTTTAACAATTGTTCAGTCTTATCACTACTACATATGCAGTGTGGCAGTTCATAGTGATGTCTAGCATTGGGCATGCGAAAATATAGATATGAAAAAACATTAATACGTCTTTTTCGTCCTATTCTATACTTTCGTGAAGATAACCGTTCACTTGAAACATATCTGACTAATACGCCATGAAGTATTTTAAGGCAGAATGTTCAACGGCTATTTCCCCGTCTTAAAATAAGATTGACAAGAATTTCTCAGTGATTACTGCGTCCCATATATACTTATTAATCAGACGAATTCAAAGGTAAATGTTGCATAATAAGCCGACAGATAATTACCTTTGTTATTTGTTCCCCTCATTACTTCTAACAAACTGCATACAACCAGATCAGCTCACACTTTATTCGACAGCAGATTTGGGTCGGTATAAATATGCAGTTGCAATAGACTTATAAGCAAGTATATACTGTAAAATCAAGAGGATGTCAATTATAAATCTTTATTTGACTGCTTGATATAAAATAAGACAAGTATAGTTATACCTGAGATCATTATATTTCTTTACAAAATAATGCACATGTAGAGGACGAATTAGAGAACATTTTCCTGGATAACGGCAAAGAATTGATTCTATGAACCTTTCTGTGATGTAATGAACTTAAATCTGGTACCCACTCAAGTTTGATATCACTATCTACTATTTCTTAGACGTAAGGAGAGCTTTGAATTTGGTAAAATGTATAACATACTTATAGAACATATTTTGGGGCATTTTCGTTGATATTTTCTTCTCGTGCTAAGCACGAGCTGTTCAGTGATCTTCGCTATTAACATCATTTGTAATTTTCCTATGAATTGCAATAAGTAACCGAGTTTAATTTGTGATCTTGTCCAGCGTATGTAGCAGTCGAACGTCCAAGATCGGGATACATTCCGGCATTTTCCAAGGTTAAAATGTATCAGTCCATATTAAATCTACGTTGTAAAGATACATCGTTCCAATTAAAATCTGTCAGATTTGATTGATATTTCGAGACTTCAATACAAATATTCACAAATGCTTGCTAATATAATTTTACTTTCGGTAAATTATCACCAGCCTCACCTGATCTATGCGAGGGCAAACGAATTTCATGACGGTCTATATAATTATAGGAAGGATATAAATTGTTCTTGTTGCTTCAGAAATTCATGTCCGTATTGAGAGAGAGAGAGAGAGAGAGAGAGAGAGAGAGACAGACAGGCAGAGACAGAGAGAGAGAGACACAGAGAGAGAGAGAGAGAGAGAGAGAGAGACAGAGAAAGAGAGAGAGAGATATTCGGGCAGATCAAACTTGTTAACATTAAATATTTCAGTGAGACGAATTTCTGCTGTTTATCCTGTTAACCTCAAATATGTAGCATAATAGACACAGGGCCAGTCTTGTATTTTTCCTGCACGTATACTAAGAAATGTTTTGATCAAATCTTTTCTTTTCCTAGGGTTTCATTTGATATCTCTAAGTTACGTCCATGTTTGGTAAAATTCTATATATACCAATCAGATAAATGTATAAAAGCGACTCTCAAGAAGTAAACTCAAACAATATTGTGTCTCCTACCCAAAGAGTTCTCTTCACTTAGTTACAGATACGACATAGCCTTATTCTTTGTAAATTTTAAATTTTGCCACTTTGCTCCTTGTAAAATTTTCAATTATTTTCTCATATACTATGTCATCATAATAATGAAAGCATTGAAAACATTGTTGCACATTTATATTTGTTAAATTATCGATATATGTAATCCTATGTTATTCTTTATGTGTGAAAAAATAGTCTGTCACGAATTTTTGTATCTTTTTTTGAAATGTATTAAGGAATATATAGAAACGCCAGGAATAAACTTTTCTTACATTTATCTATATAAGTTGTGATTATAACATTAATGTTGGTTTTTTTAGACACGTCTTCTACATTAATTTACTTATTTGAGAGATTTCAAATGATTTTTTTTACTTAAGGTATAAAATTCGACATTTTGTATTATTTAAATTATTACACAATTATTGGAGTATTTTATTTAAATATATTTTCCTACTGCAACTCAAGTACATGTTGACAAAGGTTTGCTTAAATGAGTACATAATACATTTTCAGAATTTTACTTTTTAAATATAGAAATTCTTCTGAAATATACAGCATATAAGTCATTGAGTTTCATTTTTGCTTCGGCAGAATTGTTTTTTTCATCAGGTGTTTTAGATATAGAATGTTGTTTGGATTTAATAAACCATAATTGTGTCAGCAATCCTGAGAGTTATCTTTCTTTGTTAAGAAGGTATCGAACATTAATACCAGACGCATCCGCGCAAAAAATAAAAAATCCCACTCATAATTCCCTTGATCAAGTTTGTTGAATACTGACCATCTCTCAAAATTACCGGCCAACACCAATACCAACTGGCAAGCACTGACCAGCACACACAAATACTTATCAAGGCCAATATAAACTGACCAACACACATCTTTAATGTCCAAAGTTGGCGGTCAGTGACCGAGACTGAAAGTAGATCTAAAACAGCGAAACTAACGCCGACTTCAGCGGTCACAACAAAAATCCAAAGCATTGAATTATAGCAGTCAAGAAAAAATACTCACATTACGAAACTGAAACGGATTTCAGCTGTGACTACAAAACCATCTAAACAATAAATAAAATTTAAACATATAATAAAAATGTTTCAAACATTACGAAACTGACATGGAATTTATCAGGGAATCTTATATTGAAATAATCAAGAGAAAATATAATCCAAACACCATGACAGTAAATCAAGCGCAAACTACACATCGAACTGTATATTAAATTTGTCAAGACTAAGCTTTGGTTGTCTGAACTGATAAAACGAGATATGTTGGGATTTAGATTATCTAACCCGGTGTGGGGCAATTAGATGTACTGTCGACTGGAATGGAGATGAAAATTACCATCTAACGACAACTTCCCGGAACGTCCATTTGGCTAACTAATGCTTTCTCGAAATCGAAGAAAAAGGACGTCAATGTAGTTGTCACTCACCCCCTCTGCTGCTATGGGTTAACAATCTTTTTTTAGGATGAAGTCGCTACGATTTCACAAACAGACTAATTTGTAAAACCTCACCTCGTAAATCAATCAGATTATTGGATTGGTCAGTGAGTTTTAAATTAATTTTCGTTAAAGAATCATTATGATCGGAGTAGGGAAATTCACACTGAATTCAGGATTCGTTGATGTTATTGATATCATGCTGGTTTTCACCGGGGTTGTGTTTTCCGCTATTCGTTGAAGTAGTTCTTGCGGTGTCGCCATTGTTATTATTATTATTATCCTGCTCTAATTTCGACATCGCGGAATCATAAATACGTACCATCGCTGAGAACTCACTATCGGATATTAATGTGTTATCGAGCGACGATGATATCATCGAGGATAATTGCGAGTACGCGGTTGATACAACATGGAGCTTAACTACGTAATCTTGCAGTTTACGCAAGCTGCATGATGATATTGTTTTTTTTTGTTATAATCGAAATAATTCCCGCGATTGTTGTCGTCGCTGATATATAAATTGTAACAGCTATCGGAGCAATCATTGTCTCCGAGGAGAGAATTATACCGGCTCCGGCGATTACACCACTCACCGAGTATACAGTAACATCAACTGCGGTGATTCTTCGTCGGTATTTTTTATTTTTGTTTGGTATTCCTCAGTAAGGGTTTTGAGTTTAGTTTGAAATTCTCTGACCAGATCATAGCGATATTGTTGTGATGACATTTTATTTTCAAACCGTTTACGATTTCAATTGAAACCGTGATAGTGTCTTCTACTGCGTTGCGTTGTTTAACTAAAATATCATCTCTGGAAACATTACTCGTTTTCAATTTATCCTGACGATCTTGAAATATAACTATTTCATTGGGATCAACACTTGCTAAGTTCAACATCTCAGCTATTTCGTTTTATATCACCGGTTGCAGATATTTCAGCGGTTGGTTTCTTCAGCGCTGATAAAGATCTCCCCCAAATATCAATCATGTTATTCTATAGAATTTCTCTCTAAAAAGCGACTGCTATTATATTCATTCACGACCCGATGAGGTGTGTTCCAGATGTTGAAATAGCGTCAAGGACATTTAATACTTCGTTGCTGCATATTGGTGGGTCATTCATTTGTTGTGTTGGTAGCGTAGAATACCAACAAGCAGTTTTTAAGTGGTTTATATAACGCATAAATTCATTAGGCGGTGCTAACCAATATGAATCGAAATAAAAAATCACACCCTGATCAATCCCGTATGCAACCCAGTGACTACCAGGTCCAGTGCTGTTATTGAGATTAACATTACCGGTTTCAACGCTGTTTGGTGAACTTTCATAAAGACGCCTCTGAAGTTTTTAATCGCAAGTTTTTTAGCAGCATCGAGTAAATCAAAATTTGACAATGGAACCATGGGTTATCTAGTTAATAAACCGTTCGTGGTATTCTCAGGCCCTTTCCGCTGTACCATGAATACGGGGTTCCTGGTAATCTTAGACCCTTTTCCTTTTTTATATTCTCGTCCGGTTGCTTTCTTTAGTGCCATTCCTGCCGCGGTACCAACGGTTCCTAACGCTGCCGCTTTAGCCACCGCTGGGGCCGCCGCCGCAATCAATGCTGGAATTGCGGCTAACAACAGGAATATACCACCTGATTTTATCATGTCTTTGATCGCGGCTGCAGAGAGTGTAACCTGAATACCGTTTTTATCTTTAAAAGCATCATTGAAGTGTTTTATCTGACGAGTTGTCAGTGACAATTTATTCTGACCACCAGACATCTGATTGTGTTTCAGCGTTATTGTTGTTCCACATTTTTTAGCTGATTCCGATTGCAATTTTTTTAATTTGACCGGGAGTCAACGTAACATTAACAACACTATATGACATTATACAATAACAGAATGATTTTCCACTGGTGCATCGACTACTCTCATTCTTCCACTAACACCTTCAAGTAGCATTGATTTAACACTGAGAATAACAGCAACCGCTCTATAACCACCAGCAGGAGGATCGGTTACAATAGCTCTAAAGTGTATATCAACGACGGATTGTCTTGTCAAATCGAGATGTTCCAGCGAAAAGTAATAGATCGGATATAGGCTTTTAAAATCCAACTGTGATATTTGCAGACCGGTATCAACATTTTGATCGCGTCCCATATATGACAACAGCCGATGATATACTCGTGCTATTTGGTTGGCACCGTAACCATGTAGTATATCCTCGGATGGTTCCTGTTGTCCGTTTATTCTCAGCGAGACTTCATTAACATCTAATTTATCAAATATCATATTGCTGCGTTGTTGAGAGTTTAATCGCGTTCTATCCTGTAGAGCAACAAATATATGACGCGGGGCTAAAATACCTTGTTTTGATGCCATGTGCCATGTAAATGTACCATTAATATTTTAGAATCCATAGTATCTGTGGCCAATGATAGCCAACTTAGCAATGTTTTTCCTCCGTGATCCATAAATGATAGTAGTCGCTCTTCTGTTGTGATTGATTGGATCATTGCTGGCATCCACAATGATAGGTTTGTTAAAATGACTTTACCCTCGGGAACACCAGCACCACCACGCCAGATTGCATTATTATCGTCACTCCGCTGCACGAGTACTACCGTATGCTTCGCTCCATAAATAACTTTTCGGACATTTTTACAGAATCCGAAATATGATGCAGTGGAATCGCGCATGAAAATTGTCGACGAAGCCTCTTCAATGTTGCTACGCGTGTTGCAAATCCTAGATTGTAATTATCATTAGCGCTTTTTATAATATTGAATTCAGCAGCTGGTCTTACTTGGTGTTCAGGAGTATCGGGTTGTGCATCATCTGTGGTATCTCGTGGTGTCCGTAATTTAATATACTGGATGTGTTCAGCATTATCAGTGATATCCTTAGAGAACATAATAGATGGACCTTCCGATCTTGTATAATCATTTGAATATCTTGCTATCCCCACTACTGTTGTTGCAATATCAACCTCACGCTCAATAGATTCAATATCTCTTCCATCAATCATATATCTAGCACTCCCAAATAACGCCATGATACCATTATTGACAAAACCAACTCGGACATTTTGGTCATCTGCGTATGATGTATTAGCTGCAACATTTGTTACAAGTTCTCCTTCCACTCCGATAAATACTTCAGCGGGTAGAAAATATTTGCTGGTATCATGGGCTTGAAGTTCGATTCTTGATCGAAGATCAGGTGCTACTGCGTGATAAGAATTAAATTGATAATTGCGTATAGAATCATCCTTGCGCACTGGGGCGTCCATATCAAAGGCTGGATCAAGTGATTGTTTGAACATTTTATTATATATTCCTTGATCTAAATCATGACTTGTATCGTCGTCGTGGTTTTAAGCCACTTCCCGCTATAATATTTGCGGTAATATTATCTTGGTTGCTGGCCGCTAATGACGAAGTAGCCAATGATGCTAATTTCTTATCTACTGCGTTATTTATTATTTTACTAATATTTTCAGGCATTCCTTGTGTAGATGGTAATAGTCTCAATGACGAAGTCATCGGTGACGAAGTCGCTGGTGGTTTCTTTTCTCGTCGAACTAATGCTACTAGTTTATCCTAAGCGGCGAAAAACGCTTTCCCGGCAACATCTCCGACAGCGCTAATACCCTTATCACGAATAACATCAATGGCTTTCATCGATAATTGTTTTTGCTAGCGGTGCTACTTTTGGAGCCATTCTTGAAAATAATCCTGCAATGGTATCACCGAGACCATCACCATAATATAAACAGGCAATCGTGAGTTTACTACGTAGACACTGGTTGGTTTATCGTGGTTGTAGTGTATGATCATCTTATTGAATTACTATTTATCTAATGTGGTGATGAAAAATCATTTGGATGCTCAGTCACTGTGATAACCATGATGCTCGACTAACTCGTCAATGAACTCTCGATATGTTTCAATATCCATGATGCCACCTTGAAATAACCGCATACATATATCAGCTGCTTCATTAATTATTTCCGGAGAGTTATTTCCAGCTCGTTTCCCTCCGATGAGTACTTTTAATCGTGCTATATCGCTGAGAATATTACCAGGACAACTAACTAGACCACTACCTGAAATTCCACTTGGATCATTCTGAGAAAATCCCTCCCCACTACTATAACCAATTGTACCCTGTGCTCCATCTGTTTCTCAACTTTGTAAATCCTTAAAAAATTCTCACTCGGGGTAACACTATACCAACCGCATCGAGATATGCAATGTATGATGCATTTGTTGTATCAATTAGACTTGTGTTAGTTTTGATTTTGTAGAATACATCAGCCCAATGTTGTATACTTTTAATATACTTGTATTGTTCTGGTTTCAGCATGTTTTCTGTTTTCATAAGTCGTAAAAACAACCGCAGAAATTTCTGCTGGATCAGTCTTATCAATTACTGCTTACCCCGCCTCGCTAAATCTCGCGCGAAAATCATCTACTGTATTTTTTTTTAACCAGGAGGGGGTTTTGTTAACAACGCTGATTTTTTTCAGTTTCTGTTGCAATTTTTTCAAGTACACCTGTGTCTTTGTTCAGGGACATCTCCCCAAATAGCTCTTTCAGTGGTTGTTAATACCCCTTTGGTTGCCGTGGTTATGGGTTTAAACAATTCTTCAGATCCTGCGGAAAATTAGTCTGAAGACTCTGTCTAGCTTGTAGTTTATTTCTGACAGAGTCGCGGATTGGAATAAACTTTTAAATTTTGAAAGTTTCGTAAATTGCATGCTGAATCCGTTTAACAAAACTGTACGCTTTAGGTAATATATATTTATTCCTTTGGATGCCGTCATCAATGTCCTGATAATCAGAGATAATTCTTTCACAGTTTAAACTATCTGACAATTGCATCCTTTGAGACTTCAAATTTTATATCTCAGTTATAACCTCATTGATATTTTCAGAACTCATATTAAATGATAATTATATATTTTGTAATACAAAAAATATATATATATTTTTCAAAAATGATCTCTGTTCCTGTTAAGGTGTTTATCATCTTAGCACGCCGAGATATATATATATATATATATATATATATATATATATATATATATATATATATATATATATATATATATATATATATATATATATATATATGAAAACCCGCATTTGGGCGCCTCAGGTGTATTTTCATCGGAGGCGCCCAGAAGTTTCATATAGAAGACAACACATGCCCGTAGGACCCCCCCCCCCCCCCCCAGGCGTTTTGGCGTCTGACCGGGCCCAGAGGTATATCACGAAACATAGTCCCCTGAGAGGGTGTCTAACTCGCCAAATAGCGGATTAGAACCCCAAGAAAATATGTTTAGTGAAGACAATACAACATATAACAATGGATTATAGAGGACAGTACAATGCGGTTACCTCCATTTCGTTAGAGTAGGTTTCTAGGCACAATGGATTATATAGGGCAGCACAAGTCAATACAACAAATTAAAATGGATTATAGAATGATATTTACAATGGTATATATACAATGAATGATGTCAATGGTATGGTATTTACAATGAATGATGTTACAGGACAGCACAAGACAATACAACATATAACAACGAATGATAGGATGTTGTATATACAATGAATGACGTCAATGGCGTTGTATTATATACACAATGAATGAATGAATGAATGAATGAATGGATGGATGATAATGACAATGAATGACGGGCATTCCTACACTCAAGCATGAAACCAAAATAAACCAAAAAAATCAACCTGGTTTGAAAGAAAAACATTCACACCACATGGTGGTATAATTTATATTGGTTTCACGATTTGAGCTTCGCGCTAAAGCCCAATCATATAACAGAAAATTTCGCTTATATATGTAAGTTACACAAATTGGCGGAAGTCAATAGCGAAGAGGTGTGATCGTTATACCTTTTGTGTACTTAATACTGATTATTGACAACATTGAAGCAGAACCGATTACTTGGAAAAAACACTAAAAAAAGGGAATACAATAGTTTGTAAATACCACATATTTGAATCGTTTTCTAACAAAAAACAGATAATTGATTATCTATTGAGATTCATGAAAATTAAAACCAACCAATCGGAAATCAGGTGACGTAGTGTTTCAAGAAACCTATTGAGGGTAACTCTTTGCTAAGCCGAATACCCGCACGGTTTATTTTCCTTATTGCTATATAGAATAGTATAAAATACATATAGTCAGACATATGTAAATTGAATTCTGTTTTTAAAACGCTTCCAACGCGCAAAATGCTGTTCTCGTTCTGCAATGCGTCGTACTGAGGGTATACAAATATCGAAATATTTTCCGGATTTATTCATAGATTGAAATGTTTGAATATTTTTCGATTTGGCACATTTTGCATTTTTCGAGTATTTCCCAGTTTTCCAAAACTCATTATTCTCACTCGGCGTAACAGCTCGTAAATTATCCAAAGAATTATCAGTCTTAATACTATTTGTGTGACCGATATCAAAACCATCTTCGATCAATCCGTTATATACCTCATACATGAAACGATGATTAAGATATTTCTTCTTTCCACCAAACATCAAAAATCCCCGATTACTCACAACACCAGCTGATTTCTTCAGTCTGCAGTGTCTGACAATACCATCACGGGATGCCTCATAGTTGGCAATCACAGGATGCGGTTGAAATTCTTGGTCCATTTATATACTATAATACTATTTGTCTCATTTATTATTTGGTTGAATTCTTACTTTGGAATCTATCAATGTAGTCTTGAGGAGTTCTTATAATTTTATCCTTGACAGAGTCAATGACGCTGACAGTCATTGATGGAATTCTTAATAGAGTTTTTAACTCTCTTATCATAATAAAACTTCAACTCTCTGTATCGTTTGCCACCACAACAGAGACACAACTGCGATTTTCCTCTAACTCCTACCCCACATTGTATGCAAGGGTCCGGGCCAAGACTTCCACGTCGTATGCTTTGTAAATGATACGCACAGAATTCCTTTCTGCATGATTTGTTACATGCGCGGTCACTGATCCTATCATAAGCCATTTGCAATGATTCATTATATAATAAATGCTTTATTTAAATACTTGTTTAATTATAATATGAAGGAGTTCGAGAGATTATCGAAAATTAAGCCCTGGAAAAATGTTAAATTCAATCTCGATAGAGTCTCCGTAGCACCAAAGAATCTAATAAGTGATATAACCATGATAGGTAGAATCCGCGATTGTGTTAATGAATTCAAGCACGATGGAGCATCTCACTGTTGGTCAACATTCGAATTGATGGTAGCGTTGATGCTACCATGAACGACGAAAAAGCTGCCGAGATAATCTTGACAAGAAAAAGTATTTTTTCAGAGTGAAATTCACTATCCGCGGTAAAAACAGGGGATTGGATTATCAGAGACAAATTTGACCCCATCTTGAAGGATAAATAAACTATCACTGTGAGTCGAGATTCCAAACCAGGAATTCTGACTGGAATTGACAAACCGTACTACGTATCCTGTAACAGCAGTTGTTTATGGAATCTATCCGTTAAATGATAAATCGAGTATTGAAAAATTAAAACCAATGAAATTATCATCGCTGAATTGTGTAGCAGAACGAATAATAGAACACTTCACAAATGCGTTGCGTGGAAACAAATAGAATGATCTAAGACGCAAAAATATAAATGAATGGGGACTAACAGTGAAGGTGCGGGGAGCAACAATTCAGAATAAAACTAAATTAGAAACATCTTTAAGATTCCCAATAACAATAATGACGATAACAGGAGAGATATTACACAAATCAAAATATAAATCAAATGGAGCCCCAATCAAAATTATTGATCATAACGAACACGCGTGGACATCTACAGTAACAATATTTCCGCGAGATAGAACAATAAAATATATACCCACGGAGTTCTCCCCAGTATTCTCCCCATAGGAGAATGTCAAGTGCCAAATTTTTCGTCAGTGAAATCCATTAATTAATTCTTAGTCTAGCCAACAATTAACTGTTATCTGGTGGTAGAGTTTGCATAGAATGTTGTTTTAACTAGGTCACCATTATTAGTATGTTTACGGGGGCTCTTGTGTTGTCTTTGTTCAAGATACCGACTCAGATTACCATATCCATTCTATAACCGGGCAAATCATACCGTAGAGGTCATCCTTTAGATAACGAGTATTAGCGGGAGACGGTTTCGAGTGTTGTTTTCCAAGTTGCGCAATACCTCTGACCAGTGGCTTGTGCAATATTGTACCAATAACGTTTGATACCGAAAACCCCCGTTACAGAGAAATTATTTTATTTTATTTACCAGTTGAGTTAAAACGATCCTGTGTCGGTGTGGTTACTTCACAGTTTTGAGAACGAAGAGGGCAAATTCGATCAATTTGTATGACCAAACGGAGAATTATACCGTACTGAAGCCCTCCATGACGCGATGAAAAAACTAGCTAATGGTCATTCAACAGAACACGACGAACAATTATTAACAAATTATTTTACAATTCCGTCGGTTGCAGCTCATTTTGCGAGAAAGAAAAACACGTGGAAACCAACTAGATCTGAATTTCTATCAGATATCAAATCAAGTTGCATTAAGTATGGCCATGGTGGAATATGGAATACAAAATACGACCTTGAAACCATTATTTCAGTTGATATGGTTGAGTGTTATCACGGGAGTTTTCTCTGGTACGGAGAATGCGCTGAGTACTTTAGACAATTTGGACATCCCACACACGAGATAGCCCGTGTTGCTATTAATGGACAACTACCCGATTTTGTTTTAATTGGATTCTCTCGTGTGGTATCATTTGAATTGGCTACAGGGCTTCATCCGTGCTTTTATGTTTGGATTGGTAGACACATATCTGAAAAACGCTTGATGCCGATAGTGCTATTACGATATATGATTGATTCTAAAATGCGGATATCGCTAATTGTCAGTGAATCAATTATATCATATCGAGCGCAGACTGAGACTTGTTTACCACAACCCGATAGTCTAGATAGTATAATCAGCGAAAACAAAAAAACAATTTCCCGATCTCGACGAAGAATATATCTTGAAATGGTCCAAACAGCTATTTGAAAATAGAAATAAAGACGAAAAGAATTCGGTAGAAGAATTATTGGTAAATTTACTCAGGGTGGAAAATACGACAATACAAGATATTCTTCACGGTTGATTATAGATAGCGTTGAATACGATTTTATAATTGCGGATGTAACATCTAAGGGCATATACGTCAATCGAAAAGACGCTTTCTTATCCGATGGAACCAAATTGGGTACAATTGTTACTTACAACGATGGATACAGTCTCCAGTATGCACATTTGAGGGCATCTATGCTGGCTTATGCTTCTATTAATCTATTTTCGATGATAAATAGATTTCCTGACACCGCGGTTAGAGTAGCCACTGATTCATTTTATATAAACGCGAAAGACAAAGAAGCAGTGGCTGAATTCCCAAATTCTGACGAGAGTTGGGGATCATGGAAAATTAAAAGCCAAATATTGCGTGATTATTCCAAATCAGCAGATGTTACGATTGAAGATAAATATTTGAAAAATAATCAGATATCAGTACTATTTAATGCACCGTCGATATCTGATCCAATATGTAGACATAAAACAGTTTATTTAACAGCTGTGGTGGGTCAGGAAAGACTAATCGTGCGATTGAATTATTTCGTGGGAAAAATCCTACGGATTTTCACGCATCAAACATGATCGTGCTAACACCAACACACAGACTTGCAAGAGAGATGAAACAACGAGGAATTAATGCTTGTACTTATCACAGTTTTTGTCGATGGAAAGGTGACGAATGGACAACTGATCGAATGGGTGAGAAATTTATTCCTGAAGTCATTATATGGGATGAGATATGCACTGTGTCGTTAGATGTATTAAAAATATTTCTCGATTGGCTATTGCTAGCGAATACAAAAGTCATCATGTGTGGCGATCATGGTCAACAACCACCATTTGTCGGTTTGTCTCCACATGATTGGCTAAAGAATTGTGTAGACTATTATGAAGCAATTAATACTGATCATAGAGCACTTGATGAACAATTACGCGAGTTCAAGAAACTAATTAGATTACAACCGGATAGAATCCAATGTGAAATAGCCTTTGAAATACTTTCAGAAACACCATTAAATGATTTCTGGGAAGCGTGGAGACCAAACTATTTGATAGTGGCAAGTAGAACGATAGACAGAGACACACTTCAGATGAAGTTATTTGAATTGCATAAAGAAATATTTGCAACACTTCCAACGCCGCTGTGTTATAGACCCAAGGATACACTAAAACAAAATATCGAAGTTGATATTCCTGGGCAAAGTGACAAACAAATTCTTGTATTAAATGATATTGTGCTGGTTGATATCAATGTCGTCCAAGATGCATTGCGCCCTGATAAATCCCCATGGACGCTAGGTTACTCAGCGACGATACATTCTTCACAGGGATTAACTATATCAGATACAATTGTTAGGATGGTAGATAATCACATCGAATGGTCGAATTTAGTTTATTTGGCGGTATCCAGAGTACGAAGAATGAATGAACTTCGAAGAGTTGTTCTAGATGCTAATGACACTACAATAAGTGATATTGTCAGCGATGATATAATCAGAAAAAAACTATCTGGTTATAAACAACAAGATAAAAAAATAAACGAGTATTTGATATTGATGCCGAATTAATAATTACACTAAAACAACAACAGAATAATCACTCCGCGAGTTGCAATTGTATAATGAGTTGGCGTTGGTCGGATAAAGATCCTCGCCAATTTACCGTAGACAGAAAAAATAGCAGCGTATGTCATACAAGAGATAACGTGATGTTGACTTGTCTTGAATGCAGCAGACGCAGAGGTTCTAGTTAACACCGCGCGGTGGTAATTGAGTCTGCTCGGGTATCACTTGCAGTTGTTCCCAAGTAAACAAACGCTGAGGAGCAGTTGAATCCAACCTATAGATTGCTGGTCTACCCGTAGATCGTGTTATACCAGATATTGTATGTGTAGTAACACTCCAAATAGGATCAGTAGCACTTTGTTTGCCACCTTTAAGCTCCCCTGGTTCATATAAATATCTAACAGTGACATTACCGAGTATTGGTTGTTTTCAAATATCTTATTGCGGTTGAACGGGTATATACTTCTTTTTAATCGCGTTGTTAGGTTTCATGTTGATTGTTCGAGTAATCTCATTATTCAGCGCGGTAATTTCGCTTGGTAATCTCTTGACCCATTCACGAGATCGTTTATCCTGGATAAATTCCTTCGCGTATTGATATCCAAATAACCGCTCAGCAAGTGTCCGATTAAATCGTTCAACAATTGCCTGATCGCGATGTAGTGCAGTATGACCTCGTCGTAACGCAGTATTATGATTCTTCATTATTGATAGAACCGCACCCTGAAAATCCTTGACAGGATCAACTTGTAATAGATTTGGCCAGCGCAGAGGACCCCCTTCGATAAATCTTTTCAAACGCAGAAGCAACTTCGGTTGATGATTTTGTTTTTAACGGCTCTGCTTGTTTGCATCGACTCGCAACATCAACTACGGTTAGCGCATACTTGTAGAAACGATCATGCGGCAGAAATAATATATCAGCCTGATGAACTTCATTAGGTGCGCTGACATCAAAATGCGAGTAGTTCATTCGTTTAGGCGGTGGTAGATAAATTTGCCATATCGCCTGTTTGGATAACCAATCCGCTGCAGTGGTATTTTTCACCTTTGCGGCGCTAGCGAATTTACCGATTGCTGCTTTGCCCCTCCAGTATCCTCTTGGAGAATAATAAATAGATTTCATGTTGTTATTAATTACCAGCACCTAACATCAATTTACCTTTCATCGCCGATTTTACTAACCATGAAGCTAATTTTTCTTTGAATGATTTATCATAGATTTCAAGGCGTGAATTAATTTCACATCTGCGAGATGTCTTTGTTGCAGATTGCTGCTTTTATAAGCAGCATCATGAGCATGACACGCCTTATCAATAGCGTGTATTGGATCTTAACCCGGTCGGGTTGGTTTTGATAATCGAGTCTGATATCGAGTCTGGTCCCGGGTCCACAATAACTATACCCCGGAAGGTGTTTTTCTCCTAGATACTTCGCCCATGGTGTTCCTGGGAGTTTTACTAACTTGGCTGCAATATCACCTCCTCGTTTTTTCTAAATCCTTAGAAACAAATCTAAATTTCTTTGTACCACATTCTACACACTTACCAGCTAGTTCTGATCTGTGTTATTGCTAGTTGTAATCGTCGTCAAGTCTTTTGTACTAGTACGCTTCTTACATTTCACATAATACAGATCCATAATATATTTATGTTATATGGATATGAATGTAATTGATTATTCAGCTACCCGACGACGGGAACCTATTAAACACAATGCAATGTTACCGAATTATATTCGTATGATTATAATCGGACCATCTGGAAGTGGCAAGTCACAACTGCTACTTAATTTAATAACGAGATGGATGAAATGAAAGAAGTTGTATTTAATAGCCCCGAGTGTAGACGATCAGCGATGTTACACTGTGTTAAAGGATACTAATGAGAGAGCAATATTGGAAAACGGCAAGAGTATTATTGAATTTATAACCGATACTGAGGAAGCCCCATTCCGTGGAAGACATCGATGGAAGTATTAACAATTTAGTTGTATATGATGATGTAATGTTAGACAATCAAAAGAATCCAGCTAAGATATTTTCCAGAGGTAGGCATAAAAATACTGATGTGATATATGTCACTCAACGATACACGCAAATACCTAAAATGATCAGAGATAAACTGCAATTTGTTATGTATATTTAACGGAGTTGACATTCATACACAACGAAATATTTGGTAATCCTGGTGCAGTGATATGGATTTTAATCAATTTAAAAATTTCTTTAGTCACGCTCAGTCAATCCCACACGGATTTGTAACGATAAATTTATCAGATCCTTGGACGCGATATCGTATCGGACCTGATAAAATATTCGGTTTAAAAAGATTGTTAACCCATAGCAGCAGAGGGGGTGAGTGACAACGACATTGACGTCCTTTTTATCGATTCGAGAAAGCATTAGTTAGCCAAATGGACGTTTCGGCAAGTTGTCGGATTCGCCCCCTCTGCTAGATAGATAGATGGATGGATGGATGGATGGATGGATGGATGGATGGATGGATGGATGGATGGACGGACGGACGGACGGATGGATGGATGGATCGAAGGTGGACAGTGAACATGACTTTGTACAAGGTCAAGTATAAAATACTAATGCGTGTATCATAAAATCATTAGGAAAAGTAAAATCAGTCTTACAAAATTAAATATAATACATAATAATTTGTGGAGCCGTTAGCCCAAGTGATGCTAAATCGAAGACTTTTTCGCGATTCAGTGAAAGAACCCATGTTCAAGCTATGCTAGAATAACGTAGAAACTCTGTTACAATGTTGATTGAGGATTCCAAATTTCAAATACTTGTTATTAAGGATACTTGAAGATGACATGCACTTGAAAATTTAAATTTTACGGAAGTATTGAGCAAAATGTCATGCATTTTTAATCTAAAGCAAAATATATACCCACACAAAATGATTTTCTAAAACAACGAATACTCGGTAATGTGACTGTAAGATATTTATATGAAGAAGGTGAACATGAAGGTGGTAAAAAAGAGCTGCTAATCCTTTTTGGAGGGTTACTGCACATGCAATTTCTAACATAACAAGATCCACGGGTAGACCCGCAATCTATAGATTAGATTCAATTGCTCTCCAGCGTGGATTTACACAAGAACAGTTACAAGTGATACCAGAGGATACACAATTATCCATAATCACTTAACTAGCACCTCTGCGTCTGTTACTCTCAAGACAGGTCAACATCACATTTGCTCGTGTATGACCAAGATTGCCATTTTTGCTGTCTGCGGTAAATTGTCGAGGATTTTTATCCGAATACTGCCATAGCATTATACAATTACAGCTCGCGCAGTGATTATTCTGTTGTTGTTTTAGCATAATTATAAATTCAACATCAATATCAAATTCTCTATTATCTTTTTGTTGCTTTGTTTATAAACCAGCAAGTATTCTTCTTATTATATCATCGCTGATAATATCGCTGATGGTGGTGTCATTAGAGTCTAAAACAACACTACTAAGTTGATGTATTCTTCTAACTCGTGACACTGCGAGATAAACTAGATTAGACCACTCGATGCGATCATCTACGATCCAAACAAATGTATCAGAGATGGTTAACCGTTGAGATGAGTGTATCGTCATTGCGTATCCTAGCGTCGAGGGAGATTTGTCAAAGCGCAATGCATCTTCAACAACACTGATATCTTCCAAAACAATATCATTTTACACGAGAGTCTTTTTTGCTGTTTTCCCAGGAATATCAACTTCAATATTTTGTTTTCGTATATCAGCTGGTCTAGAAGATCACGGCACTGGAAGCGTTACGAATGTTTCTTTATGTAAGTGAAACAACCGCTGTTGAAGTGCGTCTCAGACTAACTTCTGCTTGCAACTAACAAATCGTTTGGTCTTCACGCTTCCAAAAAATCATTAAACGAGGTTTCTGAAATTATTGTACGCGTTATTTTGCACTGGACTTTTACCAATTTAATTTGATTACTTTATTGAACTCACTGATTCTGGATCAAGGGCTCTATGATCAGTATTAATTTCTTCATAATAATCTACAAACTGCTTCAGCCAATCATGTAGAGACAAACTAACACATGGTGGTGGTTGACCATGATCGGCACATATTATCACAGCTGTATTGTTTAGTAAAAGCCAATCAAGAAACATTTTTTAATATATCCAACGACACTGTACATATTTCGTCAATAATAATGATATTTGGAATATAAATCTCACCCATTCAATCAGGAGTCCATTCGACACCCTTATACCGAAAAAAAACCTGTGATAAGTGCAGGAAATAATTCCTCGTTGTTTCATCTCTCTGGAAAGTCTGTGTGTGGGTGTTAGCACAATCATGTCGACTTCTCCCGAAATAATTCGATCACTCTTGTTGTTTTTCCAGATCCGCCACATCCGCTGAAGTAAACGGTCTTGAATCTACATATTGGATCCGACAACGAAGGTGCTCTCGATAGTTCTTATATTTGATTATTTTTCATGTAATTATCTTCAAGTGTAACATCCGTTGATTCAGAATAATCGTGTAACATTTCTTATTTTATTCTCCATGATCCCCATGTCAGGTAATCTATTTATTATCCATAGCAGGTTTATAGAAACATAAGTCAGCATAGACGATATTAGATGGTTATCTTAAGGAGATTCGCCATTGATGTAGCTAATAATAGTTCCTAACTTTGTCCCATTCGACTTGTTTAGACCACTTCCCGCTATCAGATTTGCAGTAATGTTTATCTGAGCATCAGATCCTTGATTTATCAGCGCTGCTAAATTTTGATCCGCCGATTGGTTTATTATGTTACTAACATTCTCGGGCATAATATCCGTATACGGTAATTTTCTTCGTCGGATCAAAGTGGTTAGTCCTTTCCTTAGCTGCAGAAAATGCTTTACTGGCAACATCGCTGACAGCACTAATAACATCAATTGCTTTCATCGATATTTGTTTTGCGATTGGTGCTATTTTTGGAGTCATCCTTGAAAATAACCCTTGAATAACATTACCAAGACCATCTCCATAATATACTTTATAAACAGGCAACCGTGAATTTACTACGTAAGTCATAGTTGGCTTAAGGTGAATGTAGTGTATGATCATCCTATTTAATTATTATTTATCTAATCGTGTGACTCATTGTCACCAGGACAATCCATCACTGTGATACCATCAAAGAGTTCATCAATAAATTCTCGATATACGCTGATATCCATGATACCACTTTGAAATAATCGTCTACAGATATCAGCGACTTCATTAATTATTTATGGTGAGGATTTATAATCGTGATATGTCGGAGCAATTATTATTAGGACAGGCAACAAGACCACTACCGCGAGTTCCACTTGGAGTTACACTCGGAGAAAAATCCTTCACCAGTAGTACCAGGCTCATCATAAGATTCTTCCCTTCTAGAAGATTTGATTTTTTCTGTTGCTGTTGAGGAGATTTTTCATATAGCAGTGGAGGAGGTTGCAAACGCTGTTGTTGCTCAGTCTGAGAACCTATGTCAAATTCTTTTATTTTATTAAATTATGACATATATATTAGATCTTTATTTGAAACCTGATCTTTGTCATATTTTATGCGATATATCCAATTATACCATTTTTTTCTCTATCTACATATTTTTCTTTCAGGTGTTAAGTAGTTTTCTCTACGACTAAAAATTGTAAACGCAAAACTAGCTAGATCATTTATATTTGTTTAAATCACATTGATCACGTCATTATTAAATCTTTCAAGTAATGAAACCCTCTCCGCCGTGAGTTTCACCAACAGCGCCTTCTTCTTCGACAGGGTCAACGCAAGTGCCTGTGGTTGTGGTTAAGCTTCAGCTATTTGTTTTAACACTGGAAAAATATCCCTTTTTCTGTCCTCTTCATCCGTAGTATCTACCAATATAGCTCTTTCAGTAGTTATTGCAGCTTTTTCAGTAGCCGTAGTAATATGTCTAAATAACTGTTCAGCACCTGCTGCAAAATCAACTTGAGATTAATGCCGCTGCTGTAATTTTTGACTAACTCTATCTTGACTAACCCACAAGAGAATCTCGGTTAGTTAGAAGCTTTAGTTTAGTGTTCTTGACAATTATTGTTTCGGTTTTTGGAGGTAGCCTTGGTTTACCACCTAGAAACCTCTATAACGTTGTCCGATTCACCCTCTCTGCTGCTCTCTATATGATTTTTAAATTATTATAGATAACGATTTTTACTGAAATAAATGCTATATACTCATATCAAACGCAAATCTTTTAAAGCCATCTCTAAAGACTTTGTATTATTTAATGCATTTTTTTATGTTTGTCTTTCCAGCAGAAAAAATTACATTATGTGATATAGTCTGAAGGCTACGTCAGATTCTTCCCCAATGACAAAAGACACAAATAACTATATATGTTGAAATATATTTAACAAATGTGTTTAAGACATGACAGCAGAAAAGTACACCAGTAAGAAAGTGCTCATATTTCATATTTTGTAGCTTTTTTAAAAAAGTGTAATTTTAAAATAAATACTGATGCATTTTGTGCCGTGCAAAAAATGTGATAATGATTAAGTAATGGTGCCCAATGCAAAACTTATTATTTTTTTGCCACAATGCAATAACAATGAAGCATCATAATGTTACCATCAGAAGAGGACATACTGCACTACATCTCGATCAGGCAATTGTTGAACGATTTAATAGGACACTTGTTGAGCGGTTATTTGGATATCAATAAGCGAAGGAATTTATTCAGGATAAACGATCTCGTGAATGGGTCAAGAGATTACCAGACGTAATTACCGCGCTGAATAATGAAATTACTCGAACAATTAATATGAAACCTAACAACGCGATTAAAAGAAGTATATACCTGTAAAACCACAAAATGATTTTTCAAAACAACCAATACTCGGCAATGTCACTGTTAGATATTTATACGAACCAGGAGTGCTCGATGGTGGCAAAAAAGAGATACTGATCGAATTTGGAGTATTACTGCACATACAATATCTAGTATAACGAGATCTACGGGTAGACCGCCAGTCTCTAGAATATATTCACCTGATCCTCAGCGAGGATTTACTCGTGAACAATTACAAGTGTTACCCCTGGATACTCAATTACCGCCGCGTGGTCTTAACTAGCATCTCTTCGTCTGTTGCACTGAAGATAAGTCAGCATCACATTATCTCTGGTATGACCTACGCTGCTATTTTTTTCTGTCTACGGTAAATTGGCAGGGGTCTTTATCCCTTTACGAACACCAACGCATTATACAATTACAACTCGCGCAGTGATTATTCTGCTGTTGTTTCAGTGTGATTATGAATTCAGCATCAATGTCAAATTTTCTGTTATTTATTTTGTCTTGTTGTTTATAACCAGAGAGTTATTTTCTGATTATATCATCGCTGACAATATCACTTATTTTAGTGTCATTATAATCTAAAACAACTCTTCGAAGTTGATTTATTCTTTGTACTCTGGACACCGCAAGATTAACTAAATTCGACCACTCGATGCTATTATATATGATCCAAACAATTGTATCGGATATAGTCAACCCCTGCGAAGAATGTATCGTCGCTGCGTATCCTAGCTTCCATGGGGATTTATCAGCACGCAATGCATCTTCAACGACATTGATATCAACTAACACAATATCATTTAACAATAGAATCTGCTTCTCTGTCCCTGACTTTGTCAGGCCTGCAATATCAACTTCGATATTTTGTCTTCGTGTATCCTTGGGTCTATAACACAACAGCACTAGAAGTGTTCTAACGTTTTCTTTGTGTGTGTTAAATAACTTCATCTGAAGTGTATCTCTGACTATCTTTCTACTTGCCAATATCAAATTATTTAGTCTCCATGCTTCCCAGAAATCATTTAATGGGGTTTCCGAAATTATTTCACGTGCTATTTCACATTGGATTCTATTCGGTTGTAATCTGATTAGTTTCTTGAACTCGCGTAATTCATTATCAAGTGATCTATGATCAGTGCTAATAACTTCATAATAGTCTACAAAATTCCTCAGCCAATCACGTGGGGATAAACCGACACATGGTGGTGGTTGATCATGATCGCCACGCATTATCACATACACACATACGCTACGAAATATTTGGCAAACTTGGTGCGGCGGTGATGTGGATTATAATCACTTTAGAAATTTCTTTAGTCACGCTCAGTCAATTCCACATGGATTTGTAACGATAAATTTGCACGACCGGAGATCAAGATATCGTATTGGACTTGATAAAATATTCGATTGAAACAATTCGTCTCCGCAGCGACATCAGAGCCGGATCTTTATCGTAAAATCCTAAAGGATTTATTTTTTGTCTGCCTGAATTGGTTTCGGTTTGAAATCCTCTAAGATTTTACTGAATTGGTTTCAGTTTGAAATCCTTAGGATTTTGTTTGAAATAGTTTCGGTTTACTTGAAATAGTTTCGGTCTGTCCACACTCTCTGCTGCTAAAACAAATTGTAGAAGAAACAATGTGCATGACGAACATGGAAATAGTTAAGTGACTTTGTATACAATGGTCGCATTGTCAGAGGCAAATATAACGCAATGGACAACTCAAATCACGCTACCAGACACGTAGAGTGTGTGTACCATACAACAAACAAAGCCTTGTGAATCGGAGACATGTTGCATGATCTAGGGCAAGGAGCAGTGTTGGAGCTATATTATGATAACACAGAAAATCGATTTCAATGTTGACTGGAGAACATGTATTCCAAATATTCTTATTATTAAGAGATATTCGTAGATGGCATTCATTAAGAAGCTTATAATGTACGGATTGTTTCGCCAATATATAAGATATTCAAATGATCAAATACCAAGAGTTTTGCCCAAACGTATGCTTCATAATCATTTGTAACGCAAATCTTGTTAACACTATTTGAAAATATAATTTGTGTAATCCCATGCTCAAAATGTTTTGATTTCAATCATTATGGTCTGATCTTTCAGGAACGATAATAAGTTATTTATATCAGATTCTTCCACACTGACAAAATACACAAATAGATGATTATGACTTTACTATTTCCAGTAGATTGCGTTATTCCAAGTAAATCCCGAATGTGTGCGGCTCTGCGTGAATTGAGAACAAAAGCTGTCGATTGGCAAACTGGACAATTAACTGGCTGATCATAAACAATCCATAAAATTGTTGTTACTCAATAGTCTTGAACAAAGTAAGAGAAAAAAAGAAACCAACAAGTTATCGTCAAGGTGTGTACTGGAAATGTAATGCTATAACGGGGACCGCTGTAGACCAAGTCCTTCTTGAAAAGGGTATCTATGGGAAATGTAATGCTATAAATACATTTGAAACTCCATCCACCACTAAGCATCATCCAACGAAGAGGTTTGTAGTGTTTCCACATACTTTATACTTACATGCATACAAATATAATAAAACTGATAATACACAAAACGTAAGCGACAGATAGATATGATGGATACTGTGGTACAAGTCACATGGGTCATGTATGCGAATTTACTCAATATAAATTAAATATTTTTTCCAAAAATTCAAACTCTAATATTACTTTTCTTTAACCAAAGTATTTTCAATTCTGATTTTAGTTTCTTTCTTATCTTCACCTTAAATGTCATGAACAAACCTCCCGACGAAAACTATCGGCCTGAATAAAGGTAAACACATAATGACGATATCTAGGTGGATCAATGATACAAATGTAAAAGGTAAAAAAGACATGGAAAAGTTTTTAAAAAATGAGCTTACATTTATCATACTTTTCTACAGGCACTATGAGATACATGTGGGAAAACTTTAATTATTGTCATGGGATTTTAAACCTTTAGGTTAGTTTAAATTTCCAAAGGCAAGGTCCGCTTCTTCAGCTTTAGAGTTTATTGAGCAACTATGAAGCAGTTAATGATAGTAAACACGTTGCCTTTTTATCATCATTCAGTGAAAAACAGCGAAGCTAGAAATCTATCAGTAAAAGCTATACAACAACGAAATATTCTGCTCCAAAGAAGACTTCAAAAAATGTGTTTGGACAAAGTAGCCGACTGTATACCCATGTATTAAAAGCTAAGCCACTGATACCCTTAAGGGGGCCCAGAGTGGCCAAGTGGTTCAACAAACTCTTTGATATGGATCACTGCCATCTCACTTCTGTCTGCGTGGGTTCGAGTCTCAGATTCGGCCAATGTGGGTACGTGAGAAAGCTCGCCAGTAGCTTCTCGTCTGTCGGTGGTTCATTCCTTAGGTTTTCCGGTCTTCTTCTTCCATTCACCATTATTACTGGCCGCCATTTATAGCCTATTATGTGCTGAAAATTGGCGTTAAACACCACAACAACAACTGATACCCTTAATTTATTTGTATGTGACAAAAATTTGGGCGAGATGTATTTGTTTTTTCTTTTTCTTTTCGTTTGTAAATGGAGACGTCGTGTAACGGCGCGCCGACGGCTGGTTCTGTAGTGTTCTAAAACTTTATGCACCATTTTGTATTCATAAATGTCCGTCATACTGGCAAATCCAGTCACATGTACCGAAACGATGGGCCCTTTATATAGAAAACCAATGCGCATAAAACCTTTGACAGTTTGACTACGTCGAACGATCTGTAGTCTAACTTGTATATTTTTTTCAAAACTTTATTGTTTATCTCAAGTCTGGTTCAGACAAATTAATCATTCTGGTCAACCGTAACAATTTCACTTCTAAAAATTGTACAATAAATTTTCAATAACTAGAAACATCTTCAATAGTCTTCCTTTTAAGAAGTGGATAGTGTTATTGGTAAATGCCGCCAAAAAGCGTTCGCAAACTTTGCCTGGCGAAAACACTTCTGATAACATCCTTAAATATTCATAACCAAGACAGCTGTCTCTAGGCTGTTATATATAAAGTAAATTTTTTGTATCAATAATTGTAATTTTGTATATGACTACATTTATTAGAAAACAGAGAAACTAAGCCTGCCCATAACATCGAAACTATGTAATATTCCTTACAAAATGGGCATATGTATTCAGGAAGCTGCTACCACATCCCCCCCCCCAAAATAGGTGACGTATTACTACTATCTGTTATTGCAATTTGAAGTAAAATGAATTTCTGGTAATAATTATGAATGAAATCTTTATCTGAAACTACGTTATTTGAGAACGCGTTATTCGTCCTAATGAAAGATAAAAAAAACATTCGGACAATCGTTATCTTCTATTTCACCATATCCGGTTTGACCATTGCCTCTTGACGTAACAAATTAATCAATTGTTTGAACACTTTTGTTGTGAAAATCCTTTTCTCCGCTGTACTGTCAAGTAGTTTAAAGCAGATACAAGGATGCGCGAGACTGATATTCGTCTGATACCACCGTTTGTCTGTTATCCCATTACTGATGTATTAAGCCCGTTTGTCTGTTATCCCATTACTGATGTATTAAGCCCGTTTGTCTGTTATCCCATTACTGATGTATTAAGCCCGTTTGTCTGTTATCCCATTACTGATGTATTAAGCCCGTTTGTCTGTTATCCAATTACTGATGTATTAAGCCCGTTTGTCTGTTATCCAATTACTGATGTATTAAGCCCGTTTGTCTGTTATCCAATAACTAAAGTATTAAGTATTCCGTATTTCAATTTATGTGTTTGAATTGAAGAAAAATGAACGCCGACAATGGATAATATTAAACCACCCTCCTCTATACTACACTAAGCGGTTAATTATCTTAATTATGTGATCTAATTTTAATATAAAACCAGTAAACATAAAACAAACATACACTTGTCTGTCCAGGCCCAAATACCTATCGAATCCCTGCCAATGTTCTCCACGCCATTACAACCTTCATATGCAATACCATTTGAGACGGACAATATAGAAAGATTCCAGCTCCTTAATGACAAAAGTGGTAGAGAAACCCCTACTCTGGATGATATTATCCATTCAAGCATCAAATATGGATATAACGATGGACAAATAACTCTTGAGAGAAGGGAACCTCACTAGATTTAGTAACAGAAATACATAACAACCCCCTTAACCAAGGTAATTACGCATGAAGACAAAAAACAGATAAAGAAACACAACTGAAGAACATCAAAAGAGGCAAAAGTGCTAACAGCAAATAGCGATAAGATCAAAACACTACCAAGAAGAAAAAAACTTACAAACAATAACAGTTGAGAAAGATGAAGCTACTTAAACTTGTTTATATTACTCCAAAGAAGGAAAAATACAAAACGGAACAACAAAGGAACAAAAATCATAAATACCAAGAAAATCAACCATGCCGGAAAACAAATTTAATCGAAGAAAAGAAGGAAACAAACCAACTAGAGGGGAAGGGATATTGCATGAAACAAAAAGAAAGATCAATCCTGGGAAGAAATAAGTACGCAGGAACGAACCAAAAGAAAGCAGGGTGAAAATCAACAACAATAGATTAGTTATACAAGTAACAAGAAACATCAAATAGCAATGCATGTTAACAACAAATATCACCCAAACGCACTCATGTTGCAAGTATATTAAAGCCATTGCAAAACAGGTCTGGTGAACATTTAAATCAAAGATAAATCCACAAGGACTTCACCAATTATCTAAGGAGCAGTCAACAATAAACTTGAATGCCAAACACGTTGCAGAAATGAACAGTAATACGAATCACTCTAATAGATTTATCAAATAATGTAATAGACGAGAAACTGACCCAGCTGAACTATTCATTGAACAAGCAATTACTTTTTCAGGTCACCAATAATTGCTAACTTCACAAACTATGAATGGAGTAAAGTAACTAATGGGGTAAAATCCATCGCTACCCGGAAAAATCAATTAGGATATGATATATATTAAAATTTACCAGAAAATATGGCAATAATTATGTTAGACCATCTTACTCTAATATGCCATACCGGAAACATTCCACTTAAATGGAACCAGTCACTAGTCCTAGCAATACCAAAACCGGTAAAAAGATTCGACAACTCTCACTTCCTACATAACAATCTCTATAACTAATAATATGTGTACAATTATGGAAATAATTATTAATAACAGACTCAAGTATCACCTTGAGAGCAATAATCTTATTACAACAAATAAATGTGTGACTAGGGAACAAAAGATCAAATATTGAGCAACTTATTCGCTTGGAAACCAGTGATAAAATGGCCTTCATTTCAAATAGCAAATATTATATAAATCTAATCGCCATCTTTCTTGATCTAGAAAAAGCATTTGAACTAGTTTGGACCAAAGGGCTCATTACAAAATTTAATACGGAATTATCAGTAACTTGCATCAATGGATTGATAAATTTATAACAGGTAGAAAAATCGAAACGAGAAGATAATCAATACACTGACACAAATAACTTAGACTATTGCATATTTATTAAGTATCCTCACTCTATCAAATAAGACAATTTAAAGAGCAGTGACAAACTTTAAACAGGAAATTTAACTGCTGATTAGAGAAATTAAAGAAAATGACATTGGAATCCTCACATATAAATGTAAAATTAAATGAAAAAGCAGAGCACAAGCTAAAGAATACTTAATGAACGAAATTGAAACAAGAGATATAGTCAAATTAAAACCTAAATAAACCAAAAATGACAGAAAGATTGGGAAACCAGCAATAACGAAAAACGCTACTCGAGTCTTCAAAGCAACCAATACATAACATCATATCCACAATTATGGATCGCATTAACGATTTTTAAATACATTAATTGAATAAGAACTGGGAAAACTCTTCTAGCTATCAGCATATGTATACACATAGAGAAAATATCTCTAGAAATAATAAATGCCCTCATTTCCCTCTAATACATGATCGAAAACGTGTGTTTAATATTTGCACAAAATGCCTTAATAAAATAAAAAGATTTTACAGGAAAATATTTTTTTCTTAAATCCCGTTGGATATTACCAGATATCGTCAAACAATGCATTAATAATAACACAGTCATTACACACAAAACTTTGCAGTTATATACTATTCTGATTTCCCCCCAAAATTTAACTTTTAAGCAATCAAAACAACAAGGCAAATGATTGCGCCGAATGGTTTCCCTGAGAGGGAAAAGGTTTGTTGGATCGAGAGATATTGCATAAAGCTGGAAATCATCCGCCTAGTGTCTTATGCCAGTGCGCATACGGTGGATCTTATGCCAATTGTGAGGACTGGTCCTACCCACCCACCCCATTCCCCCCACGGCCACGTTGCAGTTGCAACCATTTGACCCAAAGCAATGATAATAGTAATATGACTTGTTAAATACTAAGTACATGTAAACAATCACAACAAACAATAAGATACTAACACTTAATAATACTAGAAACAAAGTTTGAAGCGACTGGTCCGTGAAAATGCATGACTCATATGTATATATTTATCTTAAATTAGATACTTATTTTGATATTTATAAGGTGTCTTAATTATCAGTTATCAGGTTCCGCTCCGTAATGAGGCAATACTTGGAAAAAGAAAAATAATTTTTTAGTGATAGGACCCATTTAAGCTATTAGACGACCATAAGCCTAAGTCGTCATTCCAATGATGATAAGAATAGCTCTATTTTGTCTATGTATTGGGGATGCCTAAGGATTGAAAGAAGAAAGTGACTTTCTGAGACAAACCGAGATAATAATGAAGCAAACAGAGATTAGAAAAAAAATATAATAAAACCAAAAAGTGGAATCAAATCACAAATTAGTTCCGGTTCAGTAGAACCAAATATAGTCCCAGACTAGTTTAGAGCATGTTTTCCTGTCAGGTTTTGCTGGTGATGAAACAGTTAGATGTAACATTCTTGTTATGGATTTAAAGGTAAGTGTGTGTGTGTGTGTGTGTGTGTGTGTGTGTGTGTGTGTGTGTGTGTGACGTGCACATTGAGTTATAAGGCCTTGGTGATGATCCGGAAGTAAACTTTGTGTTATAATGCACATTGCTGTTTACAGTCCAGCATCTCAAAACAAATGTTGGTGAACCTATGACAAGAACTTTACTGCAAAGTCATCTTTGAAGGTATTTAGATTAACATGTGATTTGTATAAATGTGGACACAGTGGAAAGTTCAGTACTGTTAAACAGACTATATAGGAAAATTAATTGTGATACGAGTCCAAGTAAAATATTTCGTACTTTTTTACTGTTAAATCCTTCTGCTCTATAAAACCTGTTTTCATGTTGACTCTATGGACGAATTTAACATAGGATATCCCATTCGTATGTGCGAAACAAAAGCTGTGACATTATTTACAATTAATGGAAGTCGATTGAAGTCAGAAATATGACTTTACTAAATAAAATCAAATGATAAAGAGTTCCCAGTAGATTACGTTATTCCAGTAATAAATGGTGTGCGGTTCTGTGTGAAATGCGAACAAAAGCTGTTGGTAGGGAAACTCAACAATCAACTGGCAACATCATAAATAATTCAGGAATCCAAAATAAAGTTTGGTTTTATGCGCAAAAACAATAGGAGCAGGGGGATAAATTATTGAATATCTAACATAGCCAATAAGTTTATATTATATTTTCATCACCCCTACAGACACCCGAAATATAAGCATATATTAATTTTATTTCTCCAACATCACAACGTATTCTATAACAACTGTTTTGAATAGGAAATATATCACAAAGTACGATGATCCAATTAAAGACATGTTATACTTCTACATAAATACTCTGATATACAAAACAGTATAGAACATGTTAAATGAATTTAAACTTTTGGAGTGACCTACTTCTTTAATCTCTGACTAAACCTGAGAGTATAATTCCAAAGAAAATCGTAGTCAAAGTAATTATAAAGCCTAATGGCTGAACAGGAAGGAACATTTTTAGTTTACTGAAACGCACAATACATGAAGGTTAATGATTCGGATATAGCTACTAGATTTAGGATAGATACATACCTATAACAAACCCAGCATGCAAACCAAAATTTCAACATGGAAACAGATTAATACGGTCCCCAACCTGCATATTAAGCTTACGGACAATTTTACCATAGTATTTCCCGTAGATACCCCAAGTAGTACATAATGTAAAACTATGGTGTAATGTCTATCCCCATACATAGTTTAAATAGGTCATATTACTACTCTCATGACTCTTTTTCCAGTTTCCATATATCATGTACATGTAATCAAAAGTGAGCATTTATCTGTTCAAATACATTTCCGTTTAAGTACCTCGGCAACAACTTCATAATTTGTATTCTGGTAGAGAAGTGTCACATTAAAAGCTTGTTCTTGACGAAAATCACCAACTTCATTCAAAGTTTTCATCTTTTATAGACGAGATTTTTAGGGCGTATATCAAAGAAACAGCATATTTTTACGTCTTCGTAAAAAAAAAACAACTAAACAAAAAACAAACAACCTAATTAAGTACCATTGCAAAGACCACAATTAGTTTTTACAAATTTACGACTTATTAACCGTAATATTTCATGCCTTGTGCTTCGTGCTTTCTTTGTTATGATTATATTGTCTAAACCCGTCTACCGATGTGAATATGTCATTGGTGAACAAATGCATCTCCCGAAGAGGCCCTTGCATTCGTAATCATTGCTTTCCTTTTGTTAAGTGCCTAATGACATAGTCGAAAGTAGTTGCCGTCCCGATTTCTGTTTCAGGTGTCATCATCTCATCACCAACGGTCACCCTGCAAAAACCATCATTATTCTTTATGCTTCTTCTCAATCAGTCCCTTCAATTTGTATCGGAAATCACATGGCCACACTACCACGAGTGTCGCCTTCTCAAGTTCGTTATGTTTAAGTGAAGCTCCGTCGAATGTGTGTGTGGCCTGGCTCTCAATAGTGTGAAAGATCATCGCTCAATATGAATGTTTCTTATTCGCATCTTCAGCTACTGCCTGGTCATAAGTTATGTCGTTCTCCAGATCTCTAACTGTGTCACTCCTATAACATTGACTGTGTCGTGGAGATAGATACCAACTGGGTCGTGGTCAGAATCATCAACTTTGTTTTAATCTCGGTCGTCTGGCACTTAAAATCAACAAAGTGACGAATATGACATAAGAAAGATTACTAGTTAAAAGTTCGCCGTGCTTTCTTAACTGGTCTTAAAATTTCTTTTTTATGACAGTCCTTGACATTTCAAAATCCCTAATTCCGACTTATCATGTATGGTCTACGGCCATATATGATTGCTGTGTGACTTGTACTGCTTCACCCGAATGGATGTCTTAGCTCTAGTTATTGCTGATCCCTTAGCACCCCACTCCACACCATCAACACCACCATCGCTATCTTCGTTAGCCAAGGTTCCAAATCGATAACCCTAGCTACACCTTGGCTGATTTAACATAGATCGTTTTGCTTCATCCTAGCGAAATTTGTACCTCATGAGTTGCTTCCCTTTGTACATCGGCAGAAATGGTGGGGGCAATTTACCTAAAACGGATACTTTGGATAAAGTATCTAAAGTCTGGATATGTACCAGACAAAAGTAATTACTGGTCTATTTGAGTAAAATGCATTTATGCAAAGACAGCTTAGCACTGGAAACTTGTTTATTTATAAATACATTGAAGTCTTTTGTTCCATTTGTCTCAGTAATGTAGGAACAGTGTTCAAATTTTATCACCCTAATGAATTGAAAAATGTGGCTCGCAGCAACATCCAGTGAAATTCAAAGACCCGAAGCACATGAACAACTGGTTCGATTCTGATGATATTAACGTGTGTTCCCAAGTGACATTTATAGACTAATTTGATAGGTCAAGAGAATGTTCTCATCATATTTTGATCTATTACGTATACACCGGAAGAAGTACAGATGTCAGCAGTCCCTGAGTTATTGGAACCTAAATGACTAATTCTAGTTCAATGCTGAAGAAAAATGGGAAGGAACTGCAGCATGAAGGAGAGGGCTTATTCTTGCATGAATGATTTCCCTTTAGATATCTGAGTATGATGAAGTGTGTGTGTGTGTGTGTGTGTGTGTGTGTGTGTGTGTGTGTGTGTGTGTGTGTTTCTGGGTGTGTGTGTATGAGAGAGAGAGATGCACGCATTGATATGCACAGTTTTAACAGTCCACAACACACAATAATGATCCAGATTCTTATCAATAATTTGTGATGTCTTTTCAATTATTTCTGTATGGGAGGCAACTGTAGAATGAAGGAGAAGGTTTGTTCTTGCATGATTTCCATTTTAATATCTCGTTTCAATTATTTATGTACAAGTTCGTTTGCATATATCTTTGATTATCTGACAAAATGGACTAAAGAAAATTCTTATTATCTTTACATTCACTAAAAAGTAAAGCCTTCTCTAGATATAGATGGACACATCTGAAATCAATCTACCAGAAACATTCCAAAATAAGAAAGGAACATGTTATTAATGAAATATGGAAGCATCGTTGGTGATTATCAGTTAAAATCAAGGACTTTGATTTTGTAAAAGAGGATTTTCCTTTTTTAACCTAACCGAATAGTGTTTGGGCCAGTCCAACCATACAGGCAAAGACGGTGCTTAAAAAAGAATGCTTCAATGAGGCCACATTAGATGGAAGTGAATATTTTCATAGGGTGGTTGGTGATGAAGATAGTGCCAAAGTCACAGATAACCAAGGACTTCAAAAACTATTAAGCCAGCGTTGAACAGCATTTTCCAAGCTCTAAAAGTCTGCAAAAACAATTAACTAGTTTCGGAGAGTTTTGTCTGATTGTCTAATCTTAGAATGGTTTAAAATTGTTGTCGTACAACCGTATAGTAAAACCCAGGTAAATTTGTGTAAACAATTAAAATAATTAATAAAACTGTTTTGTCATCCAACTCAAAATGTACGTAGCAAATAAAAATCCAATCTTCAAAACAACATGCGTTATCTACGTCTTACCAATGAATTCGGCCCAACCTGGGTACATGTAAATATTAACACTTTACACTAAATTTAGGAGCATTAATTTTAAGCATAATATTACAAAAAGAAAAACCACCACATTAATAATACGATTTAGTTTTGTAGTTTGCAACGAAAAAGTATGAGGTTTTGGAAAAGTATCAAATATTGTTTGAAAAAGTAGATTTAACAATTTCCTTTTATATTTATTACTGAGTCTGGCATAAAAAGCAAGATAATAGATGTTCTAGAAACATAATGTGTAATTTATGCCCCTATAAATTTAGAAGATAATTGGGTAATATCTGATGATGTCAGTCTAATATGTAAAAAAAATTATATTGATCCAATGAAGAAACGAAAGACAAAATACAAACAATTTAAACATGTTAACGTGATGAAATCAAACTAATATAGTAGTGGAGAAAATTATATCGAAGACAAGAGTCAAAATGAAAATTACACGTGAATGTGAAGAGACTGTAGCTAAAATTCATTCCATGCTCACACAATATAATTTTCATGATTTTGTGTAATTAAATTATTGTTAGTATAATAAATGAAAACAACTTAATTCACCCAAATCCAAAAGTTGTATTGATTAATGTAACACCATTACCAATGTATTATTTAGTTCACAACCATCACCTGCAAACATTTTAGTTAATGCACTCCCATTACCAGCAGATGTTGATGCACCACCAAGATGTATTAACTGATGCACCGCCATTACCAGCAGATGTATTACTCAATGTATCACTATTACTAGTATATGTACTCATTGATCCAACACTATTACCAGCAGGCCTAAGAGTTGATGCTCCACTATTAACAGTAAATGTAATAATTGATGAACCACTGTACAAGAGTTGTTTTGTTAAGGCCAGCAGCAGAGAGGGTGAACAGACCAAGTTTTCAAGCAAAAATAAGGCTTCTACGGAAACCGAAATTATTTAACAAAATGCAGAGAGGGTGAACAGACCAAAGTTTACATGCGTCATTTTAGCCAATTGAGGCTTTCTCGAAATTGCTTAATAAGTCTCAATTTAGCAAACTGAGGCTTCTTGAAAATACTTAATTAAATTTTTCAGTAAATTTAGCAAAAAACTGAGGCTTTCTTGAAAATACTTAATTAAATTTTTCAGTAAAAAAAAAGACGCCATAGTTGGCGTTCACCCACTCTGCTGCTATACGTTAACAATGAAAATCATTTACGATTTCAACCGAATATTTGATCAAGTCCGACACGATATCGCGTCCGAGGGTCTGATACATTTATCGTTACAAATCCGTGTGGGATTGACTGAGCGTGACTAAAGAAATTTCTAAATTGATTATGATCCATATCACCACAGCACCAAGTTTGCCAAATATTTCTAAGAGTATGAGTATCAACTCCGTTAAACATACATAACAAATTGCAGTTATCTCTGATCACCTTCGGAATTTGTGTATACCGTTGAGTGACATATATCACGTCACTGTTTTTATGCCTGCCTCTGGAAAATATCCTAGCGGGATTCTTTTGATTGTCTAACATGATATCGTCGTATACGACTAAATTGTTAATATCTCCATCAATATCATCAATGCTTGGTGCTTCATCGATATCAGTTATAAACTCAATAATACCCTCGCCGGATTTTTCTATCGCGCTGTCGTTAAAATCTTTTAGCACATTGTAACATCGCTGATCGTCTACACTAGGAGCTATCAAATACAACTTGTCCCATTTCATCCATCTCGTTATCAAATTAAGTAGTAGTTGTGTCTTGCCACTTCCAGATGGTCCGATTATAATCATTCTAATTGAATTCGGCAACATTGCATGGTGTTTAATAGGTTCCCGTCGTCTCGTAGCTGAATAATCAATTACATTCATGCTGTTATATATAAATTATGGATCTATATTGTGTGAAATGTAAGACGCGTACTGGCACAAATGACTTGACGACGATTACAACGAAAAATAATCGATCAGCGCTTTCTGGTAAGTGTGTACAATGTAGTACAAAGAAATTTAGATTTGTTTCCTTTGGTAAACTCAAGGAACCTTTAAAAAAAACGAGGAGGTGATATTGCAGCCAAGTTAGTCAAACTCCCAGGAACACCGTGGGCAAAATACTCAGGAAAAAAGCACCTTCCAGGATATAGCTACTGTGGACCGGGAACACGATTAGATATCAGACTTGATGATCAAAACCAAAACCCGACCGGGGGAATATCCAATAAACGCTATTGATAAGGCGTGTCATGTTCATGATGTTGCTTATAAAAGCAGCAATCTTCAACACAGACATCTTGCGGATGTGAAATTAATTCATGCGTTAAATGCTATTCCTGATAAATCCTTCAAAGAAAAATTGGCTTCGTGGTTGGTAAAATCAGCTATGAAAGGCAAATTGATGTTAGGTGCTGGTAATTAAAAATATGGAATCTATTTATTATTCTCCGAGAGGATACTGGAGGGGCAAGGCAGCAATCAATAAACTCGCTAGCGATGCAAAAGTAAAAAATACTACTGCAGCGAACTGGTTATCTAAACAGGCGATATGGCAAATTTATCTACCACCGCCTAAACAAATTAACTACTCGGTTTTTAATGTGACAGTTCCTAACGAAGTTCATCAAGCTGATATATTATTTCTGCCATATGACAACGGTTACAAATACGCGTTAACCGTAGTTGATATTGCGAGTCGATACAAACAAGCAGAGCCGCTAAGGACAAAATCATCAACTGAAGTGGCTTCTGCATTTGAAAGGATTTATCGAAGGGGTCCTCTGCGTTGGCCAATTCTATTACAAGTTGATCCTGGTAAAGAATTTCAAGGCGCTGTTTTAACAACGATGAAACATCATAATACCACGTTACGACAAGGACACACTGCGTTACATCGCGATCAGGCAATTGTTGAACGATTTAATCGGACACATGCTGAGCGGTTATTTGGATATCAATACGCGAAAGAATTCATCCAACGTGAACGATACCGTGAATGGGTTAAGAGATTACCAGGTGTAGTTACCGCAATCAATAATGAGATTACTAGAACAATCAACATGAAACCTAGCAACGCGATTAAAGAAAATTGTATACCCGTACAACCACAAAAAGATTTCCGAGAACAAATTCTTGGTAGTAATGTCACTGTAAGGTATTTATACGAACCAGGAGAGCATGAGGGTGGTAAAAAAAGAGCTACTGATCCTATTTGGTGTGTCACCGTACATAAAATATCTAGTATAACACGATCTACGGGTGGAAACGCTAGCGTTTCTAGACCAGCAATCTATAAACTGGATTCAACTGCTCCTCAGCGAGGATTTACTCGACAACAACTACAGGTAATTCCCGAGGATACTCAATTACCACCGCGTGGTCTTAACTAGCACCCCCCAGAGGCATTGTGCTGGCACCCAGGCGTCTGTTGCACTCAAGACAAGTCAACATAACGTTATCGTTGGTATGACCAATGCTGCTATTCTTTCTGTCTACGGTAAATTGGCGAGGATCTTTATCCGACCAACTCCAACGCATTATACAATTGCAACTCGCGCAGTGATTATTCTGTTGTTGCTTCAGCAAAATTATTAATTCAGCATCAATGTCAAATTTTCTATTATTTTTTTTATCTTGTTGTTTATAACCAGAGAGTTTTTTTTCTGATTATGTCCTTGACTCTATCAACGCTGATAATATCACTTATTGAAGTGTCATTATCATCTAAAACAATTCTTCGAAGTTGATTTATTCTCCGCACTCGAGACACTGCAAGATAAATTAAATTTGACCACTCAATGCGATTATCTACTATCCAAACAATTTTGTCTGTGATAGTTTATCCCTGTGAAGAGTGTATTGTCGCTGCGTAACCTAACGTCCACGGGGATTTATCAGCACGCAATGCATCTTCGACGACGCTGATATCAACCAGCACAATATTATTTAACACTAAATTCTGCTTTTCACGTTGTCCAGGAATGTCAACGTCGATATTCTGCTTTCGTGTATCCGAAGGTCTATAACAGAGCGGTACTGGAAGTGTTGCAAATTTACATTTATGTAATTCAAGTAACTTCATCTGAAGTTTATCTCTGACTATTTTTCTACTTGCTATTATCAAATCATTTTGGTCTCCACAACTCCCAAAAATCATTCATGGGAGTTTCTGAAATTATTTCACGAGCTATTTCACATTGGATTTTATCCGGTTGTAATCTGATTAGATGTTTAAACTCACGTAATACTTCATCTAGAGATCTAAAGTCATCATTAATCTCCTCGTAATAATCAACGTGTTCTTTGAGCCAGTCATGAGGAGGTTCACCGACAAATGGTGGTGGTTGGCCTTGATCACCACACATAATAATTTTTGTATTTTTCGTTGACAGCCATTCAAGAAATATTTTTAATACTTTCAACGATACCGTGCATATTTCATCCCAAATTATCACCGGTGGAAAAATTTATTTCCCATTCGCTCTGGAGTCCACTTATCGCCTTTCCATCGAAAGAAGCTGTGATAAGTACCAGATTTTTTTACATCTCGTTGTTTTATGTCTCTGGCAAGTTGATGAGTTGGTGTTAACACATTCATGTTGATTTTATCTTTCAATAAATTAATTACTCGTGTTGTCTTTCCTGATCCTCCACAGCCGTTCAAATAAACGGTTTTATATCGCGTAATCGGATCTGATATCGGTGGTGCATTAGAAAATTCTGATAATTGGTTGCTTTTTAAGTATTTATCGTCCATCGTAACATCAGCAGATTTGCAATACTCGTGTAGCGTCTCCTTTTTAAATCTCCAACACCCCCACGCTTCCTCCCGGGATGTGAATTTAGCCACTGCTGATTTGTATTTGTTGTGTATATACATCGAATCAGTGGCTACTCTAACCGCGGTATTAGGAAATCTATTTATCATCGAAAATAGATTAATAGCAGAATAACTAAGCATAGATGATCTTAAATGTGTATACTGGGAACTGTATCCATCACAGTAGGTAACAATTGTACCCAACTTAGTAACATTGGATAGAAAAGCATCTTTACGAGTTACGAGTTTTTCTTGATTCGTTAAATCTGCTATGATAAAATCGTATTCAGCGCTGTCTATGATCAACCGCGAAGAATATTTTGCATTGTCATATCTTCCACCTTGAGTAAATTTACCGATTATTTTTCGTCCAAAATCTTTTGCTAGTCCATTTTCAGTTTCAAATAACTGCCTAGACCAATCCATGATTTGTTGTTCATTGAAATCAGGAAACTGTTTTCGTTGTTCGCGTATTATATCATCTAGATCGGGTTGTGGTAGCCAAACTTCTTTCTGAGCTCGATAGCATATAATTGCTTCGGAAATAATCAGCGATATCAGCATACCACAATCAATCATGTATCTCAATAGCACAATTGGCATCCAGTGTTTCCCAGACATATGTCTACCAATCCAAACATAACTACACGGATGTAATCCTGTAGCTAATTCAAATGATACCACACGAGCGGATCCAGTTAAATCAAAATCAGGCAATGGGTCATTAACCAAAACACGAGTCATTTCATGTGTGGGGTGTCCAAATCATTTAAAGTACTTAGCACATTCTCCATATCCGAGAAAACTCCTTGGATAACACGCGGATATATCAATTGAAATCATACCCTCGCGGTGGTATTTTGTATTCCACAGTCCTCCATGACTGAATTCAAGACAGCTTAATTTAACATCTTCGAAAAAATCACTTAGTGTTGGACGCCATGAGTTCTTTTCTCGTGCAAAATGAGCTACCACTGATGAAATCGTAAAACTATCCGTGAGTAGTTTTTCATTGGAAAATTCTTTAGAATTTTCACCTGAGTATTTTACAGCGGCTTTTTTTTATCCTCTAGTGTAACTCTTCAGTGCGATATAATTCTCCATTCGGTCTTACAAACTGATCAAATCTCAATTCGGAATCTTCAGCGCTGCGAAGTAGCCACACTGACACAGGATCATCTTTACACAACGCATGAATAGCATCGAATAACCTCTCTTCGTGGAACACATCCTTACAAAACTCCCCGGAAAATTCCGGGGGGATATATCTTACGATTCGTTCTCGTGGAAATATTGTTACTGCAGGTGTCCATGCGTGTTTGTTATGATCAATAATTTCAATTGGAGCTCCTCGCAATTGATATTTCGGTTTGTATAATACTTCTCCGGTTATCGTCGCTACCAATATTGGAAATTTTAATGATGCTTCTAATTTAGCTATATCGGAAATAATTGCCCCGCGCTGTTTCACTGTCAGTTCCCATTCGGTTATTTTCCTACGTCGCAGATCAGTTAGTTTATTTCCTCGGGATGCATTCGTGAAGTGTTCCATTACCCGTGTTGCTACACAATTCAGTGAACTTGAATATTTCAAAGGTGCTAGTTTTGCAATACTTGGTTTATCATTTAGCGGATATATTCCGTAAACAACTGCTGTCACAGGATAAGATCTCTCGTAGTATGGTTTATCAATTCCAGTGAGAATTCCTGGTTTGGAATCTCGACTCACAATGACAATTTTTTTATCTTTGAGAATTGGTTCAAATTTATCTCTGATAATCCATTCACCTTCGACTTCGATAATGAATTTTACTCTGAAAAAGTACCTCTGTGAATTACTTTGTTGAAAATCTTTGATTTTCCATGAAAATCCTTTGGATTTCCCCGTAACCGAGCCAAATTGTGAGATTATCTCAGCTGCTCTTGCATCGTTCATGGTAGCATCGATTACAGGTACATTGACATCATCATGTATAATTCGAAATGTCGACCACGTATGAGATGCTCCATCGCGCTTAAATTCATTAAAACAGTCGCTGATTTTACTCAACATGGTTTTGTCATCTATTAGACTTTTTGGTATATCAGAGATTTTATCGAGATTAAATCTATCATTTTTCCAAGGATTAATTTTTGATAATCTTTCGAACTCCTTCATATCAGAGATTCTATCGAGATTGAATCTAGTATCCCGATTAAATCCGGGTTTAATTTTCGTTAATCTCTTGAATTCCTTCATGCTACCGTCGTTTATACGTTTTGGTTTAACAGATACTCTATCCCGATTAAATCCGGGTTTAATTTTCGTTAATCTCTTGAATTCCTTCATGCTATCGTCGTTTATACGTTTTGGTTTAACAGAGACTCTATCGAGATTGAATTTAGGTTTAATTTTCGTTAATCTCTTGAATTCCTTCATATTATAATTAAAACAAGTATTTAAATAAAAAAGTATTTTATATAATGAATCATTGCAAATGGCTCATGATTGAATCAGTAACCGTGTGCAATAAATCATGCAGAAATGAGTTCTGTGGGTATCATATGCAAAGTGTGAGAAATGGTTCGAAAGGTCCTCTTCCGTGCCTGTATTGTGGGGTAGGTGTTAGAGGCAAATCACAGTTATGTATTAGTTGTGGTGGTAAGCGTTATAGAGAGTTGAAGCGTTATTATGACAAAAAAAAATCAAAAATCCTGACTCTGTCAATGACGTCAACGGCAAAATCATAAAAACTGCTCAGGACTACATAGAAAGATTTCTCAGTGTTATATCTCAACCAAATAATGATTTAGAGAAATAAAAATATTATACAAATATACAAATGAGCCAAGAATTTCAACGACATCCTGTTATTGCAAACTATGAAGCCTCTCGTGATGGTGTTGTTAGACACTGTAGACTCAAGAAGTCGGTTGGTACTCTGAATAATCAAGGATATTTGAGTTTTAGAGCTGGAGGGAAGAATTATTATAATCATCGTTTTGTATTCGAGGTGTTTAATGGATTGATCAAGGATGGTCTTGTTATTGATCACATTGATCGCATTAAGACTAATAATTCTTTATCGAATTTACAAGCTATTTCACAACGTGAAAACACAAAACGAGGAGGAACTGTTACCTGTAAATCAATTGGGAAGAGACCCGTCACGTCGTTTAATACTGAAGACGTGGAGATTACATTTCCGTCTATGACTTCAGCTGGTAGGCATTTCGATATTTGTCCGACCTCGGTACGATTTGTTGCAGAGGGGGTACAAAAATCGGCGATTTCCAGAAAAAATGGACAAAAAATTCGATTTATTTACATCTAACTGTGTGTATTTTGAATGATATTAGCGGAGATAACTCGCTGGTATAACGCGTGTGACAAATCACCAATGACAGAGTTACCGTTGGTGAAACCAAGGAGGTGGTTTTTGATTGGCTGTTATAATTGTCATAAATATCAACTGGGTATAATCAATTATCTGTTCGTAAAAATCTTCGATTTTCAACAAAAGACTTTCATCATAGGAAACAAAATTGATCATGAAGTTTACAAATAATCGTATTATTTTTTTAGTGTTTTTTACAAGAACTCACTATTAATTCTGCGCTGTCAATAATCAGAATTATACACAACAAGGAATAAAAAAACACACATCTCTCTATCTAACTTCCTTGTAATGAGTGGTTATATACAACCTCGTCTGTGTTATGTTTGGGCTTTAGTTCGAAGTTCAAGTGCAAAAACAAATCACACCGTCACACGTAGTGTGAATGTTATTATTGACATTCAAACCGGGTTTGATTTTGGGGGTTGTTTTTGCACTTGAATGTAGAATAGCCCGCGTCATCCATTGTCATTGTCATTGTACATACCATAATCACCCCTATAATCTATTGTTGTGCTGTCCCTATATAATCTATTGTTGTGCCGTCGTCATTATCATCCTATAATCTATTGTTGTGCCATCGTCATTCATTGCATTTGTATATAACCATTGTCATTGAATCAATTCATTGTATTATACCATTGTCATTGCATCTGTATATAACCATAATCACCTATAATCTATTGTTGTACCGTCGTATACAACCGCCTACACACTAGATCATGGGGTTGTAATGTGCCGTATGTGCCGTCCTATATGTATACAATCGCTTACACACTAGATCATGGGGTTGTCGTCATCGTATATATACCCATCATCATCCTATAATCGCATTAAGCTTCTGGACATGATAAGATGACCAACACCATAGCGGGTCCAGAATTCATTTTGTGAGTTTACATCGTGAAATTGCAAAGCAATTTCCATTCTAAAGAATTTTCACTCAAGGAGTTTCCATCCACAATTAAACAAATATACTTTTTCATATATATGAATTCTGAAAATATCAGATGTATTATTTCTGAAATTAACAAGCTTGAAGATCAAAATATTAAAACTATGTTTAGGGTTAGATTGTGATCAAATAATGACCGATTTTGAGGATATTGAATTTGCACAAAACAATGGAAAGTATGTACTCGCTAAGCAATATTATTTAATCAAGCGCATTCAAAAATTTATCCGTGAGAGTTTAGTTAATGCTAAGGACGTTAATGTGTTTGTACCATTATGTATGATCGTAGAAGATGTACGGAAACAATTAAGTGCTGAATATGAACAAAGGAAACTTATTAATTGTAAGGTGAGACAGATAAAAGCTCTAATCGAGCAGGCTGAGTCCCACGCGTAGAGAGCCTCCTTGTTGTAACCGGTGCATAGGTAACGATGAATGAGTTTAGTCAAACAAAACGCGACAATGACACAGTTCACACGGTGTTGTAAAAATACCGTAGTAATTGTTTTTTTTACTTGGTGAATTGCAATGAAAATCGAAGATTTTTAATTCCACTCGAAAAATTCTAAAGAATGTTCAAGAGTTTCGCGATTGCAATGAAAATCGAAGATTTTTAATTTAACAATAGTGATACTCTTTCAATATGGTAGGAAAATCACTGACCACACGAAACGCAAAACAGCGACTGAGCGCTATTAATAAACTCCTCCCACTTCGTGACAGTGTACGGGAAAAGTTACAGCAACGACAACTCCTTCAAACTGATTTTTCTGCTGATACTCAAGAACTTTTTAAGCCTATAATCAGTGCAACAGAGGATGTAACATCAGCAATTTCTAAACAAGAAAAAAAACAAGAAGAGTCCTTTCTCCCTGTGTTAGAGAAAATAGCAAAACGAACTAAACAAACAAAAAAATCATTACAAACACTTCCTGGTGATATAATAACTACTGCAAGACGACAAGAACAACAACAACGAGAACTTCAGGAAGAAGTTGAACGATTAGGTGATATTGATATTTCCTCACCACCACCTGAACCACTTGAAGAATTTCAAGAACAACAAGGCGCTGTTTCAAAAGAGGACTATTCTCCTGAAAATATATTTACAGTTGATGCGTTAAATACAATCAGAGATATCAAAACAGACTCTGAAATAGTTAAATTTACTAAAGAAAATTCAAAAAAAATAAGAGAAATAGATATTTAAAAGACGACACGTCTAAAGATTTTGTAAAAACTCTAGAAGTTTGGGCAAATAAGGTGTTTTTAGCAAAACGCGGGAAAACTAAAATAACAAGAGAAATAAGTCATGATTATAATCAATTTCTAGCTATGGTAAAGGGAGTCACATCAGCACCACCAATATACACAGCAGACCCAATCCCTGATGAAATACAAATAATGGCAGAGACTGAGTCTGAAAAAGGTGCAACTGGTACAACTAAAACAAAAGGTAGTGGCTTAGTTGGAAACTCTAGTGTAACATGTCCTGGCAATATTCTCGGTGATATAGCACGATTAGAAGTTCTCATTGGAGGAAAACGAGCCGGGAATAACTCACCAGAAATAATCAATGAAGCAGCTGATATCTGTAGGAGGTTATTTCAAGGTGGTATCATGGATATTGCAACATATCGAGATTTTATTGAAGAGTTAGTGGAACACGTTGATGGTCACCATAGTGATTAATCACCGTGACTGAAAATGGAAAATTCGTAGAATTTTCACCTACAGATTTTTTGTCACCGATGATAAATCATCGCGATTAGATAAATAGCAATTGAATAGAGAATGATCATACACTACAACCATGATAAACCAACTAACGTCTACGTGGTAAACTCACGATTGCCAAAATACCGAGCATACTATGGAGATGGTCTTGGTAATACTATAATGGGATTATTTGCAAGAATGGCTCCAAAAGTAGCGCCGTTAGCAAAACAACTATCAATGAAAGCCATTGATGTTATCAGGGATAAGGGTATTAGCGCTGTTGGTGATCTTGCCGGGAAGGCGTTTTCAGGCGCGAAGGATAAAATAACATCATTAGTTCGACGGGGGAAATCTTCCAGATTTTCAAAGAAACCAGCGGTGATTTCATCACTGCCGTTACCATCTACTGCGGTTATGCCTGCAAGTGTTAGTAAAATAATAAATAACGCAGTAGATGAAAAACTACAGTCAATGATTTCATCATCGATGACTAACGCCCAGGATAATATAACAGCAAATATGATAGCGGGAAGTGGCTTAAACAAACGTCAAAGACAACGATAAAGTCGTCATCGGTGAAAACTGCTTGCAATGAAAATCCCTAAAATTGCCTTGCAATTTTCGATGGAAATCTAAATGATTTTACGATGGAAATTTGTCGAAAATCCGCCTCCAATTTAGACCATCGGATATATAATAAAAAATGTTCAAACAGAACCCTGATAGTGCATTTGACATGGATGCCCCAGTACTCAAGGATGATTCTGTACGCGATTATCAATTTTTTGCCTATCACGCAGTACAACCTAATCTTCGGGGGAGAATCGAACTTCAAGTTCATGATACCAGTAAATACTTTTTGCCTTGTGAAGCCTTTATTGAAGTCGAAGGTGATCTTTTACAAGATGATGATACACCATATGCAAATGACCCAACTATCCGAGTTGGTTTTGTTAACAATGGCATCATGGCGTTATTTGAAAGTGCTAGATATCTCATTGATGGAAAAGAAATCGAATCTATTGAACGCGAGGTTGATATTGCTACGGGAATAATCGGGTTAGCGAGATATTCTGATGACTATACTAGATCAGCGGGTCCGTCTATGATGTTCGCGAAGGATATTACTGATAACGCTGAACACGTCCAGTATTCTAGAGTAAAAGCAACACCAGCTACAGCAGTTGATCCAGCACCAGCCGGATATGTAAGACCAGCTGCTGAATTTGATGTCATAAATAATGTTCCTAATTACAACCTAGGCTTTTCAACACGAGTAGCAACGTTACAGGGACAGCGTCGACGGTTTTCATGCGCGATTCCGTTGCATCACATATTTGGATTTTGTAGAAACGTCAGAAAAGTTATCTATGGAGCAAAGCATACTATAGCGCTTGTACGAAAGGGTACTGATGATAATGCAATCTGGCGTGATGCTGGCGTTGCCGCCGGTAGGGTCGTTTTATCAAAACTATCACTGTGGATGCCAGTGTTGACTCCGTCAATCACAACAGAAGAACGATTACTATCATTTATGGATCGGGGGGGGGGAGTCATTGTTGAGTTGGTTGTAAACGTCCACAGATACCATGGATTCTAATATTGATGGTACACTTACATGACATCTAGCATCAAAACAGGGTATTTCATCTCCACGTCACATATTTGTTGCGCTACAGAATACTGCGCTATTAAATAATCAAGAACGTTCCCATATGATATTTGATCAAATTGGGTGTAATGAAGTCTCGCTGAGAATAAACGGACAGCAACAACCATCAGAGGATATACAACTTGACTATAACATTAATAGTATTGCACGAGTTTATCATCGGTTGTTGTCGTATATGGGGCGCGATCAAAATGTCGATACTGGTCTACAAATATCACAGTTGGATTTTAAAAGTCTGTATCAGATTTATTACTTTTCGTTGGAACATCTTGACTTGATGAGACAGTCCGTCGTTGATATACATTTCCGAGCTCGTGTAACCCGTCCTGGTGGTATTGCTAATTATAGAGCGGTTGCTGTCATTCTCAGTGATAAATCAATGCTACTCGAAGGTGTTGGTGGACGAATGAGACTGGTAGATGCACCAGTGGAAAATCTTTGATTTTCCATTGAATCGCTTACAATTTAGAATCAATCTGTTTTAGTATAATGTCGTATAGATATATCAATGTCACGTTGACACCTGGTCAGTTAAAAAAACTACATTCCAAATCAGCTAAGCAATGTGGAACCACAATAACGCTGAAACCTAATCAAATGAATGGCGGGGTAAATAAACTATCGCTGACGAAAACTCAAGTTAATCATTTTAATAAAGCGCTTAAAGAAAAAAAGGAGTTCAGATTACTCTTTCTACGAGCGCGATTAAAAATATGGAAAAGACTGGTGGTATATTTCCGCTGTTAGGGATGATTCCAGGGTTTATTGCCGCAGCGGCCCCAGCGGTAGCTAAAGCGGCAGCGTTAGGAGCCCGTGGATCCGGGTATAAAAAAAGGAAAAGGGTCTAAGACTACCAGGAACCCCGTATTCATGGTACAGCGGAAAGGGTCTAAGAATCCCAGGAACGGTTTATTAGTGGGAAACTCGAAGAGTTTTAATCAAAGATTTTTAGAGGAACCTATTGTTCCCATGTCCAATTTTGATTTAATTGATGCCGCTAAAAAACTCGCGATTAAAAACTTCAGAGGTGTTTTTATGAAAGATCAGTTGCCGGCACAACCAAATGATGTTGAAACCGGTATTATTAATCTAGATAACAGCTCCGGACCTGGAACACACTGGGTTGCGTACGCGATTGATCCACGTGGGATTATTTATTTTGACTCATATGGACTAGCGCCGCCGAAAGAATTTAACCGCTATATAAACAACTTAAAAATACCCCGTTGGTATTCCACGTTACCAACACAAACAATGATTGACCCACCCATATGTGGCAATGAAGTATTAAACGTACTTGATGCTATTTCAAATGAATCAAAGATGAAATTACAATCAAAACCACCCCATGTAGTAGTGAACGAGTATACTAGCGGTCGTTGGATTGAAAATCTTTGATGAAATCCATTGGATTTAGACAGAGAAAAGATTTCTATGATAACAATGATTGATATTTGGGGACGACCTTTATCAACGCTGAAGAAACCCGAACCTGATGGAGTTGAAATCATTGATAAAATCAAGGATGTTAAAAAACTAATCGAAGATGAAATAGCCGAAACGTTGAACCTAGCAAGTGTTGATCCTGGTGAAATAATTGTATTTCAAGATCGTCAGGGTAAATTGAAAACTAGTAATGTCTCTCTCGATGATATTTTAGTTAAACGACGAGACGCAACAGAGAATACTAGCGCGTTATTTTCCGATCAGGGTAAACTCAAACCAGGTGTACTTGTTTCAACGATCACAGATAAATTAGCAACATTCGATAAGACGGTGAATACATTGCAATCGCTCAATGATAAGTATGACGATCATATAAATACATTTAATCAGTTTTCTAAATTACAAAGAAATATAATTGACAATATTGATAAACCCATGTTAGAATTTTTTGGAAATCCACCAGTGACCACACCAAAACTCACCTCGATAAAAGATTCTATGTTGGAACTAGCAAATCTTCAATCCGAATATGAAAAACACGTGAAAATGTTTTCAACGTTTCGTAAAAACATCATTGATAAATTTATTGGAACCCCATTTGATAAAATTGAAATAACCCTTCCTGATATTAAAAAATCCATCGATGATCTAAAAACGACCACTAATAACATCGTAGCGGATGCAACGAGGATGATAAGCGTTGTTGAAAAATTAAAAATGTCTCATAAGAAAACCAATAATATCGTATACACGATTCAACACGATTCATTTATATGGACTCCTACAAACAACATTTTACACTTAACCGCAGCCGTCAAGGGTTTTTATCGATTAACAATAATATCACCGACTCAATTCAATATATCATCAAATAGTTCATCTGGAGTCAATAATACGGTATCAACGATCATCGACAAGGATGTATCTGAACAGTTCACGATAACGACCGCAGATAGAAATCTAGTCAGGGTTTCAGTAACGTGGTACGTAGAATTCGTAGTGGATTTAAGTAAACAATTAAACTGAAAGGAAAATCCTTGAAATTGCTAAGCAATTTACGATTTCACAATTGAAAACGCTAGTGTTTTTAAAATAAAATGACGATCCCTTCAGTGTATCAGTATCGCTATGATCAGGTCAGAGAATTTCAAACTAAACTCAGCTCGCGCTGTGAGGAGTATCAAAGAAAAATAAAAAAATACCAACGAAGAATAACCGCAGTTGATATCACCGTGTACTCGGTGTCGGGAGTAATCACTGCTGCTGGAATAATACTATCTTCAGTTACAATGATTGCTCCGGTCGTAGTTCCAATCGCTATTTCTGCGGTGGCTACAATCGCGGGTATATTAACCGGGATCACAAAAAAACTATCATCGTGTAGCCAGAGTAAACTACACGATTATGTAATTAAATTTCACGTTGCATCTGCCGCATACTCGCAATTGTCCTCGTTGATATCATCGTCACTCGATGACACAATAATATCAGACAGCGAATTCTCAGCGATGGCTCAATTGTATAAATCAACAATGCTGAAATTAGAGTGGGATAATAATAATAACAATGTCAATGTCGTCACAAGAACTGCTTCAGCGAATAGCAGAAAATACAACACCGATGAAAACAAGCATGATATCAGTAACCTCAACGCGTCCTGAATTCAGTGTGAATTTCCCGATTCCCGTTCCCGTGAAAGAGATAGCGCTAGCAAAACTACGAGTGTATCATAGCTGGCCCAATATCAGATCGGTAGCATTTGGTGGTCAACAACCAAATAATTCTTTGGTGTTCGCGTGGAAAAATCGTGAAGACGGAACTCCAGACTGGAACGTTGTCTCATTGCCAACGGGGTCATATCAAATCGAACAAATCAATAACGAATTACAACGAAGAATAAAATCTATCACTAGAAAAGAATCAAAAATCGCTATAACGGTTCACGAGCCGACGTTATCATCTGCGATCGAGATTAATTCCCCTGGGTATGTTGTAGATATTTATCAGAGTTCTATAAGATCAGTGTTAGGATGCCCCGAATTACCACCTAGACGAGATGAAAAAATCGTTAATATACCAGAACCAAAAAAATCTGATTATGTCACAGATAAGATAAAACCTGAAAATCCAGTAAGAAGTTATCATAATAGAGATGAATTGAAGTCCGCCACCGTGTGGGGGTTATCGGTTGGAATATTAGTACCGCGATAGAAGTATATGAAGAAGAAACAAAAAATATAATTATTCGAAATTTTGAAAAAATGAATAACGATCTATCACTGCTATTAATATCTCTTAAATCCGGCTCTCTCACCAGAGATGAATTTATCACCGTGTTAGAAACATGTAACAAAATCATCGATGATATGGATGTATTAAATTTACAAATTATTCAGGATATATTAAATTTTAACCTACCAGAAATGAGAATTGAATTTGCAACTCATTTTAATATCCGTGTTGAAGATATTTCCACGTTTAAACTACCCGGATATAACGTACCAGAATTAAAAAAACTTCTCAGTGAAGCCATCGACATTGGCTTTAAAAAAATTCACGATACGTGGAAAAAACAACATCACCGGAAATAAAAACCCTTAAACACAATAATGATCCAGAAGGCGGCGGTAAACACATCGCTCCGAATAATGTAAATATCTCAAATGTGATAGCACTAAATTTAGTATGTGATGTCATCGAAGGAAGCTATCAAATAAATCTTGAGCAATCAAATCAAGCTCAGCAGGGATATATTCTATATTCATTTGCACCAACGGCTCCTCCAGGATTTCTAATTATTGAAGACCCAACTAATCCAGTCTTTATGCGATGTCATAATAATTCTTTAACGAGAATTAATTTCAAACTCACTGACCAATCTAATAATTTGATTGATCTGCGAGGTGAAGTTTTGCAGATTAGTCTGTTTGTGAAATCGTAAATGATTTTCATTGTTAACGTATAGCAGCAGAGTGGGTGAACGCCAACTATGGCGTCTTTTTTTTTACTGAAAAATTTAATTAAGTATTTTCAAGAAAGCCTCAGTTTTTTGCTAAATTTGCTGAAAAATTTAATTAAGTATTTTCAAGAAGCCTCAGTTTGCTAAATTGAGACCTATTAAGCAATTTCGAGAAAGCCTCAATTGGCTAAATTGACGCATGTAAACTTTGGTCTGTTCACCCTCTCTGCATTTTGTTAAATAATTTCGGTTTCCGTAGAAGCCTTATTTTTGCTTGAAAACTTGGTCTGTTCACCCTCTCTGCTGCTATGCCTCTAACATGAAAGACCTCGGCAAGAAAGATTTTATATATAATTGCTACGTGCTTAGGCTCGAATAAGCAGCAACACAGAAAGAGTGAAAACTAACAAGCTTGTATAACTTTAACAATAATTTTATTAAGTACAATTATTTTCATAAAATAAATAAACTTACAGTTTTAGAGAATCAAATCCAATATTAATCCAATATAGAATTCACAAAAATAATCCACTAATGGAATTGTAATAGTCCTGATAAATAAATGTTCTAATAGTTCCAGGTTCGAATCTTGACAATGTAATCCAAAATGGCTGACAATGTCACGTGATGCAGTTCTTGATTTAATATCATCCAGATGAAATTATGAAACGTATGTCCTGTTTCCAAATAAATAGAATAATTCTTCTTTTCCAACGAATTGACACAAAGTCCAGAATAAAATTAACACTCAAACATGAAATACACAACTAATAACTTACAGCCCAAAGATTCTACTAAAGTTAGCCTCCAAAACACAGCTATATATATATATATATATATATATATATATATATATATATATATATATATATATATATATATATATATATATATAACTCCCTCGTAAACAAGAGGAATCATGTGATTCTGGAAGGTCACAGAAAGAAGCTACCTTCTCCAAGTCACGTAATAATGGAAAGTTCTAGAAGGAAATCATTCACTTCCCACCCTCAAGAACTAAAAATGAAAATGTCGTACTTGAAATTGACCAATACTTTTAGAGGCTTGTTGACAATGTCTAAAGCAAGGTCAGGATTTAGGTCAAACAAGCCAAGGTCAAAACTTGTTTACAATTAGAGAATCTAAGTCAGCCTAAACTTTCTAGAACAATTTCCCAATTAATGGATATTAAACCCTAAATGACAAATTTGGATTTAACAATAAAAAATAAAATAAATTAAATCCAATAGCCGTAACATAATATACGCAGTGGAACACATCTATAAAAATACACGTTTGTCCTTTGTAGACTGGCATCCATCGGCTTAAATGAAATATCTAAACAAACGTAATTAAATAAAAAGAATTTATCAATTATCATCTTTTACAAGCGAGTATCAATTACATGGACATATCCAATATTGCATGTTTCAATGAACAAAAATGAATATTGTTCTTATCAACTGTTTTCTTTTTTCTTCGTTCTTGCCCAGCTTTATCACATTCAATGTATAATTGATTAGGCTGTTTAAATATGTCTTCACATTTTATCTGGAAAATAGTTGAATTGAAAACAAACGTAATATGTTAATAAGTATACAAGGAACATAGTCATTATGTAAATTGTGACGCATATTTGTATATAAAAATATATATAAAACTGTATAAATTTACTAATAATACTGTGGTGTGTGGCGGGGTTTATTATGCCGCCACTGAGGTAGTTATCATGGTTGGGGTGGGGTGATCCCAATGTATTATTTAAATTACTATAGAAGTCCACACAGGCTCGGTTTTGTAAAAAGTGAAATTAGTGATAGATAGAGGTAAAACTCCGAGCAATGCCGACAGTTAAATTATTGAATGTGAAATTAAATGATTTTTAAAAAAATATATAATTAAATAGTTAAATGATAATAATACCCCAATCACACTTGTTCTATATTAATAATTCTTTCTCTCCTTCCGACTTCCATCCTATCTTATTGTCCTCCTCGACAGCTCTGACCACGAGCTAGCAATCTACATAATTATTCGCATAACCATAGCTCATTTCTCAAATCTAATTTTTTCTGAGCATACCCAATTCCTTACTTGTCTATGAATATGGTTATGTGCGTCACTTTCAAGAGGGATATGCATATTTAGGTTTGTCACCTTCAATTTCTTGAGAAACTAATCTTAGTGTCTGTTAAGTACAAGTTTGTAGAGATTGTTATCTTTAGGGTACATCTGCTCCAACAAGTCTTTTTGTTCTAACATAAACTTTACTTACTTTCCTGGACAGCTATTTACTGACCTCTATACCAGATTTCTTGTATGTTCCTTTCTGCTATATTCCGTTTTCGGAGGGTGATCTCTCCTTTTTTTATCTTTACAGACTGGGTAGGGATTCCATCCTATCCTATATGTAAGTGTTTGCTATATAGTGTATGTGTTGTTATATGGTATGAGTTGGTTGTATTCGTATTTTTATTTATTTTATTTTTGTTATTATTCTATACATTCGTTACTTTCTAGGAAGTATAATTCTGCTATCCTCATTTCTTTTTCTATTTTCTGCTGTCCCATTTTTTCTCTTCTCCTTGTTCTATCCCTTTCTCTTAGTGAGTCTAAGGTTTCTTTAGTTGCTGTTGTTGATAATTTGAGTAACTGTTTTTCTTCAGTTCTCTCTTGTAATTCCGTTTGCCTAGGGTTACTTGTTACATTTCTGTACTCCGTTGCTGATTGTTCTGCTATTGGTTTTATGTTAGTCATGGCTGGTGAGTTCTCTGGTTGCGTTTCTTTTTTAGTTTTATCTGCTTGAATTTTTTGATGGTTTTAATTTTCGACCGTTCTACTACTCCTGTTATTGTCAGAGATATTTGCTGTACTCATGCAGTTTGTTTATTTGTTCTTGCTTCTGTATATCTTTTGTTTGTCCCCGTATAGGTTCTTGGTGCTGCTGCTGCAGTTGTTCTTGTTGTTGTTGTAATTGCTTTTATTGTTGATTGATCTATTTGCGATTCTTGCTGCTAATCCTGTTGTTGTTAATGATATTTGTTGCACTTCTTGGAGCTTATTTGATATTGCTTGGGTATATCGTTTATTTTCCCCAGTGTCGGTTCAATGTGCTGTTTTATTGTTGTAGTTGCTTTAATTCTTGCTGTTGCTGTTGTATTCTTTGTCGTTGTTTCTGGAGTTGGGTGTTTTCTTGCTAATAATGGTTCTGTTGTTTTTCGTGTTGTCGTTTGGGGTGTTGGACCTCTTCCTTTTGTCGCTGGTTTGCGTTTTGTTTTAATCCCAGTTCCATTTTGTCGCTTATCGTTCCTGTTGTATGTGTTCCTGTTGTTTTAAATACCCTCATATACGGGCCACTTCCGATCTGTACAGCGTTGGTCTCTTTATCTTCCCGTTGTTGATTTTGATTGTGTTGTTGTTTTTGTTGCTGTCCTTTACACTATACTCGGCTTTCAATCCATCAACGCCATAGTCTGCTGGTACAGAGATCTTCAAATAAATAGTTTTACCTCTTTATTTCATTATTTTATGGTTGTTTAGCATATGGTCGGCTGGGCTAAATTGATAATTTAAAAAAAAGTAAAATTGCATTCTACTTTTAAATTGTCTGGATTTTAGAATTTGGCCTAGTATTTTGCCCTTTCTACTTTCAAAATACTGCAGGAGGGGAGACATACCGTCGTTCCATTATATTTATCTATCCAGTATTACATCAGAATCGTATTTAACACCATTTTCAGGCTCAAAATAATTATCTGGTATCTTCATTAACTGTTTCCTAGCTCCAAAACTCCGATATACTTCATGACTTTACAAATTTTTCTCATCGTCACTATCATCCGTTCGGAATCAAACATCTTGAATTTTCTAAGTAGCCAATATTTTAAACATGCATTTATACAATTTCCTTGATGGAAGGTTAAAGTGTATGCCACAATGCATAATGTTCCGATTAAATTTCGTTTGACAACCATTCATATCAGTTGACTATCTAAAAAGCAGATGTTTTGACAAGAACAATTAAATAAAAATTGTATGCTTCGCCTTACACATTTTCGTATGTGGGACTTTCAATTTGCTGTTCTCCACAGTCCGAACTTCCTCTGATCCTTATCACCCCATGCGTGATATTTGCACATTTATGTTTGGTGTAGGGTCTGTGTCCACTGCTTATCGAAAGTGAAATTCAACACGTTGGGTAGCCGCTCTCTAATCAGCCTAGCAAACTTGAACGACATTAAATCTCGATATACTTGCATGAATAGAACCTTTTCTATATAAAAACAAATCATGAGCATATCATTGTTTGTGTCTTTGACAGACGAGACAAAAGTAAATTGTTATTGAAATTTGACCTGGATCTTGCCATTTGGATTTGAGTAACACGAATCTACGCATATCTGTCAGTGACATCAGAGATTATATAATCAAGGGATATCAAGAATGGACTCTTCCATGTTAAACTTAATAGGCTTCTTTCTTTCCGAAAGTGCAAACCGTGTAGAAAAATTTGGTTACTGTAGACGGTGTAAAACCCAAGTTATTGTGCAAGAACATTTTGCTTTCATCCTTGCGACCTTTAACAATTTGACCTAATTGACAGAGTTTCTTACTTATGTTTGGAAACATTTGTTACTTTAAAAAAGGGAAGAACTAGAGTTATTATGGTAACCATTTAATTCTTCCAGCCACAAGGGCCTTGACCTTTGACCCAAAAGACAATAGCTTTCTTTCTTACACTAAGTGCAAGCCATCCACATATTTTAGCAACTGTTAATGGCAATGAACCTTATTTCGCTGAAAATATTTTCTTTATTCAATCACAGTAATACTTGACTTTTGACCTTTTAAAGCTTAAATCATTAAGAGTCTTCCTTATCGCTAATCACCTACAAAGGTTGTTAATTGAAGCTGATGGAAACTTAGTTGTTGCTGTCTTTCCTGTCACTGTCTTCGTCACTAGGATTCAATAACATTCCCTTGCACAATATTAATTGATGATTTTTTATGTTTTTGTCGTTTTCATGATAATCCCAAGCTCAATTAATTTTTAAGATCTTCGGGAAATCTATTTGCAAAGTCACATTATTAAGACATATTTGATAAATTCGTACGATGTATTTTAATTAAATAACAACCATTTCTGTAACGTTCGAAATTCTTCATCGTTTGGGTTATCTGATTCTAGCATTAGTTGAGTTCACAAATTCTCTCAAAATACTTAACACATCAATCTGTAAACTTTTTTGCAAAATTCACGCTGAGGATGCCTACACAGATCTGTACCAATACAAACACCTCTTTGATCTCAGCGATGCTCTCACTCAGAGTCAGTTCCACTGTGACAAATACAACAACAACAACAAAATCATTGGAAAATTCAACCAAGGAAACACCCATCACAGTGTTCATGGGATTTCAGGCTAAAACCTAGAGGTGTCAGAATGCAGTGATCGATCATGTAGGTTCGTTCGATCATTATCGTCAAGCACTTCATGGCTGCCTCCAGTACTACTCCATGAAAACTTTCCGATATCAGGCACATCAGTGCGCTTATAATAAAAAAACAGAACTGCGCGTTCAATGATAGACATTACTTCACCGATGGTATACAAACAATCGCGCATTAACACTACATCATTAGCCACTGAGATACATCAAAAACTCCATCAAAAGTAATCCAGAACCCCCATTTAACTGCATACATCACACTGAACCAATCCTCCATGTAATCTTCATTGATCCACCAAAACCCAATCAAAGACTGGTCCAAAACCCATCTGATACTCTTTGATTGCATCAACACTGGTCCAAAATCCTCCTTTGATACCTAAAAACGACAGAATTGGTCCCAAACCACCATTGATTTATGACAAACTGGTCAATAACCCTCTTTGATATCCCAAAGCGACCAAATATGTGGCCAGGAAACCCGATGGATCTATAACAAGTCGTCTAAAACACTCTATGATACTTTCAACACTAGTCCAGAATCCCCATTTCGCTACATCGATAACTAAATAGTGAGCCAAATCACGATAATCACTAAGACAAATCATGCTTTTATACCGTACTACGGCCCAAAAAGTGGCCCATAGCACATATTGTCCAACATCACTGGTGTCTCGACTCCCGGGCATTTTAAATCGAAACATAATGCGTATGAAACACTCTTGACAGTCCGACTATGTCGAGTGATTGTTGTATCCGATCTTTTCTTCCAATCCAATATCATTACTTTATTTTGATTAAGGTTTCAGAAAGTAAATCATCCTTTCAATTTTAATGTTCTGGAAAACGTTTCTTCCCTTTTCTGTCAAGTGCTTAATTGGCGATTTCAATTTAACTCTGGTTTTGATAATCCACAAATAAATGAGGAGCCAATCTTACACAAACGTATCTGAGCCTCAAATGATTTTCCATTATATTAAAACAGTTCCAGACTTCAAACTCTTCGGATCCAGACTACATAATTGTAATATCCTGCCAGGTATTGTAGGGTTTTGGAAATCCGTGGCCGTCAAATGGATCTTGTCCCATTCTTCATTACATTAAAACAGTTCCAGACTACAAACTCTTCGGATCCAGACTACATTAGTGAAATCTCCCGGCAGGTATTGTAGGGTTTTGGAAATCCGTGGCCGTCAAATGGATCTTGTCCCATTGTTCATCATGTAAGGTGATCTCGTAGCCTGCAACAATATCGATTATGAAAGGCAACCCTTAACGTCATTTATGATGTTGATGGGTAGAAATAGTTCATTGATTCATCGAAGATGAGTCTTAATCTCTTTTGATCATAATGACAATGTTTTGCCAGTAATTTCAGTTGATCATGCAGTCCATATGAATGAATCCTATAATAACATGAAACAACATTTGAGGTTCATAAACTATGACCAGTGGCAGCTTTGTGGCTATTCGAAGGATCATGGTATCTTGCTTGGTATACAGAGTGGATACACTACGTATTGCTGTTTTCTCTGCAAAAGGGATAGTCTTGCAAAAGCTAGCACTACATTAAGAGAGATTGACCACTCAGACAGTCATTGAAGCCTGGGAGGAAAAGTGTTCAGAATCCACAACATGTTGAGTCAAGTATTATGTTATCACACGTGTACATCAAACTGATTCTGATGAAGAACTTAGTCAACGCCGTAAACAAAACACAAGCAGCTTTTAAGTACCTCCGTTGAAAATATCCAAGTTTAAGAGAAGCTAAGATAAATTGTATGCTCTGAGATTCGTGATCTTCTACAAGATCATGCATTTGATATTGCACTGCGTTGCCAGGAAAAAGACGGCAAGGAAAGCTATCCAGCTAGTGGCAACATGTTTTCTCGGAAACAAAATAGACAACTACAGGCAAAACCTCCTGAAGTCACTTAAAGCCTTGGTTGCAATATGTCACTAAAGATACATTTTTTACACTATCATCTAGACTCTGCCACCGAACTGTGGCGCAATGAGCGAAGAGCACGGCAGGGCATTGAAACAATGGAGAAACGCTATCAGAGCAAATGGAGCTCATCAATGCTTGCAAACCATTGTTGGACAATTATAATTAATACAAGAGACAAGCCAAGAAGCGACGAGTAGACACTGAATAATGACTAAACTAAGTATATATATATATATATATATATATATATATATATATATATATATATATATATATATATATATATATATATAACAAAGAGCATGATAAAGAGAACATTTCATCTCTGAAGCAGACGATTTATAAAGTATTTTAACTCTTAAAACACCGTTATCATCCAAAGTGACTGGCCAAATCTAATACAATAATACGAACATGAATCATTCAAACAATATGCAATGAAATCATGGATACCCTGCATGAATGTTATTAGAACTTATTTGAAAGGAGCGGTATGTTTGTCTAATATTCAAAAACAGCGATTAGCAAGACATAGTCACGTTTGCCAAATTGTGCGAAAAAAATACCAATCAGTCATAGGAAAACAATATTTGTTCAGCGTGGAGAGTTTCTATCTACGTTGACCGGACCGTTGCCAAATGGCTCTACACCTTTATTATGAACGAGTGTTGTACCTCTTTTGCGAGCAATGGTGACATGGGAAGAAAAGACAAACGAAGTTGAACCGGACACACATTTCTTAAATAAAACCCACTTATACCACTGAATCTAATGGTAGGACGAACATTAACTTTAGCTCCATACAAACGATGAGTGGAACTCCGTCATTGGTACGAAGAATGGAAACCTCATTTGACTCCTAAAATCATATTTACGTAATACTATCTGATAACTATTGGTGTCGCGATGATTTCATGATTTACAAGTTGCTGATTTAACGGAAGGAAAATAATTCCTTCAAAATTATCGACAAAAATAATACTAAGCAAGCCATTATGCGATTAGGACAAGATATGCTGCATCAGACTGTAAAATAATATTTTTGGAAGGAAACGGTGTTTGAGATACAGAAACAGCGATGAAGAAGATATAGGTTCGGAAACATTGTGAAAACAAAAATACATGGGTCAAAGGAATAAAATGCTAGTTCAAAGTGGAAGTTATTTACGTAGGCTTGTTAAATGTAGTTTCTCCTTTACTATGATCAATAGCTGAATATCTTCTGTGAGAGGGGAATGATGAAATGAGAACGAAAAGAAGATAATAAAACAACCCTTTCTGAAACATACGTCATACTTGTGCAATTTAATCTTATGGAAGGACGAACATTAATTTTACTTCCGTGCAAACGATGCCTGGAATTCCGCCGTGGGTACGAAGAACGGACACCTTATTGAACCCTTAAATGATAGAAAGCAACTTTGAACTCATTTTAAAACCTAAGGCGACCCTATGAATGCATGCTGTGAAAGATGCTGCTTTGATACAACGAAAAGAATTCAACAAAAAACTCCATCATGGACGCACAATGTCCAACATCAGGAAAAGTATTTGTTGCTTCAAACTGGAAAATACTAATTGTTTGGTAGCTGGGACACTGATAAATTCGCTTCTCACATATGGCCAGGTCATTAGTTCCTTCTCAACGCCTAGGCAAAGACGAAGGAGAGACAGACGTTCAAACAATTCATCTCTGATGCACACGTTCAGAAAAAGAATACGAGAAGAACGGCAGCTTACTGATAATTTGACGTTGAATATTACTAACTGAGAAATGGAAGATGATGCATCAAAACCTTACTAGATATGTGTGCCATTTCATAGACGACGATAACGATGCAATAATCCTAATTGTCAGAATTACATTTTGTCAAAGATCAAACGGAAAATTACATATTAGTTAATAACAGCTAATTGCACCCGAAAGTCAAAGTTCTCATAACGGAAACACAAATCAAGTATTCGATACCAGAGTAGATGCTGTAAACACTTTCACGACTTCATTATTCAACGAGGAAAATTTGTATTTGAATACCACACTAGTCACCCACAGTAAGCTTACCTGGAAAATGTTATGATGTACGAAATAAATTAAGAACACACAACTGTAATTTGGGAAAGAACGACGACAGTTTTGATTGCAGACAATGATGCAAACAAAAATGTTGGATTTAATGACCGCCAAAAGTAACTCCAACAAAGACGCAATTTAGAACTTATGGATGGTTTCCATTTGGACATGTGGGTGTACAACTGTATTCTTTCTCTTTATTTATAGTACTTTGACCAACGAAAAATATCTAAATCACCTCCTTCCTCTCCACATCAAATCATTTCCCATTTTTAATCAATTCGACTAAAATGTTCCATTTTGTTCCGCCATTAGGCTTCATACTTCCCTTTGACTACGATTTTCGGCATTAGAGAGCCACTTCTGTGAATGTCTTGAACGTTCAAGCTTAAAAAACAAAATATGCAGAAATCACCTGCTATGGACAGTGAATCAGACACGAGCATCTCAGTCTTTCTTGACATGTGTAAGAGGCGGTGAAGGATGCAAGGCTCTTTCCCACAATGGTTTGGCAAACACGTGTCAGGGTCATTCTTCCCCTACACATCAAATCATTTCCCATTTTTAATCAATTAGCAATATCTTACTCCTAGAGTTTTGTATTGTGCGTTTTAGTAGACTAAAAATGCTCCTTTCTGTTCCGCCAATAGGTTTTCTACTTCCCTTTGACTACGATTTTCTATGAAATGTTACTCTTATGTTCAGTCATAGATTAAAGCCGAGGCCACTACAAAAGTTTAAATGTATGTACTAACATTTTTTATGATGCCGTGTATATCAGAGAATATATGTAGAAGTATAAATTGCCTTATATTCGAGTACTGTTTTCTGTAATATGTTTCACATTCAAACAAGTTGTTATCGAATCCGTTAAAATAACCAATAAATGAAATAATTGCTACATACTTTACGATCTCTGTAGGAGTGACTAAAAAATTAAGTGAAGCTAATTGGCTGGAATTTATATTCAATAATGTATCGTTACCCTCGCTGTTCCCCCCCCCCCTTGCTCATACTGTATTTTTTTTATACATCAAATGAAACTTTAGTTTGGATTTCCTGAATTGTTTATGTTGTTGCCGGTGGATTGTTCAGTTTAAAAACCTATTACTTTTGTTCGCAATTCATGCACAGCCGTACATAATCTATTTTACTGGAAAAATGCAGTCTACTCATAACTCTTTATCATTCAATTTATTCTAGCAACGTCATCTTTCTGACGTTTTTAGATTTTCTTTATTTATAAATAATGTCACAGCTTTTATTCACAAGTTTACAAGAGCCGCGCATGTTATATTTCATTGGAACGATGCACTGATTTGTCAACATTTTTTGATTAAATTTCTAGCAACGTCATGATCATCTATTTTGTATCTTTTCATTGGGGAAGATGCTATAAAACTTTCACACAGAATCAGATACTATTACTTCTGTTAGAAAGTTGGATTGAACTAATGGCTTTTAGGAAAACGTAAAATTAAGACATCTGCTTCTTGGGTCTGTATACTTAAGTTATTCTACCATCTGTATAGTGAATATATATATTTTAATTTAGTATAAATACACCTTTATACGAGTGCAAAGTTACCTTGTCACACCAACGGATAGAAACAAGATGATGAAAGTTCCATCTGAGATAGTCTACTTTCTAATAATTGGCCTCATTTCTACATTTTATGTGGGGTCGGCATTAGAGAGCTACTTCTTTGAATGTCTTGAACGTTCAAGCTTAAAAAACAAAATATGCAGAAATCAACTGCTATGGACAGTGAATCAGACAAGAGCATCTCAGTGCTTCTTGACATGTGTAAGAGGCGGTGAAGGATGCCAGGCTGTTTACCACAATGGTATAGCAAACACGTGTCAGGGTCATTCTTTGGTTTTGACTAAACTATATGATTGCCATGATGAAGAGGGATCCAACTACTATCAAAAATGCTCAAGTATGTACGTCTTTTTGTCTGTCTGCATGCATGTATGCATATGTCTGTCAGTATGTCGGTCGGTCTTTCTGTCTGACTATGTGTGTCTGTATGTTGTCAACATGTATGTATATATGTATGTATGTATGTATGTATGTATGTATGTATGTATGTATGTATGTATGTATGTATGTATGTATGTATGTATGTATGTATGTATGTATGGTTTAGTTTAGTTTAATGTTTTACACGTAATAATTGTTACCATACTGCACAAAATGAATTTTCTTGCTCACGATTTTTTTATATTTGCCACTGCTTTCATGTCCTCAAAACAGATCTGTACATTTCCTTTATACCTATTCCAAAATATATTATTAATTTGGATCAGGTGCAAATGAATTATGCAAGTCTTGTTTGTTTGGGGGTTGAGGCGTGGTGGGGGTGGGGGTTCTTTCAATGTGAAACGACTTTACTACGCATCTGTAAACGTAAAGCCTAGTCTAAAATGTTATGTCAGTGTTTGCGCCTGTACAATAAGCGATCAAACGCGTGAAATGTTGACATTTTTTGATGTCACTGTGATTTTAAGCATGAAAAAGTATTTCACTCTAAATGTCATGCTCAATTTATTTGAAATAGTGTTATTGATAATTTTAATGTTTATAATATGCGTATGCGAATCTCGTCTCGCAAGAACATTTCTCATCAAATCATCAAATCCTCTGTGTTAAGACACTTGTCAGTTAAAATCAAGCATCTCTCTGTCTCTATCTGTCTCTGTCTCTCTCTCTCTCTCTCTCTCTCTCTCTCTCACGCACACACATACACACAGCTATATATTTCCGAAACTTTGCAAGCTGTTAATTATATAGGAAGTTAAAGTATTTTTAAATTTATAATATACCGTATTAAACTTAGGAAACAAAATTGAACAATTAGAAATAATCTTCTTAGTTAAATCATATATCTTAAAAGGACGTATCTTTAGACAAATTTTTACTGTTTATAAAATCTTGATACAAATTACACGTGAACTATATATTCAAATCACTTTATTTCAATAATAGAGGCATCCGGCCCACAATACAAAATTATATGTATGGTATATACAATTAGAACGGCTCTTTTTTAATACAAAATAAATATATATTATTTATTTAAACCTACCTTTTTACACTTATTTCCGAATAGTAAAATTTTCACGTGATTTTATTCGGATGGAGATGATAACTTAGCCTTTCTCCTAACAAATGATTTGTACAAGTTGTGGCATGAATATACACTTCCTCAATATCCATTGAGTATTCAAATCCAGATATTTCAGCACCATAACATAATATTAATGTAGTCACTGAGTCAAATAGTGTATTCATATTCCTGATATGAAATTGTCCTCACTGGTTTTGAATATAAAATATTCGTGTTACAAATCTTTTCGGCTCGTGCGGTTAACATTTTTTACTCAAAGACCATTTCAACTTTGGCATTGAAGAAAAAACAGATATAGTGTAGCGTACCTCCATATTAGTAGGTGTGGCAAGGAAATATGACTTTGTTCTTTTCCTCGTTTCATTAATGATCTTGTACTTGTTTGAAACAAATTTGACTTTGTTAGCAACGAATTGATGCGCATGAACCGTTTCCTTGTTTGATATAAAGTTTCCCTCTGAATAACGTCTATTGTTGATACGTGAAGTAACGTATGTTAAAATGATATTTTCCTCATTTCATGGATGACCTTGTTCAATTTTCGTCGATGACCTTGTCAAATTTTCATCGATGACCTTGTCCTCGTCTGATTCTCTTTAGTCCCTTCTTGCATCAATGCAACGTTGAATGATTTCATTTGCGTAAGGCATGGTCAAACAATAATTATTTTATTACACTATTCGTTCATATTCAGCGGTAAATGTTTCATAATTAGTCCAGTGTTCTCTTACATATTTTGTTTCTAACTTATTTTTGGTCACTAGTTTTGATATTATGAATACTATAGCCCGGTAAAGGTGATTGGCAATTTCTGATGGCGAACACTGTATTTTGAATAAACACTTTATAGATTACATTTGAGGGGAAAATAACGCTAAATAAAACACATTCTTCCTCTGATTTTATAAAACTGGTTAATATTGTATAATTTATGATATAATCTTAAATAGGTAGGGTATTGCTGCAATAATGTCAAGGAGAGAATGAACACTTAATGCGTCATATATGTCAATTAAATGGTTCTAATATATTACATATAATCGATATATCATCATGGTGCGCCAAGATGTAATAATTAAGAGACGATAATGAAGGCTTGGTTGCATGAAGTTAAGGAAGGTTTACAAACTCTCTACCAAAATCTGTTAAAACAGGAATAATTCATGGTATAGCTACGATTAATAGCCTACAGTGTCTTTCGGTCATTCTTAAATACTATCGTACTTTTTTATTTAAAATATATTTCGAATTGTATAGACATAGCTGAATTGTAGCATATTTATTTAACTACTAGGAGTGAAATTGTCCACAATGATTGTCGTTTTCTGCTCTTAAAGATGAAACTGTCAATTTTACTCTGCCATAGAACAATACTTGTCTACAATGAATTGGGAATAAATGCTTAATTCTATGTACGCATAGCCCATGATTAAAGTTTATAATGTTGTGTTACCTCTATGAATATATATATATATATATGTCATACTGTGATTGAAAATATATAAATTGATACTGTATAACAAAAATTTCGATAAATTTATGCAGCATAGCTAAACTTTTAGGTACATTGTATCATGTTCAATAACAGCAAACACACACACACACACACACACACACATATATATATATATATATATATATATATATATATATATATATATATATATATATATATATATATATATATATATATATATATAGAGAGAGAGAGAGAGAGAGAGAGAGAGAGAGAGAGAGAGAGAGAGAGAGAGAAGGAATATATATTTATGGAGAGTGTAGATGCCTAGCATAGCGGGAGTGGCTTAAAACATCAGAGCCCTTTTCTGTTTGGCAAATCCTACATATCAATATGAATGGCCTACTTTGTGCTACTTTTAAACAAAACAATACATACGGTGTATATTGATTTCATCTCAGCAGGTTTTATGTCGAAGTTAAGGTCAGTTTAGGCACTATGAGTAAAACGCAAACTTGTGTCTAATGTATTTTAATGATGAATTCTTAATATTACAATGTTACGAAATTGGAGTTGAAGGGCTGGTGTTAGATCCGTACAAACTTGAGTGGACAACTACTTGTGTTGATTAGTTTATCAATGTAACAGAATTGTTACCGAGAGGATGGTGGATTAAATGAACAACACAAACACAATAAGTGAAAGAAAATATAAATTTATGAAATAAATTATTAATGAAAAATAATGATGTATCAACACAATAACTCATGCGTTCAACCCACAATTACACTCACAACCATTCACAATACATGAATAAATGAAATATTAATACAAAATAAAACACAGATACAAAGCAATCTCTTGAACTATACACAGATCCAAGGAACCTTTACAAAAGTTATATTAACGCAAGTATAAATTACGATAATAAACACAAGCATCAAACTATACTATCGCACGTATGAATTGCAACAACTAGCACGAACATATAGATGTATTTAATCAAGTTGCTAACTTTTATTGAGATTCATGCAATGCCTTGAAATGCTATTGTGATTTGAAGTAACTATGTAAATACAAAAAATGTATTCAATTGTACTACAATTGCAACACACACATGTGTCTCGACCCTGTATAACCTTACGATTCACCACCTGTTGAATCGCCGCCCAGTTTCCCCGAATACCTAGGGTTGACTCAATACTTTTATTGGTCACTTGCCCTTCACGGATCCACCACAGTTATACGTACAGACAGCATACAGCATCTACTAGAACCAACGTTCTCAAATACCTAGATGCCACCCCGGATGTTTACAACTCTAGACAGCTCCGACACTCGGACCTCTAGATTTCCGGATATTTACACGTCACGACAGATGTAGACGGACAGACAATCCGACAAACAGAGATGCTCCGCTACAATATCAGCTACAATTTCAGCTACGATATCAGAGATGTTATCAGAGATGTTATCAGAGATGTTCCGCAACAAATCATCTACAATTTCAGCTACGATCTCAAAGACGTTATCAACGATGTTATTAGACATGTGATCAGAGATGTTATCAGAGATGTTCCGCAACAAATCATCTACAATTTCAGCTACGATCTCAAAGACGTTATCAACGATGTTATCAGAGATGTTCCGTTACAATATCAGCTACGATATCAGAGACGTTATCAGCTACAATAAAGAAACCAGACTAATAATAGTTGTCTCAAAAAATAATCTAAACCTTAGATTACGCTATTGCATTTAAAGTCTAATAGTGACTAGTAATTCCAAATATTCCACGTTTAAAATCTGCATTGTAATAAAGGCATCATTATTTGAAATGATAAACTGAATAAAATTCACAATAAAACGAAATATAAATTTAACACTCACCCCTTTGGCTGGAGATTTAATGACGAGCTATCTTTCCTGTGATAAGATACTTTTGGTCCCGTAATATTTATCAGAAATATTCTGCCTTATATACCCTCAAATAGGTGAGCAGAATTCACGGCCAAATTACCGAGCACCCCGTGAATCTAATATTCCGGACTTCATGTAATTCGAAGTCAGGCACATGCAAATCGTTACACGCCGCTTACCTTGGAGAAAACCACTTATTCACCCCAGGTAACACATGTACGACGAAACAAAAAAAAATGGTGAAATTAGTTTGTAATTCAATTAGAAAATAAATTAAATTTTCGCCTAATTCTGTGACAATCAAGTGATCTCAATCTCGATCAATATAAAGAACGTTCGAAATATTCATATTCAATTCGCAAGGCATCTTTTATTTTCTGACAAGCAAGAGGAAGAAAAACTGTCAAGAAATTATATTTTCAGGACAACATGCTACAGGACTTTGCACAATATAGCCTGGTGATGACTCAAACGGTGTGAGTGTTCGGTGTGAGATTGACACAGACGGAGGGGGTTGGACAGTATTACAACGAAGAGTGGACGGGTCAGTTAATTTCGATCGTTTATGGACTGATTATAAATCTGGATTTGGGTATGCAACCACGGAGTATTGGCTAGGACTTGATAGCATACATAAACTGACTTTACAAAGAAACGTAACACTTCGTGTTGATCTCATCGCTCCGGGACCACCGGAACTATCAGCGTATGCAGTTTACTCCAAATTCACAATAGGTGATGAAAAGACCAACTGTATACGCATAATGGTATGATGTTTACCACCACTGACAACGACAACGATTTAGTACCATATAATTGTGCTGTTGCATATCATGGAGCTTTTTGGTTTAAAAACTGCCTTCCTGTTAACTTAAATGGCTTGTATGTGTCAGTAGCTCCTTCGACGGGAGTTATTTGGGGAACTTTTTCCGGACCAAGCGTGTCTATGACATACACAGAAATTAAACTGAGATAGATTATGTATGGACGAACTACTTTTTTAACCTCATATTGCATGTTATTGAATGGTGGAAAGTGCTTGTCAATATCTTGGTTCTTATTCCTTTGTAAGACATATCAGTAATGTCAATAATGATCTAAAAAGAATTTTTTTATTTTTAAAAATAGTATAATAGCATATCTTCCGACAACATATTTACTATCGTGTATTGTGTCGACCAGATAAGTAATCTCCGGTGCAATATTTACTTGTTCACCGTCATTGCATTTCAAGTGAATACATTATTATTTGATTAATCTCTAATATGGTTGTGCAAGATACATTTATTCCCAAAAATATCTAGACGTCTGTAAATATTTGAAATGGAAATTAAGACAACTTAAAAAAGACAACATCTTCATTGGCCTTCTCTAATTCGGATTATTATCGTTGTCATGTTGTTAAATTTCATGATAATGTTACATAAGCAAAATAATAGCTGGAATGGGTGTGCATGATTTACATTTTTAACGTAGCTTTAACAATTTTTCAGTCATATCACTACGACATCTGCAGTGTGGCAGTTTATAGTGATGTCTAGCACTGGGCAACATGCTGCAAAAATGTAGTATGATCTTTCTACCCAGTGACAATATCATGACACCTTGGCTGACCAGTCCTAACACTAACCTCTTAACGCTGGGTGCCAAGAGAGGCAGCTGTTAGTACCATTTTTAAAAATCTTTAGAATGAATCGGCTAAGGCGGACGCTCTAACCAGTTAGGCCACCGGAGCTGTCTAAGTTGCGAAACAAGCTATTGTATTCTTAAATTGAGATATTGAAAGCTAGTGAAAATTTCGAAAAAATGGTGAAAATATACATATGAAAAGTTTCACTTGAAACATATCTCTGACTAATACGACATGAAGTCTGTTCACGCAGAATGTTCAACGGATATTTCCCCATCTTAAAATAAGATTGACAAAAATTTCTCAGTGATTACGAAGATTTCAAAGGTAAATGTTGCATAATAAGCGGATAGATAATTACCTTTGTTATTTCTTCCCCTGATTACTTCTAACAAAGAGGGACCCCGAGTAGCTGAGCGATCTAAAGTGCTCTCCTTTACGGATCACTGCCATTTCACCTCTGTCTGAGTGGATTCAAGTCTAACATTCGGCTAATGTAGTTATGTGAGAAAGCTTGCCAGTAGCTTCTCGTGGGTCGGTGGTTCTTTCCGGGGGTTTACCCGGTTTCTTCCTCCACCAATAATACTGGCCGCTATGTATAGCCTATCATGTGCTTAAAATGACGTTAAACCCTACAACAACAACAATTTCTAACAAACTGCATATAACCAGATCAGCTCACACATTCTTCGACAGGAGATTTGGGTCGGTATAAATTTACTCTCGCAATAGACTTATAAGCAAGTACACAATGTAAAATCAGGAGCATGTCGGTTAGGAATCTTTATTTGACTGCTTGATATAAAATAAATCATGTATAATTATACCTGAGATCATTATATTTCTTTACAAAATAATGCACATGTAGAGGACGAATAAGAGAACATTTTCCTGGATAACGGCAAAGAAATGATTTTATGAACCTTTGTGTTATGTAATGCACTTAAATCTGGTACCCACTGACTGAATTTTAAAGCTTGATATCACTATGTACTATTTCCTAGACGTAAGGAGAGCATTGTATATGGTAAAATGTATAACATAGAACATATTTTGGGGCATTTCCATTGATATTATTTTCTCGTGCACTCACTGACAATATATGTTAATCCGCTATTTGCACTTTGTTGCTAAGTACGAGCTGTGCAGTAATCTTGGCTATTAACATCATTTGTAATTTTCCTATAAAAAGCAATAAGTAGCTGAGCTTTTTTGTCATCTTGTCCAGCGTTCGTAGCAGTCGAACGTCCAAGATTGGGTTACATTCTTGCATTTTCCAAGATGTATCCGTCCATATTAAATCTAGGTAATACAGATACATCATTCCAATTAAAATCTGTGAGATTTGATTGATATTTCGAGATTCCATTATAAATATTCACAAATGCTTGGTAATATATATATATATATATATATATATATATATATATATATATATATATATATATATATATATATATATATAAAATTCGGTAAATTATCACCTCACCTGATCTATGCGAGGGCAAACGAATTTCATGAATTATATCAACGATATAAATTGTTCTTGTTGCTTAGTATCAATATTAGTTATCGGACTATATTTCCATTACTTCTGGTTAATAACGTAGCTCGAACTTGCTAACATTAAACATTTCAGTGAGACGAATTAATAATGTTTATTCTGATAACCTCACATATGTAGCGTAATAGAAACATTACCTGTCTTGTGAAAGGCAGTATTTTCCTACTTGACGACTAAGAAATGTTTTGATCAAATCTTTTTTTCCTAGGGTTTCAGTTTTCATCTCTAAGATACGTCCATTTTCGTTAAAGTTCTACACATAACAATTAGATAACTGTATAAAAGCTCATCTCAAGAAGTAAACTAAAGCAATAGTGTGTCTGCTACACAAAGACCTCTCTTCACTTCGTTACAGATACGACGTAGTTTTATTCTTTGTAAATTTTAAATTTGCCACTTTGCTCTTTGTAAATGTTCTAATTTATTTTCTTATATACTATGTCAGCATAATAATGACAGTTTTTGGAAAGCATTGTAGACACTGTTGCGCATTTACATGTGTTAAATTATCGATATATGTAATCACGAATTGTTGTATCTTTGTTGGAAATGTATTTCTAGTGTTAAGGCATATGTATAAACGCTTGGATAAACTCTTATTAAATTTGTCAATATAGGTTGTGATTATAACATTATTGTTGTTTTTTTTGGTGGTTTTTTTGGTAAATGCTGTCGACGTCAGCAACGTCTTCTACAATAATTTATTTGGAAATTATTAGTTCTTTGAGAGATGTTAACTGTGACATTGCGTTATTTATGGTATACCATTCGACATTTTGTATTATTTAAATAAATACACAATGATTGGAATATTTTATTTAAATATTATTTTCCTACTGCAACTCAAATACATGTTGACTACATTTTGCTTAAATGAGTACATAACACATTTTCAAAATTTTATATTTTAAATAGAGAACTTCTTCTGAAATATACAACATATAGTGACTGAGTTATATTTTCGCTTCGGTTGAAAAAAACAAAATCCTTTTCTTCATAAGGTGTTTTAAATATAGAATGTTACTTGGATTTAATAAATCCTATTTGTGTCAGAAATCCTGAGAGTTATCTTTCTTTGTTAAAATGGTATCGAACATTAATGCCAGACGCATCCCCTCAACAATGAAACAACTCACTTATAATTCCTTTAATCGAGTCTGTTGAATACTGAACATCACTCAAAATTACCGGCCAACACCGATACCAATTGGCAAACACTGACATGAACTGACCAGCACACACAGATACTGACCAACACCAATAAAAACTGATCAAGACACGCATTCAATATCCAAAGATGGAGGTCAGTGGCACCGATTGAAATTAGCACTAAAACAGCGAAACTAACACGGACTTTAGCGGGGACAACAAAAATCCAAAGCAATGTATTACAGTAGTCGAGAAAAAAATACTCCCATTTCCAGACTGAAATAAATTGCAGCTGTAACTACAAAACAATCTGAACAATAAATAACAATAAATAAAATTTTAACATATAATAAAAATAATTAAAACATTACGAAACTGACATGGAACTTATCGTGGAATATTATATTATTAATCAAGAGAAAATATAATCAACCGGTAACTAAGTCAACCGGTAACTACACGTCCAACATTATGTTAAAATGTTCAAGATTAAGCTTTCGTGGTCTGAACTAATGAAACGAGATATGTTTGGACTATTAGCTAACCCGGTGTGGGTGAACTAGATGTACTATCAACGGGAATGAAGATGATAGTTACCATCAAACTAAAGGAACAAATTCAACTTTGCAAATTGATAGTACATCTGATAGCCCGACACTTAGTCAGACACTCTATGTCTCAAAATAAATCCTAAATTTCTACCAATGCAGATCTTGAGAGAAAATCTTCTGCTACATGTTGCTATTTTAATCAGTAGAAAACCAATTAAATCAAACATCATATCTTTCGTAATTTCAGTAAAGCATTCCTAATTTATTCACAAGAAGCTCATTGTCAGACACGATCGTCATGGTTTACAATGCAATACCCTAAACTGGATCAGAACGATCTTGAAAAAGTCGCACTCAAATTAAAGCTCTTAGTCTCATCCAATGAGTTATCCTTTATATGTGAGATTTTGCAAGTCTCCATCTTAGCCTCTATTTTCTTCGATAATGCATAAATGACCAGCCTGTAATACACAATCAGACTTTTTCTTGCAGACTTTCTGAACATCGTATCGAGAAACATGATGTCGCTCCTAGCATGCATTGACACAATATGACAGCACGCGTGAAACAAAGCATCTCAGAAAGCGAGACTGGAAAAGAGTTGATTAATTAAATGTTGTCTGCTCTTAATACAATGTTGTCGTCTCAATTGTTTTATCTAAAGTGTGGAGGGGTACGAACGCTGACACTGGTTAATATTAAACCATCCTCCTCTAGAATACACTAAACGGTCAATTCTCATAATTATGTGATCTAATTTTAATATCAAACTCATACACATAAAACAAACATACACTTGTCTGTCAAATCAATATGCCTATCGAATCCCTACCAATGTTCTCCACTCCATTACAATCTTCAAAAGCAATACCATTTAAGACGGACAATAAAGAAACATTCTAGATCCGTAATGAACAATGTGGTAGGGAAACACCTACACTGGATGAGATTATCCACTCAACCATCAAATAAGTTCATAAGGATGGACAAATAACTCTTGAGAGAAGAGAACCTCACTAGAGTTAGTAACAGAGATACTTAACATCCCCCTTAACCAAAGTAATTACGCATGAAGAAACAAAAACACAAAAAGAAAAAGAAACACAACTGAAAACATCAAAAGAGACAAAAGTGCTAAAAGCAAATACCGATAGGATCAAAACACTACCAAGACAAAATCTTACAAACAATAACAGTTGAGAAAGAAGAAGCTACTTAAAATTGTTTATATTACTCCAAAGAAGGCCGAAAACAACACGGAACAAGAAAGAAACAAGAAGCATTAATACCAAAAAAGTCAACCCACAACCATGCCGGAAAACATATTTAATCGAACAAAAGACGGAAACAAAACAGCTAGAGGTGAAGGGATACTGCATGAAACAAAACGAAAGTTCAATCCTGGTAAGAAATAAGTACGCAGGAACGAACCAAAAGAAATCAGGGTGAAAACCAATAAAGACAAATACTTATACAAGTAAAAAGAAACATCAAATAACAATGCAAGTAAACAACAGATATGAACCAAACGCATTCATGGTGCAAGTACATTAAAGTCATTGCAAGACAGGTCTGGTAAACTTTTAAATGAAAAGATGAATCCACAAGAACAACACCAATTATATAAAGAACGGTCACCGATAAACCTGATTGCCAAACACGTTGCAGAAATGAACAGTACTAAGAATCACTCTAATAGATTTATCAAACAATGTAAAATACGAGGTATTGGCAAAGCTAAACTATTAATTGATCAAGCAATTACTATTGACAGGTCGCCAATAAATGCTAACTTCACAAACTATGAATGAAGAAAGGCAGATAATAAGATAAAATCCATCGCTACCCGGAAAAACCAATTAGGATATGAAATATAATAAAATGTACCAGAAAATTTGGAAATAATTATGTTAGACCATCTTAATCAAATATGCCATGCAGGAAACATTACACTTAAATGGAACCAGTCACTAGTCATAGCAATACCAAAACCGGGAAGAGATCCGACAACTCTCACTTACTACAGACCAATCTCCCTCACTAATAATATGTGTACAATTATGGAAATAATTATTAATAACAGACTCAAGTATCACCTTGAGAAAAATGACCTTCTCACAACAAATAAATGTGGATTAGAGAACAAAAGATCAACTATTGATCAAACTATTTCCTTGGAAACCAGTGATCAAATAGCCTTCATTTCAAATAGCATAGTGATATATATATATATATATATATATATATATATATATATATATATATATATATATATATATATATATATATATATATATATATATATATATAATCGTGATCTGTATTTATCTACAAAAAGCATTCGAACTAGTTTGGACTAAAGGGCTCATTACAAAACTTAATCAATACGGAATTATCAGTAATTTGCATCGATGAATTGATAACCTTTTAGCAGGTAGAAACAAATGAAAAAACAAGAGTTGATAATCAATACTCAAAGACACAAATAACTTGGACAATTGCAGATTTATTAAGTGTCCTCAATCTATCAAATCAGACAAATCAAATAGCAGTGACAACCTTTTACAAGAAATTCAACATCTGATTAGAGATATTAAAGAAAATGACATTGGATTTGATGTAGGCATCCTGACAGATAAATTTAAAATTAAATGAAAAAGCAGAGCTTAAACCAAAGAATGCATAATGAACGAAACAATAGTTATAGTCAAATTAAGATCTAAATAAACCAAAAATGGCAGAAAGATTGGGAAACCAGCAAGAACGTTAGAACGCTATTCGAATCTTCAAAGCAGGCAATACGTAACATCATAACATCAATTATGAATCGCATTAAAGATTTTTAAACAAATTAATCGAATAAGAGCTGGGAAAACTCTTCTAGCTAGCAGCATATGTATACATATTGAGAAAATAACTCACGAAATAATAAATGCCCTCATTGCCCTCTAACAGATGATCTAAAACGTATATTTAATATTTGCCCAAAATGCCTTACCAAAAGGAAGATTTAACAGGAAAAACAAACATTTCTTAAATCCGTTGAATCTTACCAATTATCGTCGAACAACGCATTAATAGTAACACAGTCATTAAACACAAAAATATTATCGAATTTTTCAAGTTTGCATGTATATACTATTCTGACTTTCCCCAAACTTTCCCTTATAAGACATTAAAACAACAAGACAAATGAGTGCGCAGAATTGTTGCCCTGACAGGGAAAAGGTTTTTTTGGATCGAGAGAAATTGCAAGCCCTGAAAATCATCCACCTATGGTCTTATGCCAGTGCACATACGGTGGATCCTATGCCTATTCTGAATTCTGAAGACTGGTCGTACCCACCCAGCCCCTTCTCCCCTCCCCCACCACCACGTTGCAGTTGTAACCATTTGACTCGAAGCAATGATAACAGTAATATGACTTGTTAAATACTTCGTACATGTAAACAATCACAAGCAAACAAAAATATAATAACACTTGATAATACTAGAAACAAAGCTGGAACGGACTGGTCAGTAAAAATTGCATAACTGATATTTATATATTGATCTTCAATTAGATATTGATTTGGATATTTATAAAGTGTCTTAATTATCCAGTTATCAGGTCCCGCTCCGTAATGAGGCAATACGTGGAAAAGAAAAAGATTGTTTTAGTGATAGGACCCGATTAAGCTATTAGACGACCAAAATCCTAAGTCGTCATTCAAATGATGATATGAATAGCTCTATTTTGTCTATGTATTGGGGATGCCTAAGGATTGAAAGAAGAAAATTACTTTCTGAGACAAACCGAGATAATAATGAAGCAAGCAGAGATCATTGATAAAATATATGAAAACCGCATGTGGAAGGAGATCACAATTATTAGTTCCGGTTCAGTAGAACTAAATATAGCCCCAGTCTATTTTAGAGCATGTTTTACTGTCAGGATTTGCTGGTGATGAAACAGTTAGATGCAACATTCTTGTTATGGATTTAAAGGTAATTGTGTGGGCGGGGGTTTCGGTGACGAGCACAATGAGTTTTAGGTGGTGATGATCCGAAAGTAAAATCTGTGTTTTATTGCACATAGTTGTTTACAGTCAAATTCAGGTAAACCTATGACAAGAACTTTACTGTGAAGTCATCTTTGAAGGTATTTTGATTAATATATGATTTTTATTGATGTGGACACACTTGAAAGTTTAGTACTGTTAAACCAACGTAAAGACTATACAGGAAAATGAATTGTGATAAGTCTAAGTGTAATATTTTGTACTCTTTAACTCTTAAATCCTTCTCCTCCATAAAACCTGTTTTCATGCTGACTCTATGGACGAGTTCAATTGCTTCAGCTGTAAACTATCTGAAGACTTACACCACATATTTAATAACTGTAAAAAGAACCAAAAAGGAAAGGAAAATATTTAGATCTAAACAGCTAAACATCTTTGCACTAAGTACATACCCGGAAGTAATTCAATTAAATAACACCAACCCTCATAAAACTATTCAAAATATAATAGAATTAATTAGAACATCAGGGCTTATCGATAAAATATAAGATCAAAAAATTAAATTACACCAGGACCAAATAACACAATAATCCTGGTTCTTAACCTTATATTTTCAAATAATCACATTCACACGGAATGGGAATGTAAAGGATCAGAAGGGACTCCGTTACTCTGTAAGGGGAGCCCACCTACCCTACGCTGGGTAAAACGTACCACGGATCATACCTGTGCTAACCAAACCTAACAGGATGCTGTAACGTTAATGAAATTACCAGGCAAAAAGATAAACATTGAAATATCCAAAATAACAACGTATAGAACAATATCAAATTAAGAAACACGTGTCTACGAAACCACCTCTCTTCTGTCTGCTCTTACAACTCTCCCTATACACAGCCTCATTGACAGCATTTATACAACTAAACTATGATTACAATTCAGATTAGACCCCAAAAATCCGGGATATCCTTATGGTCTAAACGTGACCATTTAAAAGAGTCTCCCGCTTTATGGCCTCAAATAGATATTATGAGGTAGTCTCAACATCCAAAGACTATCAGGCCCGTCGACACAATGTTGCAAATAAAGTTATTTACTCTAAGTCAGATCCTTAAATTAATAACATTATAAGGTAGTCAATACTCAGACTATCAGGCCCCGCAGCACAAGGCTGCATCATAAACTAAGCCATAAGAACTAAGGCCTATAACATGATTTAGATGGTCAAACCTGACCATCTAGCAAGACAGCTCACGCTGCAATAAACCAACAACCCATTTAACCTGACATTGACCAACCTACCCATGTCACTTGACATACCTAGTTTACAAACTTTATAGGGTACACACCAAATGTACACTCTGTACTAGACAAAAATTAGAATGTTAGGATGATTAGGAAAAAATATAACTTGAAAGATTGACTCAATTGCACAGCTGGCTTACACAATATCGGTATATGGTGTCCACTAGCAACAACTGGACTCGATTTGATAAAGCTAGGGCATGTCGGTTCACAGATACTTTTCCTCGGCCAGACATCAACACCAGCAAAGACTAGATGTGAACACCATTGTTCACTAGTCATCATTTGGTGCCATTGCACCTCTAGCACTGCAGCTTCCGATAGGTTGATAGGGTTGAGTGCGTGGCTGTTCCATTCCCACTCCCTTAGGTCTCATTCATGTCGATAGCCCCTTCTAGGGGCGCGACATGACGACCAAATTAAATAGCATACTTTGTATGCATAAATGCCTGTGGGGATGTGGCACCATTCCTTCCCCACGGGAAAATCTAAATCACTACCATACTAATTGGTAGTGTAAAATAGTGAACATATGACCCTTCGTGGCCGGTTTCACTTAAAACCTTAAATACTATTACTACTAATATGGACCAGTTTAACATAGGAGACCTCATACGCACGCTTAATAAGGTCAACTACAGCACTTTTTCTTGTGTCACATCGGTTGAGGTCAGCTACATGTAACGCCGTTACACGTTTGCTCCACAGTCCCCAGCATGTTAACCCCATGAAAACATTAAGTGTAATTCGGAAATTTCCATATTAATTTTTTCGTTTTGCATCCAATGATCATTTCTTGGCCAATTGCAACATTTAAATACTATATAGTGATCTATTCAAACTAAGTTTGATATCAGGTACGTCTCATTGACTTCTGTTTTCCTCAACCAAAAAATCTCATTTTCATGGATCAGAAATGCCTGTTATCATTTTCTCATGATAAAGCATTTTACAAGTTTACAAGTACATTTGAACTACTGAAACCTAACTTGTACAAATTTTACCTCCGATAGAAACAATCTGTCTAGACGTGTTAAAAGGGAGCCTTATTATTGTTTTTTTTATTTAAAATTAGACGTGTTTATGTTTATGTTTACTCTAACTCCAAGACAACGGGTATCGTATACAGCTGATAGGACGACAGAGAGTACATTGGTCATGTGTATGAAGATTAAAATGGCTGACTTTTTCTCGTATGTGTAGTTATAAAATATATAACCCCGATTACGGATAAATTTATATGAATCTTATTGTCTGTCAATTCATCGTGAAAGTTGAGTTCTCATCGCAAGGTAATAGTTAATTAGAGCATGTTCACCGTTTCTTTGTCAACGCGACTTAAGGAAGGAATTATGAGATTGTTTATTTTTTTGTGAGAATGCGAGAGGCATCCGTGCTCAATACGATCTATACAACACAAACAGAACTCAGATGATATGATAACTTATGTATACAGACCAAAGATGCACACGTCGTACTTTCTTAATTGGCTTTCCTGAAAGACTTGAGACATTTATATCCAATCCAACTTTTAGCAGAAATGACAATATATATGAACGTTTAATTGGATCTTCCCCATCCAAAGAAGATACAAAATAAATGACCGTTACTTTCCTAAAAATATCAATGAAAATAGTTTCCAGCTGACTGAATTATTTCAATGAAATAAAATATGTGCGGCTCTTCGAGACTTGCGAAACAAAAGCTGTAACATTATTTACAACTAAACGAAATCCAGTGATGTCAGAAAGATGACTTTGCCAGAAACAATTAAATGATTTAGAGTTCCCAGTATTTTACATTACTCCGGTAATACATGGTGTCCGGTTCTGTGTGAATTGCGAACAAAAGCTATTGGTAGGGAAACTGAACAATCAACTTGCAACATCATAAACAATTCAGGCATCCAAAAAAAAGTTTGGTTTTATGTGCATAAAGACTATAGGAGTATATGGTGATTATTATTGAATATCTAACATCGCCAATAAGCTTAAATATTTTAAATTCTCCTACATACATCCGATATATAAGCATATATTAATTTTTTTCTCCATCATCGTAACGGATTCTATAACAAATTTTTGTATATTTCAAAATACGATGATCCAATTAAAGACATGTTATACTCCACATAAATACTCTGATATACATAACAATATAGAAAATGTTAAATTAATTTAACCTTTTTGAGTGACCTCCTTTTTAATCTTTGACTGAACATGAAAGGATAATTCCAGAGAAAATTGTAGTCAAAGTAGGTATAAAGACTATTGGCTGGAAAGAAAGGAATATTTTTTTTATGTCGGATAACTTTAATTATTGTCATGGGACTTTTAACCTTTAGGTTTGTTTAAATTTCCAACTGCAAGGTCCGCTTATTCAGCTTAGAGTTTAATGAGCAACTATGAAGCAGTTAATGACTGTAAACACTTTGCTTTTTATATCATCAATCAGTGAAGAACAGCGAAGCTAGAAATCTATCAGTAAAATCTATACAACAACAAATTATTCTGCTGCAAAGAAGACTTCAAAATATGTATTTGGACAAAGTAGCCGAATGTAGACCCATGTATTAAAAGCTAAGCTACTGGTACCCTCAAGGTGGCCCCGAGTAGCCGAGTGGTCCAAAGCACTCTCCGTCATAGATCACTGCCATCTCATCTCTGTCTGCATGAGTTCGAGTCTCAGATTCGGCCAATGTGGGTACGTGAGAAAGCTTGCTAGTAGCTTCTCGTGTGTCGGGGGTTCTTTCCTTAAGCTTTCCAGTGTTCTTCCTTCATTCACCATTAATACTGGCCGCCATGTATAACCTATCATGTGCTGAAAAATGGCGTTAAACCCCACAACAACAACTGCTACTCTTAATTTTGATGTGATAAAACTTTGGGCGAAATGTACTTGTTTCTTCTTTTTCTTTTCGTTTGTAAATGGAGACGTCGTGTAAAGGCGCGCCCACAGCTGGTTCGGTAGAGTTCTAAAACTTTTTATGCACCATTGTGTACGCATAAATGTCCGTCATACTGGCAAATCCAGTCACAGGTACCGAAATGATGGGCCTTTTATATCTAAAACTAATGCATATAAAACCTTTGACATTTTGACTACGTCGAACGATTTGTAGTGTAACTTGTATATTTTTTCATAACTATTGTTTATCTCAAGTCTGCTTCAGAAACGTTAATAAATTCTGATCAGTTATGACAATGTCACTTCTAACATTTGTGTAATAAATTTTCAAAAACTAAAAACATGTTTAATAGTCTTTAAATTTTCAAAAACTAAAAGCATATTCAATAGTCTTCCTTGTAAGGAGTGGATGGTGTTATTTATAAATGCCGCCAAAAAGAGTTTGCAAACATTGCCTGGCGAAAACACTTCCGATAACATCCTCAATTATTCATAACCAAGACAGCAGTCTCTGGTCTGTTATACATAAAGTAGATTTCTTTTCATAAATTGTAATTTTGTATATGATTACATTCATTAGTAAATAGAGAAACTAAGCCTGCCCATAACATCGAAACTATGTTATATTCCTATAAAAATGGGCATATGTATTCAGCAAGATGTCACCCCATCCCACCCCCAGCCCCAAAATAGGTGCCGTATTATTACTGTCTGTTATTACCATCAGGTGCAGAAAATTCGAGCAAGTCAAAGTGTTCATTGTTTGCACCTGGTCATTATTTAGAAAATGCAGTCCAACTAAGGTTTATAATTCGCTATTTATAATGTTTAGGATGGCATTATTTAGTCTGGGGTGGAGTGCCCCCAATTTATTTTAATTGGTCAGAAATTGAAGTAGTGATAGAGAGATGCAAAGCTCTGAGCCGACAGTCAGCGATACCGACAGTTAAATTAATGAATATACAACATGTGAAATTCCAATAACAGAAAATTAATATAATTCACTAACAGTTATATCTCAATAAAATTCATCTAAAACCCTATCGCAAGACCAAGCGACGGCCTATTTCATATTTTGAATTAGTGTGTGAAATTTTCCTCCTGTTCTAAGTTCGCACTAATCTTTATTATTCTTTCTTACTCTTTTCCATTGTTTCCCTTCTGTTCTTCCTTTTCTTTTGTCTCCCAGAGACTCGGACCAACTGCACTGGGGTAATTCCCTCTGGTTTCTAAAAACCTAAAAGCGTCTAAAGTATACATTCAATGACATAAGCATAGCATATTCCCTTAGCTATGTAAACTCACACTAACATTAATATCATCAGATAGGCCATTACCATTTTCAGTCACGCATCCGTTCCCATCGAAATACACATTCTGCCTGCTAAGTGTACACGGTATATATATATATATATATATATATATATATATATATATATATATATATATATATATATATATATATATATATATATATATATATATATATATATATATATATATATATATATATATATATTCTCAATTTTATTATACAAAACAATAATCAGACGCATTCATGTACATTACACTTCTTCAAATGTACACAGATATCCAAATATCCATGCATCGATATATCCTTAAACATGATACTTCTACAAAGTATACACAAATAGGCAAATCCCTATTAACTAATGTTGCACACCGCAACCATTATACAAAGTTTATAATTCAATTCAACATTTGCAAATCTATAAGATCATATGAATAAATGCATGAGGTTACTACGACTTAACCCAATAGCGAATTACAATATTGATTCTTAACATAACATTCCTCATATCTTTATAACAGTCGAGGAAATGGTCACTGACCTGTACTGAAACTCCTTTTTATTCCCAGAATAACAATTTTCCCGCCAATATTGAATGGCGTCGGAGTAGCTTATTTTCCCAACATTTCGCTCGATAGTTCTGTCATACTGACATTTATCTCTAAAGAAAATAGATTAAAACTTGCGGTTCTAATTTTTTGCCACGCCTTGCTCATTTCCGATTGGATGCTTTCCCATATAATGATTAGACACAGTCTGTCAAGGATGGATTAGGACCGTCTTTGATGCTCCCTTGTTCCGAACAAGAATTTCCCACTTACCTGTGAACAATGTTATGTACCTACAAAAATAAGCGCGTCACTAGTTTATGGCTATGTCAATTAACTGAATGGACACCTTATACATTTTGACTGCGCGATATTATAGTCTCAGCGTCTAACATACACATAATGAAATCTGGTTAATTCTACAACGTGGCATATAAATTATTTTATACTGAAGTTTATTGACTAGGTTAATCCAAGACTGTGACATTAATTTTTTGTTACTGATATAACAGTCAATTCCATCAAGAATATAGTATTTTTTCAAGATCTCGAGTAAACTGTGCTTCTTATACAATAACTTTATCACTATTTTTATTAACTTTAAAATTTTGAAAAACATTTCTTTTCTTTTTCAAGTTTCAGGGACTCTTGCGTTTGTAGAAAGATCTGACGGTTTATTTATTCATAGAAGGAATGTCTTTCTATTAGATATATGCTATCGTATTAACTTGGATTTCCAATAAGATTTTCTAACATTAACAGAGAAACCATAGAATATTCTGAAAATAGAAATAGTTAGCCGTTAGTTACTGAAGTCCTCACACAGTCGATAATTAAGTATATAGATGCGAATCATCTTGAATCCATCTCTTATATTCGGTATCGCTGTCGACAACAATGCTGGCAAAATAATTGCTACATCCTTCCTTCGCTCTATCCAATAAATATGCACTAGCGTTTTGTAGAGTTATAGTCCACAATGCGATCATGGTGAAATCGGGAAAGAGGATGAACTTGAAATAGGTTGAACTTGCTTGATACATGAAGCCAGGCTGTTATTCTGAGCCCTGTATCCGATTTTATTACCCTGTGGAAACATCATATTAGTGTAAGAGATGAAAAAACTATAAGTGACTGAGTAAGCTGCAAAATATTTCGTTGGACAAAGATATATTAAAGGTCAGTCCATTTTTTATGTCTCTACCGCCCTCTTTTAGGAACAGTTTCTGAATCTTCTGGACTATGGAAATTCCATAGGCGGTAACCTAATTATTCTTGGATAATTCAACTTTAACTTTGACTGTCCTGGAAACCCATACACGTCAAAACTCCTAGATTATTTTTTTTCAACCTTAAACAGTCAGTTAACCAACCCACCCATTAACTTGTTCACATTTTAAACTGGTTTCTTCAAAGAACTGATGATAATATTCTGCAATCCACCCTTGTATCCTACGAACTTGCATTAGGTCACCTTTGCAATATATGCAATCTCGACGTATCAGTCCCTAACAATCCACTTTTATTTCCTACTAAGAGAAACCTCAGTATGATACATAGAACCAAACTAATGCGTGACATCCAAGAACATCGAGCCACATACTTACATCCCACAGCAGAACAACTCGTTAACTGCCTGCGTTCGTTGCTTGAAAAAGATGCCGTAGCCACCAAATGCAGAGTATCAATAAATCAACGTATTCTCCGTGGTATAGCACTGTTAGGAGCCAGCTTCGCACTGCTAAAAGACATCGCCGAAAAGCAGAGAGGCTTTGGCTTTCCACCAGACTCACTATTCATAAAGAAATTTATAAAGCCGCTAATAAGAACTTCACAAAAGAAAATGTTGTATTTCATTTAAATTCAAACATTCTTTGTAGCAATGTACTATCTGGATACATCCCTTGCGACAGTACTGAAACTACTCTTCTGAAAGTATTCAATGAGATTCTATCTGCCTTGGATAGTGGAAATATTAGAGTCCTCACCGTCCTTGATTTGTCTACAGCAATGGGCATTATATACCATTATATATTACTTCACCGTCTCCAGCATGTATTTGGCATTCAGAAGATAGCAATACAGAGGTTCAAGTCTTACTTATTCAACAGGACACAAATTGTATCTGCAAATGGAATATATTCCAGCCCAGTTGATCTATGTTGTGGTGGTTCATAGGGGTCTGTTCTCTTCATTCTACAGACTCAGCTGCTGTCAAGTGTCATAGGTCATTACCCAGTGTCTCACCAATTGTACGCTGATGACACCCAAATATACAAGTCTATGCACCCAACTGAAGTTGATGCTACCATCCATGGAGTAGAGAGGTGCATTTCTGATGAGAAATCATGGATGACATGTAAAAGCTGCAGATGAATGATGATAAAACTAAGGCCATTCTGATCAGAACACAAAGACTTTCTCATTCACATTCTTTAACTCAGAAAATAAGTATCAGGAACACCAATAATAAATTCACACATTGTTACTCTAGACAGTACTCTCACATTGCACCAACATGTCATGATCATATGCATGGCTGCATATCTTAAAATGCATTAGTTCCATTTGCAAATATCTTTCAGTTGATGCCACTGAAACACTTGTGTGTTAATTAGAACTGAACTATTTTGTCTGGTTAGTCTTAATATCTACTCCAGTAAATTCAAAACATTCAAAACACAGCTGCTCGGATCATCTTTAGAGTACCTCGATCACAGCAGACCTCACCACTGCTCAGTACCCAACACTGGCTATCAATTCGATACAGAATCAAACAAAAAAATATATTCTCTGTGCTATGCTTCACAGACTCCAGTCCAACATACCTATCCGGCCTCATCCATGTGTATATACCAGCAAGATATTTACACTCTTCTTCTTCTTCCACTCCTCTTCTAACAATCATATACTCATTGTTCCCACTATAAAAGCAAGGTCCTATGGAGAACGTTTTTTTTTCCATACCAGGGGCCGGCGATGTGGAACGAATTGTCCATTGAAATTAGACACAAAGACACAGTGGTCCCTTTTAAGAGTTCTCTTAAAACTTACCTTTTTCGACCGCAGTATCAAAATTAGACACCTAATAATGTTTTGTATCATATATGTTTTAAGCATGTTTTTATGTTTTTCAATATCATGGTTTTTGTTATTTATTTTTCTTTTATGTTGTCATATCAATATACATATTGTAAAGCGCTTAGAGCTTCTAAAGATTATTCGCTATACAAAGTCCTCATCATTATTATTAGTATATATTAGTATATGACATAAGGATTCTTTCTTTCATATAACTCTGGACACATTATATTTATTTGTGGTCCGTCGTATTTGATTCATAAAAAAACACAATTACAAATTAAACATATGTGTATGATGTTATTATGTTCATAGTAAAATCAATCAATTACAGATAGGATATGTTATTTTTAGTACAGAATCACGATTAATTGGTAACGTCAGAACATTATATTCATGCCAAGATGATTATTCCCACTAAAAGGAACGGGTTTACTACTTTTTTTTCTAAAAGAACCATACAATTGGACACCCAAAATCTAAACAGGGTTTCACATTTGTTAGGATACATATTTGAAATCTCACCTCTACACTAGCACATGCCAATGGTAAATAGACCTCATTATTTTTTCCAACGCAATTACATATGAAAACGAGGCGATATATTTTTTTCACACAAAACTACAACTATGCAAACCTTTTTTAACCATTCCGGTGGCCTATTTAGTTAGAGCGTCCACCTCTGATATTGTAGTTTGCTGCTTCAAACACCGGCCGATTCATGCCAAGGAGTAAAAAAAATGGCACTAACAGCAACCAACATTACCGGATAAAACAACTACTCTATTAGTTGTCTTATTGCATATCTTTTTTTGCGTATTCTGCTGTCACACGACTGACATGCATGTTACCATCGTGTTGTAAATCAGCTCTGGCAAAAACACCTCTAATTCAATAGATGACTGTAGTAGGTATATCCTTCAGTTAGGCGGCTTTCAAATGCTGTTCAGACTAGAAACGTATTCAGTTTATAACTTTTTCTCGGGTATTATTAGCAATTGCTGTGCTTGATATCTCGGTGCTTGATTATTGTCTTCTTCTATCCAATAATTAAGGGATTAACACATCTCGAAGTGTTCGATAAAATCAACAAAGGCGTGTCTTCGTTGAATGAATTCGGAGAAATGACCTGCTCAGCTCCCGGCCTGGTCATAAGTTATGTCGTTCTCCAGATCTCTAACTATGTCACTCCTAATATTGACTGTGTCGTGGAGATAGACGCCAATGTCGTGGTCAGAATCATCAACTGGATTTTAATTTACAACGTCTCTCCCTTAAACCCAACAGAGAGACGAACCTGAAATAAGATGGATTACTAGTTAAAAGGTTCGTCGTGCTTCTTAACTGTCCTTGAAATTTCGAAATCCCTGATTCCGACGTATCCTGTATGGTCTACTGCCATATGTGATTGCTGTGTGACTTGTACTGCTTCAATCGAATGTATGTCTTAGCTCTTGTTCTTGCTGATTCTTTAGCAGTCCATTCCACAACACCAACACCACCATCGCCATCTTCGTTAGCCAAGGTTCCGATGTAATAACCCTAGCTATACCTTGGCGTATCGAACATATATATATTGTCTTTCATGAGTTTCCTCCCTTAGTATACACTGTAAACTAGCCAAAAGCGCTATGTCTAACGTGTACTGGTGACCGAACTGATACTTTAGCATATGGTTTCATAAAAATCCATATGAATTGATATTTGTTTTAAAACTATCTTTTACCTTTTGATTCACTTTTTCATTCTTGTCCATTTCTTCTGTTCATCTCTCAACTGCTTAGTATTAGAGAATAAATGTTAATGAATCATCCGATGACTATTAAATTTAATAGATAGTCATAGCGTGTAAAAGGATATAATATATGTGTTGCTCTGGTCGGAAACGGCCAAATTTGTAAGAATGTTCGCATCATATTTTGATCTGCTTACGTAAAATTATGTATACATAAGAAGTACAGATCCCAGAAACCCCTGAGTTATTGGAATTTGATCGACGAATCCTAGTTCAATGCCGTTGTGACACTTGACAAGAATGGGAGGCAACTGCAGCATAAAGGAGAAGGTTTGTTCTTGCATGATTTCCCTTTAGATAGTACAAGTTCGTTTGCATATATCTTTGATTATCAGACAATATGGACTTAACACAATCTTTATTATCCTTACATTTTCTAAGAAGAAAAGGCTTCTCTAGATATAGATGGACACTTCTGAAATAAATCTACCAGTAACATTCCAAAATAAGCAAGAAACATGTTATTAATGAAACATGGAAGCATCGTTGGTGATCGAAAATTTAAATCGAGGACTGTGATGTTTTAAAAGAGGATTTTCGTTTATTTACGCTAGCAGAATAGATGTTGGGCCAGTCCAACCAAACAGGTAAAGACGATGGTTGCTTAGGAAGCCATGCTTTAATGGAGGCCAAATTAGATGGAAGTGAATATTGTTCACAGGGTGGGTGGTGATGGTGGATGGTGCCAAAATCGCAGTTCACCAACCCTGAACAGCAGTATGTAAGTTACTGGTTGATTATAAGAAAATGTTATCATATTCCAAACTCATAAAGTCTGCAAAATAATTACCCAGTGTCTGCGAGTTTTGTCTGATCAACTAATCTCAGAATGGTTTTAAAATTGTTGTCGTACAACTATATATTAACACCCAGGTTAATTTGCATAAACTTCTTAATTAATTAATAAAAATGTTAAGGCAACCAACTCAAAATGTACATAGCAAATAAAAATCCAACCTTCAAAACAACATGCGTTATTTACGTCTTACCAACGAAATAATGTGATGTTTTGGAAAATAATCAAATATTGTTAGACAAAGAAGATTTAACAATTTCCTTATATATTTATTACTGAGTCTGCACTAAAAAGCAAGATAATTGATGATCTTAAAACATAATGTGTAATGTATGCCCCTATGAATTTAGAAGATAATTGGGTAGTAGCTGATGTCATAAGTCTAATATGTAAAAAATTATATTGATCCAATTAAAAAATGAACGACTAAATACAAACAATGTAAACCTGTTACCGTGATGAAATCAAACTGGTATAGTAGTGGAGAAAATGCTATCGCGGACAAGAATCAAAATAAAAATTACACGCGAATGTGAAAAACCTGTAACTAAATATTCATTCCATGCTCACAAAAAATAACTTTCGTGACATTATTGTAATTAAGTTATTGTTAGTATAATAAATGAAAACAACTTAATTCACCCAAATCCAGAAGTTGTATTGATTGATGTAACACCATTACCAATGTATTATTTAGTTCACAACCATCACCAGCAAACATATTAGTTGATGTACACCCATTACCAACAGATGTACGAATTGATGTACCACCAAGATGTTTTAACTGATGCACCGCCATTACCAGCAGATGTATTAACCAATGTATCACCATTACTAGCATATGTACTAATTGATCCACCACTATTACCAGCAGACCTAAAAAATGTTGCTCGACCATTACCAGCAGATATAATAAAAGATGCACCACTGTAATATCATGACATAGATCAGTAATATTTTACATGTACTAAAATAGTCGGTTATCAAATGATATCAGTGAACACACACACACACACACACACACACACACACACACACACACATTCTCTTTGAGAGGTAACTGAAAATGTGCCTGAGTGCATTTCCTCTTTTCTATCCTTATTTATTCAGTTAATCTTAACCCTGATATACGTATATGACTTTCTAGCATATGCTATGCAGGGATAAATTTATTAACACAAAATAAAAATTACATTCTACTTTTAAATTGCCTGTATTTTAAAAACAATTCAGTAGTCTACGTATAATTTCGAAATACCGTTGAAAGGGAGATTGGTCGTCTTGCCGTCTTTTTTCATCTATCGAACATGTACAGCTGATTCGTATTTCACACCATTTTGGGACTCAAAATCTTTCACTTATATCTTTATGAACAATTGCTCAACTTCAATAATCCAATATTCATAACTTTAAAAAAAAGTTGGCATCATGACTATCACCAGTCAGTATTTGTGAACTAAAACATAATGAACCACACCGGGAATTGGAAATGTTGGGTTTACTTGGTGACACGTATTTTGAAGATTTGTTTGTTTGTTTGTTTAGGATTTTTAACGTTGCTTTAACAATTTTTCAGTCATATCGCTACGATGTCTGCAGTGAGGCAGTTTATAGTGATGTCTACCACTGGGGCATCATGCCGCAGACATGTAGCATGATGTCCCGCCCAGTCACATTATCCTGACACCAGGCCGACCAGTCCTAACACTAACCTCTTAATGCTGAACGTCAAGCGAGGCAGCTGTTAGTACCATTTTTGTAAGTCTTTGGTATGACTCGGCCGGGGATCGAACCCACGACCTCCCGCTTCCGCGGCGGACGCTCTAACCACTAGGCCACCGGAGCGGTTGTATTTTGAAGAAGCATTTGTAAAACATTTTCCACGGAAGGTTCAAACTACGCCACAATGCTTATTGAAGGTGGAACACGCTACGATTGTATTCTATATGCTGAACATGTGCTGGGTTACTAAGTTAATTAGTATGGAATTCGGAGGGGGGCGTAATTACGACGCATCTCACCGAGTTAACTTGCAGATGGCGAGTGACTGTTGTCAAAAAAAATATTTTTACTGATAATAATGAGTGCATATGACTGCAAATGCTATTTAAGATGAATTCTATATTTAACGAAGAAAAAGTCATGTAATAATAGTTCATGACTGCTGAAAACTAATGTAATTGCATACGGTAAAGTATCGTTTTGTATCGATTATTCATCTCTGAATAGTATGTGTATCGTTACAGCAAAAGTATCCATGCATCGATATATAGATGAATCGTTTCACCGCTAATCAACAATATATAAACAAAATATACAACTAAAATGTTACTCAAATAAAAATATTCAGGCTTTAATGACATTATTACATACTGAACTCTGCTACTTAAAAACAATCTTTTTTCCCAAACAAAACAAAGAATGAAATGTAGCAGTCTTCAAATGTGTTTGAAAGCTAATTCTTCTTAGACTTGTTTTCAATAAAAACACTTTCTGACTTACATTCCATGGACAAGACGCCAGCAACCTCCGAAACTACAAGTCGACTTATCATTACAATAATTCATGTTTCTTCTGATGCTTCCAACCGCATCCATGTATCAAAATATTTAAAAATGGAGTGTGAAGGGTCATATAGGAAAATGTGACTAGCATTACACCAGGGGAGTTCAACATGCCACTTTCCTGTCAGTATTATTAAATATAGGTTTACATTAGGATATTCTCAGATCGGTTCCCCTTTGGGGTGTTTAATGACAGAACTGGATGCGTTGGTCGTTATTCACTGCTTTAGCAACTGGAGTTAAGTACCTTGACCAAGAATAATATCATATAAATTAAAATGTTCACTGGAAATATTTTTAATCATTTTTGTATGAAATTTACAAATAATTCTGCTGATTAACCATGACCCTGTTAACCATCTTGCTAAAATAATTCCAGGACAATACACCAGAGGGTCCGGGTTAGAGGCACGTCTGGGACTTATTGTGACTGGTTCTCAAACTATAATAATCGTTCGTACAAGTGTATTTTCTATTAACTATTAATGATAATTTAAAAACAAACAGTGAGCACAAGCAATCATGCAAATCATGACTAATAGCCACATTTTGTGTCAACACTGCTCTTACCGCTACGTATTATCATATGTTGGCTTGTTCTGGTGTTCCAATGGAAAACTTTTCGCATATTCATAAACATGTTATAGAATGCATGCAGTCAAATAGTGTTTTATTGTAATAACCCTGAAAAATCAAAGCCATAAATCATTGAATTATCGGTAACAATAACAATACATTGGATCATATTATGCCAACATTGTTGTAAACTATTTAGTTTGATGGACTAATAGACATTGGAAAATTCGGCGGGTCGGCCTCGAATGTTACCATTTTATTCATCCCTTGGTTTTAGGTATTTGGACAGTAGTTTTTTGGGTAACATAATTTTGGAACTATCTAACACAGCTGGAAAAGGTCGGTAGAAACTAGAACAAGTTATTTAGTAAGATGTCAAAAATCAAAGAAGAGACGACAAGGTGTTCTGTCAATTGGAAATATAAATATACATTAAAACCTTTTCTGAAATGCTTGTCAAACAAATTTCAGTTGAATGTTAGTATCTTATAGTCATCGGCGTTTTATTGTATCGATAATGCAGACTGCAACAAATAAATTTAGGTAAATAGGACGACAAAAATGAAGTTCATCGATAACAGAAAGTTACTTTACATTCTTAGCAAAAAAAAAACAAAAAAAAGTTGTACAGCAGATGGAAGAGTGCTTTCTCAAATAGCAATAGTAGATGTGAAATGATGCACTTGTGAAGTGTATCGATGTGATACACGATAAACAGCCTGCAATGCGACATATCGATATACATTTGAGCTAGATGTTTTACAAGTAAAAATGCTTTGAAACATCTTATTACTAATTTAATGTCTCACTTAAACTTGGAAAATATTAAGATGTTATCTAAAAATATATAAAATAATGAAGTTTCCTGGTTCCAAGAAAATCTCATCTTGAACAAATCTGGGCATGGGAATGTAGATGAATATCGTCAAGAAGGAAAACTACTGACAACACCCATATTTTTTTATACAATTTTATTAACATTTACACAATGTAATAAGTTTGATTGCTTTGAAATCTGCCCCTGTCGCTGATTCTGTGCTAATTTTAGATATTTCATCGGCACCTTTACTCACTAAATATAGTCATAAGAACCGAAATTCCAAATGTGATCCCTTTGTACAAAGAAATTGGAGTAGAGTAGGTCAAAGAGAAAAAGAACAGCTCAATCTTGGTATAACATTTCTATATCTCTCTTCATGCTCCACTTTCTGAGAGCTCAACTGAAATCAAAATCAGAAAAATATGTATATCACTAGTTGTATAAGCATTATTCTGTTATATATTTCTAAACTTTAATTTATTTATTATTTCTGAGCATACCCAGTTCCTTATTTGTCTATGAATGTGGTTATGTGCGGCACTCTCAAGAGGGATATACATATGTAGGTTTGTCACCTTGAATTTCTTGAGAAACTAATCTTAGTGACTGTTATGTACAATTTTCTAGAGATCATTATCTTTAGGTCACATCTGCTCCAACAAGTTGTTTTTGTGCTACCATAAACTTTACTTACTTTCCTGAATAGTTGTTTACCGACCTCTATACCAGATTTATTGTATGTTTCTTTCTGCTATATTCTGGTTTTGGAGGGTGATATGTCCTTTTTTGATCTTTACGGATTGTGTAGGGAGGCCCTCCAGTCCTATTTGTCAGTGTTTGTTATAGTGTATGTGTTGTTATATGGTATGAGTTGTTTTTATTCGTATTTTTATTTATTTATTTTTGTTATTAATCTATACATTTGTTACTTTCTAGGAAGTAGACTTCTGCTATCCACGTTTCTTTTTCTGCCATCTCATTTTGTCTCTACTCTTTGTTCTATCCCTTTCTCTTATTGAGTCTAATGTTTCTGTAGTTGCTGTTGTTGATGATTTGAGTAACTGTTATTCTTCAGTTCTCTCATGTAAAGCCGTTTACCTAGGGTTAATTCTTCCAACCACAAGGGCCATGACTTTTGACCCAAAAGCCAATAGCTTTCTTTCTTACACTAAGTTCAAGATATCCACACATTTTAGCAACTGTTAATGGCAATGAATATTATTGTGCTGAAGACATTTTCTTTCTTTTCAATCACAGTAATACTTGTCTGTTGAGCTTTTAACCCTTAAATCATTAAGAGTCTTCCTTAGTCACCTGCAAAGGTTATTAACTGAAGCTGATCGAAAACTAGTTCTTGTTGTCTTTGATGTCACTGTCTTAGTCATAAGCTTCAATAACTTTCAGTTTCCTTGTACAATATTAGTTGATGACTTTTTCTGTTTTTGTCGTTTTAATGATAATCCCAAATTCAATTAATTTAATAAGATCTTCAGAAAATCTATTTACAAATTCACATTATTCACAATTTTTTGATAAATTTATACAATGCACTTAAATTAAATAACATTTATTAGTTTAAGTGATGCTCGAGACTCTCCATTGTGTGGGTAATCTGATGCTAGCATTAGTTAGATTCGTACATTCTCTCAAAATACTAAACACATAAATCTGTAAACTTTCTATAGAGACACACTCACATCGTCACTACTAATGTACAACTGTATAACTATTTAATGGAAGCTATTCGTAAGATTCCAGAGCACTTATAAGATCTTCACAACAATTATCCGTTCTGTCCTGAAAGAGTTCTCGTGGATAACCACTGCTTAAGCTAGCAACAACAACTCAAAACGATGTTCGATATCGGAGAGACCGAAGTGAAGAAACTCGTTCCTAAAGTGCGATTTGAGACTGGGCAAACTCGTATACATCGGTGCGGCTATCATCAATTTGTCAAAAGTGCTTATGCATGAATTCCAATATGACTTCATCATACGCAAGTATGGATATGAAACCACGCTGTTCATGACAGATAATGACGCGCTCTCTTCGATATCAGCGATTAACCAACTCAGAGTCAGTTCGACTGTGACAACAACAACAAACATCATTGGAAAATTCAACCTATGGCATTGACCTCGAGGACAGAGCACGTCAAGAAAAAGTGAAAGTATCAAAATGCAGTTATCGATCATGTAGCAACGTTTGATCATTATCGTCAAGCAGTTCATGGCAACCTCCAATACTACTCCATGAAAACGTTCCGGTCTCAAGCACGTTTGATGATAGACATTACTTCACCGATGGTATCGCGCATGAACACTACAGCATCCACAACTGAGACAAATAACATTTGATACCTTGAACATTAGCCCAGAATCCTCCTTTGATACATCAAAAACACAATCAAAAGTGATCCAGAACTCCCATTTCACTGCATACATCATACGGAACCATGCCCCATTTAATCTTCATTGATCCACCAAAAACCACACAAAAATAGTCCAGAACCCCCACTGATGCTCTTTGATACCATCAGCACTGATCTAGAATCCTCCTTTGATTCCCTATAAACAACAAAACGTGGTCCAAAACCACCATTGATCTATAACAAACTGGTACTAAGCCCTCTTGGATACCCCTAAAGCGACCGAATATGTGGTCCAGAGCCCCCATGGATCTATAACAAATCATCCAAAACCCTCTTTGATATCATCAACACTGGTCCAGAATCGTCCTTTGATGTCCTAAAAACGACCAAACGTGGTCCGAAAGCACCTCTGATATATCAAAAACTGGTCCAAAAACCCCTTTGATACCCCAAAGCGACCAAATATGTGGTCCAGAACCCCCATGGATCCATAACAACAAGTCGTCCGAATCGTCTTTGATACCATCAACACTAGTCCAGAATTACCATTTAATGTTCATCACTTAGACAAATCATTATTTGATACCGTACCGTAAAACGACCTAAAGAGTAGCCAAGAGCCCACATTTTCCCCACATCACTGGTTTCTCGATTCACTGGCATTTTAAATCGAAAAATAATTCGTATGAAAGTCTCTTGACAGTCCGACTGCGTCGAGCAATTGTTGTCTCAGCACTTTTCTTCCAATCCAATATTATTTTTTTTATTTTGATTAAGGTATCATAAGGTAAATCATCGTTTCTACACTGTTTCAATCTTTTTGAAAACGTTTCTTGTCAGCCTTTCCTTTTCTGCCAAGTGGTTAATTGGCGATTTCAACTTAACTCTGATTTTGATTCGCCGCAAATAAATGAGGAGCAAATCTTGCACAAACCTCTCTGAGTTTTAAATGATAATTCATTGTATTATAACAGTTCAAGACTTCAAACTTTTCGGATCCAGACTACATCAGTGTAATCTCATGGCAGGTATTTACGGTTCTCGTATTCAGTGGCGGTGATAAAAGGATCTTTGTCCCACTCTTCAAAATGAAAAGTGATCTTGTAGCCTGCAATCGATGGTGTGATGGTATCCCTTAACATCATTTATGCTGTTGATGGGTGGAGATAGTTTATTGATTCATCAAAGGCGCGTCTTTAATCTGTTTTGCCGTATATTGATAATATTTTGCCAACAATTTCAGTTGGTCATGTAGTCCATATGAAAACATCCTATGAGAACATAAAACAACCTTTGAGGTGCATACACTATGACAATAGCAGCTTTGTGGTTATTAGAAGGTTCATGCTCTCTTGCTTTGTCTGCAGAGTGGATGCACTAAGTGCTGCTTTTTTCTCTGCGAAAGGGATATTCGTGCGAAAGATTCTACTACATTAAGAGAGACTGACCACACCCACAGTCATTGGAGCCTGGGAGGAAAGTGTTCATCATCCACAGCTTGTTGAATCAAGAAAGATTTTGTTATCATCCGTCTACATCAAGCTAAGTCTGATGAAGAACTTTGGCAATGTCATTAAGAAAACACAAACACCTTTCAAGTACCTCCGTGGAAAATATCCACGTTTAAGAAAAGCTAAGATTAATGACGGTGTCTTTGTTCGACCTGAGATTCGTGATCTTCTTCAAGATGATGCATTTGATATTGCACTGCATTGAAGGAAAAAAGATGGTACGGAAAGCTATCCAGCTAGTGGCAACAACCTTTCTCGAAGCCAAAGTTTACAAGTGCAGGCAAAACCTCTTGAAGTCACTTAAAGCCTTGGTTGCAATATGTCAATAAACATACATTTTGTTTGCACTCTTATCTAGATATTTCCAACGAACTGTGGTGAAATGAGCGTCGAGCACGGCGAGCGATTTGATCAGGATATTGAAACAATGGAGAAACGCTATCAGGGCAAATGGAGCCCATCAATGCTTGCAGACTATTGTTGGACAGTCATAATTAATAAAACAGACAAACCAACACGCGCCTAGTAAACACTGAATAATGACTAAACTATGTACTTATATATACATAACAGGTTTGTTTACCTCTTGTGTCATTATATATTTTATTTATGTAACGGTTTTGCTATTTTTAAAGTGTTTCATAAACAGGACAGGTGACATATAATCATGTAAAGCACATAAAGAGACCTACGTTTACAATTTATGCTTAAAACACGACTATCTACACAATAAACAAAGACATAAAATCTAAAGATTTAAATATTTTGAAAATATTTGCCAATGAGTTGTTTTAATTGTCATATTTAATTCAAGATATCAAATTGAATAATAAATAGAACGTTTCATTCTGAAGCAGACGACTTCTAAAAATGTGTAGACCAGTTAGTGCAGGCGAATTTCAGTAAAGACAAAGGAAGTGTAGGACAAGATTACCTGAAGTGTTTTAAAATATCATTATCATCCAAAGCAATTGTGGCCAAATTCAATACAACATTACGAACATGAATCATTAAAGAAACACGCAAAGAAATCATGGATACCTTGCATGAATGTTATTTGAACTTATTTGAAAGAAGCGTTATCTTCGTCTAAGATACAGAAACAGCGATAAGGAAGACAAAGTCACGTTCGGCAACTTGTGAAAAGAAAATACCAATCAAAGGAAAATTGTATTATTCAGCGTGGAGGGTATCTACCTACGTTTACCTACCTAAATGTCTCTGCACCTTGTCAGGAACGATTAGTGTACCTCTTTTACGAGCAATGATGAAATGGGAAGACAAGCCAAACGCAGCTGAAACTGATACACATTCCTTAAAATAAAATCACTTATACCATTGAAGCTAATGGTATAACAAAAAAAAAAAAACATTAGTTCCGTACAAGCGATGAGTGGAACTCCGTGATTGGTATGAAGAATGGACACATCCTTCGACTCCAAAATGACGGATATGTTAAAATCAGATTACGTAATACCTATCTTATAACCGTTGGTGTCGCCATTATTTCATGCTCTACAAGATGCAGCTTTAACAGAAGGAAACGAATTCCTATAAAATGCAATCATCGACAAACAAAATACTAAAGAAGCTTTCATGAGATCAAGACAAGATGTGCTGCATCAGACTGCAAAATAATATTGCTGGAAAGAAACGTTGTCCGAGATACACAGACAGCCATGAAGAAGACATAGGTTCGGAAACATGGTGAAAACAAAAATACATGGGTCAAATAAATAACATGCTAGTTCTAAAGAGGAGATTATTTACGTAGGCTGAAATCATTCTTGTTAAATATAGTTTCTCCTGTGTTATGATGAATAGCTGAATCTCTTGTGTGAGAGAAGAATGATGAAATGAGAACGAAAAGAATATCTAAAAAAGACACTTTTTGAAAATACGTTATACTTGTGCAATTTAAACTTATGGAAGGGCGAACATTAATTTTACTTCCGTGCAAACGATGGCTGGAATTCCACCGTGGGCACAAAGAACGGACACATCATTGAACCCCTAAATGACAGAAAGCAGCTTTCATATAACCCATTTTAAAATCGAAAGTGACCTGTGGATTGTATGCTGTAAACGATGCTGCTTTGATAGAACGAAAAGAATACATCCAAAACGCCATCATCGATGCACAATGTCCAACAGCAGGAAATGTTTTGTTGCTCCAAATTGGAAAATACTAATTGTTTGGTAGCCGGGACACTGACAAATTCGCTTCACACTTGTGGTCAGGTCATTAGTTCCTTCTCAACGCCACGGCAAAGTCGAAGGAGAAAGAAACATTGAATCAATCCATCTCTCATAGAAACGTTCATAAAGGAATACGAGTAGAAAACACGGCAGCTTTCAGAGAATTTGACGTTTTATATTACTGAGTAATGGAAGATGATGCATCAGAACATTAATAGATGTGTGCCATTCCATAGACGACGATAACGATGTAAGAATCCAAACTGGCAGAATTCCATTCTGTCAAAGGACAAACGGAAAATTACATAATTGTTAATAACAGCTAATTGCAACCGAAAGTCAAACTTCTCACAACAAAAATACAAATCAAGTATTCGATACCAGAGTAGATGCTGTAAACAATTTTACGACTTCATTATGCAACGAAGAAAATGTTTATTTGAATACCACACTAGTCACGCACAGTAAGCGTACCTGGAAAATTGTATGATGTATGAAAGAAGTCAAGAACAAACAACTGGAAGTTGGGGAAGCTCAACTACAGTCTTGATTGCAGACAATGATGCACACAATCATGTTGGATTTAACGACCGCCAAAAGAAATTCCAACATCCACGCAATTTAGAACTGATGGATGGCTTGCATTTGGACATGTGAGTGTTAGACATTCATTTGGTGACATGGTGTGTAATAAAAAATAGTTTTCTATTTGAAACTTCATGTTTTCCATTAAATAATAAATGTCAAAGAAGTAAGACTTGACGTGCGTCATCTGTCTGTCTGACTGTATCCATGAACATGCTAAATGCAAAGCGACAACTCTTTCCTGAGTTTATTTCTTTTTTCTTTCTCTAGATTTGTAATATTTGACAACTGTGTTCTTTCTCTCTATTATAATACTTTGACCAACGAAAAATATGAAAATCACATCAAATCATTTCCCTTTCTTAATCAATAAGCTATATCTGACTCTTGATTTTATGTCTTGTACGTTTCAGTAAACTAAAAATGTTACTTACTGTTCAGCCATTAGGCTTTATACTTCCCTTTGACTACGATCTTCTATGGAATGTTACTCTTATGTTCAGTCATAGATTAAAATGGAGCCACTCCAAAAGTTAAAATTTATTTATTAACATTTTTTATGATGCCGTGTATATAAGAGAATATATGTAGAAGTATAAATTGCCTTATTTTCGATAATCGTTTTCTGAAATATGTTTCATATTCAAACAAGTTGTTATCGAATCCGTTAAAATAACGGATAAATTAAATTACTACATGCTTTCCGATCTCTGTAAGAGTGACTAAAAATGTAATTTAAGCTAATTGGCTGGTATTTTATATTCAATTTTATATCCCCTCCCCTTTGCTCATAAAGCTTTTGGATTTCCTGACTTGTTTAAGATGCTGCAGGTTGATTGTTTTGTTTTTTTTTTCTTTTGTTCGCAATTCACGCACAGCCACACATACTCTGTTTTACTTGAATAATGCAGTCCTTATCATTTATTTTGGTCTAGTAATGTCATCTTTCTGACGTTATTGGATTGCCTTTATTTATAATTAATATCACATCTTTTGTTTGAAAGTCCTCAAAAGCCGCGTATGTTGTATTTCATTGGATCGATGCAGTGAGTTGTTACCCTTTTATTATTAATTTTCTAGCAACGTCATGATCATCTATTTTATATCTTTTCATTGGGGAAGATTCTATAAAACGTTCATATAGAATCAGATTTTATTACTTCTGCAAGAAAGTTGGATTGAACATAAAGGTCTCAAGACTTTTAGGAAAACGTAAAATTGAGACATCTGCATTTGGAGTTTGTATACTTAAGTTATTCTACCATCTGTTTTTTGAATATATATTTCAATTTAGTGTAATATATATCTTTATACGAGTACAAAGTTACTTTGTCAGAATAACTGATAGAAACAGAAGATGAAAGTTCCATCTGAGATAGTCTACTTTCTAATAATTGGCCTCAATTCTATATTTTTTGTGGGGTCGGCATTAGAGGGCTACTTCTGTGAATGTCTTGGACGTTCAAGCTTAAAAAACAAAATATGCAGAAATCACCTCCTGTGGACAGTGAATCACACACGAGCATCTCAGTGCTTCTTGAAATGTTTAAGTGGCGGTGAAGGATGCCAGGCTCTTTTCCACAATGGTTTAGCAAACACGTGTCAGGGTCATTTTTTGGTTTTGACTGAACTAGATGATTGTCATGATGAAGAGTAGTCCAACTACTATCAAAAATGCTCAAGTATGTACGTCTTTTTGTCTGTCTGCATCCATGTATGCATATGTCTGTCTGTCAGTATGTCTGTATGTCTGTTGTCTTCATGTATGTATGTATGTATGTATGTATGTATGTATGTATGTATGTATGTATGTATGTATGTATGTATGTATGTATGTATGTATGTATGTATGTATTTATGTATTATGTATGTATTGTGAGGGATACTCAATTTATAATTTTGTTAAATTTTGTTTCCGCCTGATATAACATTTTTATTCAGTCGGAAAGTTATGCAAATACTCATGAAATCCCGAGATATTCCTGTAAATTTTCAATAATAACATGAACAAATTTAGTTTAACATTTTACACGTAATAATTATTACCGTACTGTACCTATACATTTCTTTGCTCACAATTTTTAATTTTTGTTACTGTCCTCGAAACCTATCTGTACATTTCCTTTATACCTCTTCCAAAATATAAGACCATACAATATAATGTAGGACAAAGACATTCTCAACATTGAATAATGAGAAAGGTTTAACTTGGATCAGGTGTAAATGATTTGTGCAAGTCTTGTTTGTTTCTTGGGGGGGGGGGGGTCTTTCAAAGTGAAAAGACTTTATTACGCATCTGTAAACGTAAAGCCTAGTCTAAAATGTTACACGTCATTGTTTACGCCTTTACAACAAGCGATCAAATGCTTGTAATGTTGACATTATTTTAATTTCACTGTGATTTGAAGCATGAAAGAGTATTTCGCTCAAAATGTCATGCTCAATTCATTTGAAAAAAATACAGATATAGTCTTCTTCATTAGGAAGGCATAGTGTTATTGATAATTTTAATGTCTAAAATATGCGTATGCGAATTCCGTCTCGCAAGAACACTTAAAAAAATAATTAAATTCTCTGTGTTAAGACATTTGTCTGTTAAAATCAAGCATTATCACACACACACACACACACACACACAAACACACACACACACACACACAGACACAGCTACATATTTCTGAAACTTTGCAAGCTTTATTTTATTGATGAATTTGTTAATATCACAATGTGACGAAATTGAAGTTGACGGGCTGGTGTTAGATCAGCACAAACTTGAGTGGAAAACTACTTGTGTTGATTAGTTTATCACGTGACCTTAATCTTCATCAGTGCAAAGAACGTTCGAAATTTTCATATTCAATTCGCAAAGCATCTTTTATTTCCGACAGGCAAGAGGAAGAGAAACTGTCAAGAAATTCTATGTTCAGGACAACATGCTACAGGAATTTACACAATATATCCTGGTGATGACTCGAACGGTGTGAGTGTTCGGTGTGATATGGACAGAGACGGAGGGGGCTGGACAGTATTCCAACGAAGAGTGGACGGGTCAGTTGATTTCGATCGTTTATGGACTGATTATAAATCTGGCTTTGGGAATGCAACCACAGAGTATTGGCTAGGACTTGATAACATACATAAACTGACTTCACAAGGAATCGTAACACTTCGTGTTAATCTCATCGCTCCGGGACCACCGCAACGATCAGCGTATGCAGTGTACTCCAAATTCACAGTAGGTGATGAAAGCAGTAAATACATTCTGACCGTTGCTGGATATTCCGGAAATGCGACAGACGACTTGTATATACATAATGGCATGAAGTTTACCACCACTGACAACGACAACGATGAATATATTGGTAATTGTGCTGTTCTATGGCATGGATCTTTTTGGTTTAGATTATGTCATCCTGTTAACTTAAATGGCTTGTATGTGTCAGCAACTCCTTGGACGGGAGTTATTTGGAGATCTTTTTCCGGACCTGACGTGTCTCTGACATACACGGAAATGAAACTGAGATAAAGTATGTATGGACGAATTACTTTTTAACCTCATTTTTTATTTTATTAAATGCCGGATTAAGTGGAAAGTGCTTGTCAATATCTTGGTTTTTATTCCTTTGTAAAACATATCAGTAATGTTAATAATGATCTAAAAAGAATGTTTTATATATAAATAAATAGTATAATAGCATATCTTCCGACAACATTTTTACTGTCATGGATTGTATCCACCAGATAAGTAATCTCCGCTGTAATATTTTCTTGTGTATTTGATTAATCTCTAATAATGTTGTGGAAGATACATTTATCCCCAAAAATATCTAGACGTCTGTAACTATTCGAAATGGAGATTAAGGCAAATTAAAAGGGACAACATCTTCATTGTCCTTCTCTAATTCGGATTAATGTCGTTGCCATGTTGTTAAATTTCATGATAATGTTACATAAACATAAAAATAGCTGGAATAAGTGTGCATAATTTACATTTTAACGTAGCTTTAACAATTTCTCAGTCATATCACGTATGCAGTGTGACAGTTTATAGTGACAAAATAATTCCTTTGTCTGTCAAAAGAAAGGAATTTGTTTTATAATGTCCAAAACGTCAAGAGAAAATGAATCTATAAAAAGAATGGAAATCGAGAGACACAAATAAACGTTAAAGAAAAAGGTATTAGTCTTCAGAGTGCCCTAAGAAGAAAGATAAAAACTAGAACGAGGTGTGCACTTCAGAACCGAAACAGAAGAAAATCCAATACGCATCAAGAAATTCAGTAAGGTAAGCCAAATAGAGGAAAGGGGATAAGAGGAAGAACCCATGCCAGGGAAAAATTTAAAACAGAAACAGACGATGAAGGAAAGAAGTAGAAATATTTTTGTGACATGTGAGATTTCATTGTTTCTGATTCCAAGTGTGTGTGTTTTTGTGTGTGGTGGGGGTGACTGTATGTGTGTGTGATTTGGAGTTGTAACGTAGCTTTTAACAATGTTTCAGTCATATCGCTACGATGTCTGCATTGAGGCAGTTTATAGTGATGTCTAGCACTGGGGCATCATGCTGCAGACATATGGCATGATGTCCCACCCAACTACTTTATCCCGACGTCAAGCCCACCACTTCTAGCACTAACATCTTAATGCTGAGCGGCAAGTGAGGCAGCTGTTAGTACCAGCCATTGGTACGACTCTGGAAATCGAGCCCACGTTCTCCAGCATCTGTGGCGGACGCTCTAAACACTAGGCCACCGGAACTTTCTCTGATTTTCAAGAGAATATACTACAAAAGAGAAGATAAGATAAGACTCTTTGTACTGAAATGTGTTTGTTTTCATTAATATGTATAAAATACTCAAACATTTACACACACACACACACACACACACACACACACACACACACACATTGTATAATGCAGGAGTTAAAGTTTCTATAAGATATATGTGGCTATCAAAAACACCGCTGGCAATTTTTGTTATAACAAAAATCCCGGTTAAATGTTGTTCACGTCCAAAACTTGAAAGAAACGTGTATTTTAATTTGTATTTAATTTCTTCCACATGATGTAGACGAAAAGTATATGATGACCGTGTAAATTTCAAAATGTTCTTCTATATTTCCTTTGTTAAAGCAAAACACCGGTCAGAATGAATCGCATTACCAGACACGTGGGGTATATAACAAACCATACAAACAAAGCCTGGCAAAGAGAGGACTTTTACACTATCTAATGCAAAGAACCGTGTTGAAGTTATGTTAGAATTACGTGGAAAATCTGCTTTAGTCTGTTTTGTTGCTGTTGTTGAAACAAATTCGAGGAGAAAATTCCCATCTAACCATAAATTCTACGAATTCATTTAAAACAATTGAATAAACAGATGTTCTGACATAGACTCCGACTCAGCAGTATTATAAATGAGTAAAAATCTTAACGCTAGAATGAAATATAGTTTAAACGCTAGTATGAACTATAGTTTTAACGCTAGTATGAAATATAGTTTTAACGCTAGTATGAAATATAGTTTTAACGCTAGTATGAAATATAGTTTTAACGCTAGTATGACATATAGATTTACGTTTGTATGAAATATATTTTGTGTAAACCCAGGTTCAAAATGTTTTGATTTTAGTTATTTTTTTCTTTTCAACGTTCTAACATAAATAACAGTATGTTATTACGTTTGACGGTTATTACATATTCTTCCACATGGAAAAATGACACTAATATATGAATGTGATTTTGCTAGATGATAAGGAGTCTAAGTACATTCAATTAATCAACTGTCATAATCATAAAGAATTCCTGAAATCCAAAATTTGTTCCATGTAAAATTCACTTAATTTAGACCAGACTTTTTGCTTCAATTACATCTACGTCAGCGTTTGTGCTGTCAGCCCATCCAAACGTCCGTCAGTAAAATAAACAGTACTATCAATATTGTATGTAATACTCAATACATACATACATACATGCATGCATGCATACATACATACATACATACATACATACATACATACATACATACATACATACATACATACATACATACATACATACATACATACATACATACATACATACATACATGCAGCTTCAACGTGTTTAGGCAAAAATCAAGAGCACAACATTATATCAAATACTAAGACACAACAGTAAAACCTGAATGTTAGTTCATATTTCATTTCTAGAACATACTAAGCTGTCAACAAGATAAGGTCTATTACTGACATTATAATGAAAATAACATAATAAACATGCGGGACAGCAGTTTTAGTATGCAGGAATACCAATGTCCTAGACACAGATTAAGATAAATAGAAATATTTCCAATTATAAATATACTAATATTCATTCTGTACTAAAATATAAATAATAGTTACGTAATATGTTATTTACAAAGTCATTGCCCACAGTCAGGTAGAGAGTGAATATGATTTTAGACAAGGTCAAGTACAAAATACTAATGTGTTAACATATAATCATTAGGAAAAGCCAAAAAATCTTACAAATTAAATATACATAACAATATGTGGAGTCTATAGTCATGCTAAGTCATGCTAAATCAAATGACTTTTCGCGATTCAGTGAAAGAACCGATTTTCGAGCTATGATAGAATAACGTAGAAACTCTGCTACAATGTTGATTGAGGATTCCAAATTTCAAATTCTTCTTATTAAGAATACTTGAAGATGATCTGCACTTCAAAAGTTAAATTTTACGGAAGTATTTAGCAAAATGCCATGCACAGATAATCTAATGCAGACTCCCACTCTATATCACTTTTATGATTTTTATGATTTTTAAATTATTATAGATAACAATTTTTACTCAAATAGATGCAATATAATCATAACTAACGCAAATCATTGAACGCAATTTCTAAAGATATTTATGTGTAAACACATGATCAAATTTTATTATTTAATGCATCTTTTATGTTTGTCTTTCCATTAAAAAAAAAACATTATGTGATTTAGTCTGAAGGCTACGTCAAATCCTTTCCAATGTAATGACAAAAGACGATCCATTCGCTGCTAGAAATCCGATAATACAGACTTCCAGCTGACTGCTTTTTTTCAATCAAAATAAAATATGCACGATTATGCGTTAATTGCGAACGAAAGCTTTCAAATGCAAAACTGGACAATCAATTGGCACTATCAAAAACAGTTCATGAAATCCAAAGTGTGTTTTAATTTACCAAAAAATCATATGAGACGTTATGGTAACAAAAATCAAATATCTATACTAGAATATTAGCTTAAATTATATTTGCCTCATCTTTTGTTTATTCAACACATGCAGACGTCGGTAATATATTGTTTGCAATAATTTTGTGTATATATTATTATGATGGATCTGATAACTACTTGTTTGAAAATAATGTATACTTTTACGTCCATCATATTTAAACACCAGTATCAAAACCATCATATTTTTTATGTCTGAACTTATGCCAAGAAAAATCTTAGTCACATAAATAACGGAAGAAAAAATTATTGAACTGACATAATTATTGGTCTACTGAAATCGATAATGAACAAAACTCCAGCCTGTAGATACGATAGTTACAAGATTAGATACTGTCAGATGATTATGATATTTTAAGAGTTTGAGTTCTCGTATTTTTTTATTGCAAGTACTGCACTATACAAAAAAAATAATGTTGTCGAAACTTACGCAACTATACAAGGAAAATGAAACTAAATGGCGATCAAAAGTAGATGGAGACAAACGAATTTGCTTTAGTTTATTTTTTTGCATTTTTTGTTGAACGTAGAAACAAAATGACGATATCTAACAAAATAAAGTCAGAATAAATAAATTCATGGAAACGTTTTTAGAATGCATCATATTTATTTTCTACAGGTACTGTCAAATGAACGTAACTTTAATTATTGGCAAATTCTTCAAAACTCAAAACTCCACCTACAATATCAGGTTGATCAGCCGCGATTTTTGCAAGGTATCTATGACGCAGTTAATAATTAATAATTGTTTAGCACGTTGCTGTTTATACCATCACTCAACACAACGCAGATAAAAATCTACTGATACCAGTAGAAAGTTTACAACAAGTGTAAATCTGTCAAGGAGGATTTCGTGGTATTTGGTACAATCTTGTGTACGTTAAATTGTTGGTACCCTTCTGTTATGATATAAACCTGGGAGAGATTTTTTGTTTTCGTTATTTAATTTAATTGTTTGTATTTGTTTATCGCTGTTAATTTTCCTTGTCTCCTTTAGGGAGATATTTAATTTTTAATTTTTTTAAATTTTTTTTTATTTTATTTTTTTATATTTGCTGTGGGGATCGGGGTGGGGTTGTGGCTTGAAGCGACAGCAATGATGCGGGCTACTGGAGGTGTAAAAACGGTCAAAATGCAATCAAGTCCCCAAGGAAGGATCTTAAAAGGTACAACATTCGGGGCGTGCGCATCATATTTTCTCTCTAAGGGATAGTTGAAAGATTGTGAAGATTAATGTTCTGTAAAGCTGACTTCTGTATTGTATCTGCTCAACGTACCAGTATACACACCTAATTATTAAATGACAGCTTGTATTCACCTAATGGTATGTTGTTCCTAAACTCGAAGACTGCACATCAATAAGCATCTTTGTTGTCAAGACCTCCATTCCTCAGTGAATCTTTGATAACGAGATTCAGCTGAAAATGACTTGAAACTATATGATGCGTGTATGAAGTATGTCCCAAACTGTAGATGCCGTGCTACTTCAGAAACTGTCACATCAAGTGTGGAAAATGGTCGCTGATAAATGGAGACGTGGTCACGGTCACGCCGACGGTTGGTTCGGTAGTGTTCTAAAACTTTATGCACCATTTTGTATTCATAAATGTCCGTCATACTGGCAAATTCAGACAAAGAAGCCGAAACGATGTGCTTTTCTACATCTGAAACTAATGCGCATAAAACCTTTGAAAATCACACTACGTCGATCAATTTGTAATCAACCTAGCATATTGTTTTCACAACTTTATTGTTTATCTCAAGTCTGGTTCAGAAACGTTAATCCATTCTGATCAACCATGACAATGTCACTTCTAACAGTTGTGCAATAAATTTTTAAAAACTAAAAACATATTCAATAGTCATCCTTGTTAGGAGTGGATAGTGTTATTTATAATTGCCGCCAAGAAGAGTTCGCAAACTTTGGCTTGCGAAAACTCTTCCGATAATATCCTCAAATTTACATAACCAAGACAGCCATCTCTTGGCTGTTATATATATATATATATATATATATATATATATATATATATATATATATATATATATATATATATATTAGATTTTCTTTTCATAAATTGTAATTTTGTATATGAATACATTTATTAGTAAACAGAGAAATTAAGCCATCCCATAACATCGAATCTATGTTATATTCCTTAAAAAATGTGCATATGTATTCAGGAAGCTGCCACACCATCACACCCCCACACCCAAAATAGGTGACGTATTCTTTCTGTTTGTTATTACAATTTGCAGTAAAATGAATTTCTGGTAATAATTATGAATTCAATCGATGGATTGATAACTTTTTAACAGGTAGGAAAAAGTCAAAACAAGACTAAATAATCAATACTCTGACAAAAATAACTGAGACAATTTCAGAATTATTAAGTGTCCTCAATCTATCAAATCACACAATTCAAATTGCAGTGACATCCTTTATACACGAAATTCAACATCTGATTAGAGAAATTAAAGAAAATGACATTGGACTTGATGGGGGCATCCTCACATAGAAATTTAAAATTAAATGAAAAAGCAGAGCTAAAGCCAATGAATACTTAATGAATGAAACAATAGTTATACTCAAATTAAGATCTATATAAACCAATATATGACAGAAAGATTGAGATACCAGAAGAACGAAAGAACGCTAATCGAGTCTTCAAAGCAACCACTACGTAACATCATAACCCCAATTATGGATCGCATTAAAGATTTTTAAACAAATTAATCGATTAAGAACTGGGAAAACTATTCTAGCTAGCAGCATATGTATGCATATAGACACAATACCTCAAGAAATAATAAATGCCCTTATTTCCCTCTAACAGATGATCTAAAATGTATATTTAATATTTGCACAAAATGCCTAATAAAAACAAATTTACAGGAAAAACAAAACTTTCTTAAATCCCGTTGGATATTACCAGATATCGTCAAACAGTGCAATAATAGTAGCACATTCATTACACACAAAAATATGATCGAATTTTTCAAGTTTGCATGTATATACTATCCTGATTTTATTCCCAAAAATGTCCCTGATAAGCCATCAAAACAACAAGGCAAATGAGTATGCCGAATTGTTGCCCTGAGTGAGAACAGGATTTTTGGAGCGAGATATATTGTAAACGCTGGAAATCATCCACCTAGGGTCTTATTCCAGTGCGCATCCGGTGGATCCTATGCCAATTCTGAGGACTGGTCGTACCCACATACACCCTTCCCCTCCCCCACCCATACCGCCACGTTGCAGCTGTAACCATTTGACTCAAAGCAACGATACTAGTAATATGACTTGTTAAATAACTTAGTACATGTAAACAATCACAAGCAAACAAGAATATAATAACACTTGATAATACTAGAAACAAAGATGGAATTGACTGGTCCGTGAAAATGCATAGCACATATTTATATATTGATCTTAAGTTAGATATTTATTTAGATATTTATAAGGTGTCTAAATTATCAATTATCAGCTTCGGCTCCGTAATTAGTCAATAAGTGGAAACGGAAATTTATTTTTTTACTGATACGACCCGATTAAGCTATTAGACGACCAAAATCCTAAGTCGTCATTCCAATGATGCTATGAATAGCTCTATTTTGTCTATGTATTGTGGATGCTTAAGGATTGAAAGAAGAAAGTGACTTTCTGAGACAAACCGAGATAATAATGAAGCAAACAGAGATCATTGAGAAAATATATGAAAACCGCATGTGGAATCAGATCACAATTATTATTTGCGGTTCAGTAGAATTGAATATAGTCCCAGTCTATTTTAGAGCATGTTTTCCTGTCATGTTTTGGTGGTGATTAAAAAGTTAGATATAACATTCTTGTTATGGATTTAAAGGTAATTGTGTGTGTGTGTGTGTGTGTGTGTGTGTGTGTGTGTGTGTGTTTCGGCGACAAGCACATTGATTTATAGATTATGATGATCCGAAAGTAAAATCTGTGTTCTACTGCATATTTTTGTTTACTGTCTAGCCGCCCAAAACAAAAAAAAAATCTTCCCCATCCAAACAAGATACAACATAAATGACCTTGACTTTCCTTAAAAAGAAAATCAATGATAATAGTTTCCAGCTGACTGAATAGTTCCAATGAAATAGAACATGTGCGGCTCTTCGAGACTTGCGAAACAAAAGCTGTGACATTATTTACAACTAAAGGAAATCCAATGATGTCAGAAGGATGACTTTGCTAGAAACAATTAAATGATAAAGAGTTCCCAGTAGATTACATTATTCCGGTAATAAATGGTGTCCGGTTATGTGTGAATTGCGAACAAAAGCTATTGTTAGGGAAACTGAACAATCAACATGAAACATCATGAACAATTTAGGAATCCAAAATAAAGTTTGGTTTTATGTTCAAAAGACTACAGGAGCAGGTGATGATACATTATTCAATATCTAACAGCCAATAAGCTTAAATTCCATTTTAATGACCCCTACAGACATCAGAAATATAGCCATCATTGTAACGGATTCTATAACAACTTTATTGAATATGAAACATATCACAAAATACGATGATCCAATTAAAGACATGTTATACTCTACATAAATACTCTGATATACAAAATATTATTGAAAATGTTAAATGTTAACTTTTTGAGTGACCTTCTTTTTAATCTTTGACTGAACCTGAGAGGATAAGTCCAAAGAAAATTGTAGTCAAAGTAAGTATAAAGACTAATGGCTGAACAAGAAGGAACATTTTCAGTCTACTGAAACGCACAATACATAAAAGTTAATGACTCAGATATAGCTAGTGTATTTAGTATAGATACGTACCTATAACAATCCCAGCATGCAAACCAAAATTTCACCATGGAAACAGATTAGAACAGTCCCCAACCTGCATATTAAGCTTATGGACAATTTTAACATAGTAGATACCCCAAGTGGTATATAATGTAAAACTACGGTGTAATGTTTATCCCCATACATAGTTTAAGTGGGTTATATTACTACTCTCATGACTCTTTTTCCGGTTTCCATATATGATGTAATCAAAAGTGAGCATTTATCTGTCCAAAAACATTTCCGTTTAAGTTTCTCGGCAACAACTTCATAGTTTGTATTCTGGTAGAGAAGTGCCAGGTTAAAAGTTTGTTCATGACGAAACTCACCAACTTCTTTCAAAGTGTTCATCTCTTATAGACAAGATTTTTAGGGCTTATTTCAAAAAAAAACATTAGCATATTTTCACGTTTTCGTCACGCACACAAGAAAACCAAAAAAAAAAAAAAAACATCCTTGTTAAGTACCATTGCAAAGACCAAAATTTGTTTTTACAAATTTACGACTTATTATCCATAATATTCCTTTGGGTTACTTAGCGTTGGTAAAATCATGCTTCGTACTTTCTTTGTTATGAGTATATTGTCACGTGCAAGTTTATAAAGAATCGTATATTTTAATTGAAAAGGACATAATACAAGAATTTATTCCAGTGACCTCAGTGATAAGGTATGAGGACTGAAAATGTAAAATGTAAAAACTATTTATATGTATCGATCTTAGTTTAAGTTTTAGTGTGCATGTGTGTTTGAAGTTGAAGATAGTTGTTATGAACTAGCTTTGTCAAAGATACTTTGATATGGCACTATCAAAACGAAAACAAATCGTCGAATAAAAATGTGCAAGACACACATGGAAATAGTTTGGTGACTTCGTGTAGAATGGTCGCATTGTCAGAGGCAAGTATAACTGAATGTCGCAATGGACAATTCGAATCACGCTACCAGACACGTAGAGTGTGTACTATACAACCAACAAAGCCTTGCAAATCGATGACATGTTGCATGATCTAGGGCCAATCACACTATCCTGTCTCACTCACGGTCAGATTGAGCACGTAGTGATGTGATGCAATGGACCAAGAAATAATCACATTATTGCTACATCACTTCATAGTATATAATACATTATTTTGATTGTTTTAAATAAATATTTTCTGAGAATGGTTATGCAAATTTTACAATGCTGTTGGCTTGTTCTGGTGTTCCAATGGAAAACTTCTCGCATATTCATAAACATGTTATAGAATGCATGTAGTCAAATAGTGTTTTATTGTAATAACACTGAAAAGTCAAAGCCATAAATCATTGTATTATCGGTAACAATACATTGGATCAAATTATGCCAACATTGTTGTAAACTATTTGATTTGATGTACTAATAGACATTGGAAAATTCGGCGGGTCGGCCTCGAATGTTACCATTTTATTCATCAATTGGTTTTAGGTATTTGGGCAGTAGTTTTGTGGATAACATAATTTTGGAACTATCTAACACAACTGGAAAAGGTCGGTGGAAACTAGAACAAGTTATTCAAAAAGATGTCAAAAATCAAGAAGAGACAGGTTGTTCTATCAGTTGGAAATATAAATATACATAAAAACCTTTTCTGAAATGCATGTCAAACAAATTTCAGTTTAATGTTAGTCCCTTATAGTCATCAGGTTTAATTGTATCGATAATGGAGACTGCAACAAATAAATTTGGGTAAATAGGACGACAAAAATGAAGTTCATCGATAACAGAAAGTTACTTTACATTCTTAGCAAAAACCAAACAAAACAAAAACAAAAAAACCCCAAACAAACAAAAGCAAACGTTGTACTGCAGATAGAAGAGTACATTCTCAAATAGCAATAGTAGATGTGAAATGATTCACTTGTGAAGTGTATCGATGTGATACACGATAAACAGCCTGCAATGCGACATATCGATATACATTTGTGTTAGATGTTTTGCACGGAAACAATGCTTTGAAACATCTTATTACTAATTTAATGTCTCACTTAAACTTGGAAGACATTAAGATGTTATCTTCCAAATAGACAAAATGATGAAATTTCCTGGTTCCAAGAAAATCTCATCTTTAACAAATCTGGGCATGGGAATGTGGATGAATACCAACAAAATCTGTCTAACTGTACTTCCTGTAGATGGCAAGGACTGCTGCAGCCACATCAATGTATATATGTTAGTGAAAAAGTAAAACTACTGACTCACAGTTTGTTATACAATTTTATAAAACCTTACACAAATTAATAAGTTTGATTGGTTTGAAATCTGCCCCTGTCGCTGATTCTGTGCTAATTTAAGATATTTCATCGGCACTAACTAAATATAGTCATCAAAACCGAAATTCCAAATGAGATCCCTTTGTACAAAGAAATTGGAGTAGAGTAGGACAAAGTGAAAAGAACAGTTCAATCTTGGCCTAACATTTCTATATCTCTCTTCATGCTCCACTTTCTGAGATCTCAACTGAAATCAAATTCAGAAAAATATGTCATCACTAGTTGTATTATTAAGCATTATTCTGTTATATATTTCTGAACTTTAATTTAATACTTATTTATGAGCATACCCAGTTCCTTATTTTCTATGAATGTGGTTATGTGCGACACTCTCGAGAGGGATATACATATTTAGGTTTGTCACCTTGAATTTCTTGAGAAACTAATCTTAGTGACTGTTATGTACAATTTTCTAGAGATCATTATCTTTAGGCTACATCTGCTCCAACAAGTTGCTTTTGTGATAACATAAACTTTACTTACTTTCCTGAATAGTTGTTTACTGACCTCTATACCAAATTTATTGTATGTTCCTTTCTGCTATATTCTTGTTTTGGAGAGTGATATCTCCTATTTTGATCTTTACAAATTTGGTAGGGAGGCCCTCCTGTCCTATGTGTTTGCTATATAGTGTATGTGTTGTTATATGGCATGAGTTGTTTTTATTCGTATTTGATTTTATTTATGTTATTATTCTGTACATTCGTTACTTCCTATGAAGTAGACTTCTGCTATTTCTTTTTTCTGCCATCTCATTTTGTCTCTTCTCTTAGTTCTATCTCTTTCTCTTATTGAGTCTAATGTTTCTGTATTTGCTGTTGTTGATGATTTGAGTAACTGTTATTCTTCAGTTCTCTCTTATAAATCCGCTTCCTTAGGGTTAATTCTTTCAGCCAAAAGGGCCATGACCTTTGACTCAAAAGCCAATAGCTTTCTTTCTTACACTAAGTCCAAGCTATCCTCAAATTTTAGCAACTGTTAATGGCAATGAACCTTATTGTGCTGAAGACATTTTCTTTCTTCAATCACAGTAATACTTGTCTGTTGACCTTTTAACCCTTAAATCATTAAGAGTCTTCCTTATCGCAAGTCACCTGCAAAGGTTATTAACTGAAGCTGATCGAAAACTAGTTCTTGTTGTCTTTGATGTCACTGTCTTAGTCATAAGCTTCAATAACTTTCAGTTTCCTTGTACAATATTAGTTGATGACTTTTTCTGTTTTATTACCGTTTAATGATAATCCCAAATTCATTTAATTTAATAAGATCTTTGGAAAATCTATTTACAAAGTCAAATTATTCACATTATTCACAAATTTTTGATAAATTTGTACGATGCATTTAAATTAAATAACATTTATTCGTTTCTGTGAAGCTCGATACTCTCCATTGTGTGGGTAATCTGATGCTAGCATTAGTTAGATTCGTACATTCTCTCAAAATACTAAACACATAAATTTGAAAACTTTACTAACGCGCTCTCTTCGATATAAGCGATTAACCAACTCAGAATCAGTTCGACTGTGACAACAACAACAAACATCATTGGAAAATTCAACCTATGACATTGCACTCGAGGACGGAACACGTCAAAACAAGTCATAGTATCAAAATGCAGTCATCGATCATGTAGCGACGTTTGATCATTATCGTCAAACAGTTCATGGCAACCTCCAATACTACTCCATGAAAATGTTCCGGTCTCATGCACGTTTGATGATAGACATTACTTCACCTATGGTATACAGATGATCGCGCATAAACACTACAGCATCCACAACTGAGACAAACAACATTTGATACCTTTAACATTAGCCCTGAACTCTCCTTTCATACATCAAAAACACAATCAAAAGTGATCGAGAACTCCCATTTCACTGCATACATCATACGGAACCATGCTCCATTTAATCTTCATTGATCCACCAAAACCCACACAAAAGGTAGTCCAGAACTCCCACTGATACTCTTTGATACCATCATCAATGGTCCAGAATCATCCTTTGATGCCCTATAAACAACAAAACGTGGTCCAAAACCACCATTGATCTATCACAAACTGGTCCTAAACCCTCTTGGATACCCCTAAAGCAACCAAATATGCGGTCCAGATCCCCCATGAATCCATAAAAGTCATCCAAAACCCTCTTTGATACCATCAACACTGGTCCAGAATCGTCCTTTGATGTCCTAAAAACGACCAAACGTGGTCCGAAACCACCACTGATATATCATAATCTGGTCCAAAACCCCTTTGATACCCCAAAGCCACCAAATATGTGGTCCAGAACCCTCATGGATCCATGTCGTCCGGAACCGTCTTTGATACCATGAAAACTAGTCCAGAATCACCATTTAATGTTCTTCACTTAGACAAATTATTCTTTGATACCGTACCGTAAAACGATCCAAACAGTAGCCAAGAGCCCACATTTTCCCACATCACTGGTGTCTCGATTCACGGGCATTTTAAATCGAAAAATAATTCGTATAAAAGTCTCTTGACAGTCCGACTGCGTCGAGCCATTGTTGTCTCAGCACTTTTCTTCCAATCCAATATTATTTTTTTATTTTGATTAAGGTATCATAAGGTAAATCATCGTTTCTACACTGTTTCAATCTTTTTGAAAACGTTTCTTGTCAGCCTTTCCTTTTCTGCCAAGTGGTTAATTGGCGATTTCAAATTAACTCTGATTTTGATTCTCCGCAAATAAATGAGGAGCAAATCTTGCACAAACCTCTCTGAGTTTTAAATGATAATTCATTCTATTATAACAGTTCAAGACTTCAAACTTTTCGGATCCAGACTACATCAGTGTAATCTCATGGCAGGTATTTACGGTTCTCGTATTCCGAGGCGGTGAAAAAAGGATCTTGTCCCACTCTTCAAAATGGAAGGTGATCTTGTAGCCTGCAATCGATGGTGTGATGGCATCCCTTAACATCATTTATGCTGTTGATGGGTGGAGATAGTTTATTGATTCATCAAAGACGCGTCTTTAATCTGTTTTGCCGTATATTGATAATGTTTTGCAAACAACTTCAGTTGGTCATGCAGTCCATATGAAAACATCCTATGAAAACATAAAACAACATTTGAGGTGCATAAACTATGACCAGTAGCAGCTTTGTGGCTATTCGAAGGTTCATGCTCTCTTGCTTGGTCTGCAGAGTGGATGCACTAAGTGCTGCTTTTTTCTCTCCGAAAGGGATATTCGTGCGAAAGATTATACTACATTAAGAGGGACTGACCACACCCACAGTCATTGGAGCCTGGAGGAAAGTGTTCAGCATCCACAACTTGTTGAATCAAGAAAGATTTTGTTATCACCCGTCTACATCAAGCTAAGTCTGATGAAGAACTTTGACAATGTCATTAAGAAAACACGAGCACCTTTCAAGTACCTCCGTGGAAAATATCCACGTTTAAGAAAAGCTAAGATTAATGACGGTGTCTTTCTTCGACCTGAGATTCGTGATCTTCTTCAAGATGATGCATTTGATATTGCACCGCATTGAAGGAAAAAGATGGTAAGGAAGGCTATCCAGCTAGTGGCAGCAACCTTTCTCGAAACCAAAGCTTACAAGTGCAGGCAAAACCTCTTGAAGTCACTTAAAGCTTTGGTTGCAATATGTCAATAAACATACATTTTGTTTGCACTCTCATCTAGATATTTCCGACGAACTGTGGTGAAATGAGCGACGAGCACGGCGAGCGATTTGATCAGGACATTGAAACAATGGAGAAACGCTATCAGGGCAAATGGAGCCCATCAAGTCTTGCAGACTATTGTTGGACAGTCATAATTAACAAAAGAGACAAACCAACATGCGCCTAGTAAACACTGAATAATGACTAAACTATGTACTTATATATACATAACAGGTTTGTTTGCCTCTTGTGTCATTATATATTTTATTTATGTAACGGTTTTGCTATTTTTAAAGTGTTTCATAAACAGGACAGGTGACAGATAATCATGTAAAGCACATAAAGAGACATACGTTTACAATTTATGCCTAAAACACGACTATCTACACAATAAACATAGACATAAAATCTAAAAAAAAGTATATATTTTGGATATATTTGCCAATGAGTTGTTTTTATTGTCATATTTGAATTCAAGATATCAAAATGCATTATAAATAGAACGTTTCATCTCTGAAGCAGACGACTTCTAAAAATGTGTAGACCAGTTAGTGCAGGCAAATTTCAGTAAAAACAAAGGAAGTGTAGGAGAAGATTAACTGAAGTGTTTTAACTCTTAAAATATCATTATCATCCAAAGTAATTGTTGCCAAATTCAATACAACATTACGAACATGAATCATTTAAGAAACACGTAAACAAATCATGGATGCCCTGCATGAATGTTATTTGAACTTATTTGAAAGAAGCGATATCTTTGTCTAAGATACAGAAACAGCGACAAGGAAGACAAAGTCACGTTCGCCCAATTGTGAAAAGAAAATACCAAACAAAGGAAAATTGTATTTATTCAGCGTGGAGGGTATCTACCTACGTTGATAGGACTGTTGCTAAATGTCTCTGCAATTTGTCAGGAACGATTATTGTACCTCTTTAGTGAGAAATGATGAAATGGGAAGACAAGCCAAAAGGAGTTGAAACTGATACACATTTCTTAACATAAAATTACTTATACCATTGAAGCTAATGGTATAACAAAAATTAACTTTTGTTCCGTACAAGCGATGAGTGGAACACCGTAATTGGTACAAAGAATGGACACGTCCTTCGAGTCCTAAACGACAGATATGTTAAAATCAGGTTTAAGTAATACCTATCTTATAACCGTTGGTGTCGCCATGATTTCATGCTCTACAAGATGCAGATTTAACAGCAGGAAACTAATTCCTCCAAATGCAATCATCGACCAACAAAATACTAAAGAAGCCTTCATGAGATCAAGACAAGATGTGCTGCATCAGACTGCAAAACAATATTGTTGGAAAGAAACGGTGTCCGAGATACACAGAGAGCGATGAAGAAGACATAGGTTCGGATACATGGGTCAAAGGAATAACATGCTAGTTCTAAAGTGGAGATTATTTACGTAGGCTGAAATCATTCTTGTTACATATAGTTTATCCAGTGTTATGATGAATAGCTGAATCTCTTGTGTGAGAAAAGAATGATGAAATGAGAACGAAAAGAAGATCTAAAAAAGACACTTTTCTGAAAATACGTTATGCGTGTGCAATTTAAACTTATGGAAGGGCGAACATTAATTTTACTTCCGTGCAAACGATGGTTGGAATTGCACCGTGGGTACGATGAACGGACACATCATTGAACCCCTAAATGACAGAAAGCAGTTTTCATTGAACCCATTTTAAAACCGACAGTCACCTGTGGATTGCATGCTGTAAAATATGTTGCTTTGAGAGAACAAAAAGAATACATCCAAAACGCCATCATCGATGCACAATGTCCAACAGCAGGAAATGTTTTTGTTACTCCAAACTGAAAAATAATAATTGTTTGGTTGCCGGGACACTGATAAATTCGCTTTACACTTGTGGTCAGGTCATTAGTTCCTTCTCAACGCCACGGCAAAGTCGAAGGAGAAAGAAACATTTAATCAATCCATCTCTCATAGAAACGTTCAGAAAGGAATACGAGTAGAAAACACGGCAGATTTCAGAGAATTTGAAGTTTTATATTACTAACTGAGAAATGGAAGATGATACTTCAGAACATTAATAGATGTGTGCCATTCCACAGACGACGATAATAATCCAAACTGGCAGAATTCGATTCTGTCAAATGACAAACGGAAAATTACATAATTGTTAATAACAGCTAATTGCACTCGAAAGTCAAAGTTCTCACAACAAAAACACAAATCAAGTATTCGATACCAGAGTAGATGCTGTAAACACTTTTACGACTTCATTATTTAACGAATAAAACTTTTATTTGAATACCACACTAGTCACGCACAGAAAGCCTACCAGGAAAATTTCATGATGTATGAAAGAAGTCAAGAACACACAACTGGAAGTTGGGGAAGCTCGACTACAGTCTTGATTGCAGACAATGATGCACACAATCATGTTGGATTTAGCGATCGCCAAAAGAAATTTCAACAACCACGCAATTTAGAACTGATGGATGGCTTGCATTAGGACATGTGGGTGTTAGACATGTATTTGATGACATGGTGTGTAATTTAAAAAATAGTGTTATATTTTAAACTTCATGTTGACCATTAAAGATAAATGTCATTGAAGTAAGACTTGACGTGCGTCATATGTCTGTCTGACTGTATCCATGAACATGCTAAACGCAAAGCGACAACTCTTCCCTGAATTTATTTCTTTTTTCTTTCTTTAAATTTGTATTATTTGACAACTGTGTTCTTTCTCTCTATTATAATACTTTGACGAACGAAAAATATGAAATTCACATCCTTCCTCTCCACATCAAATCATTTCCCTTTCTTAATCAATAAGCTATATCTGACTCTTGGATTTTATGTCTTGTACGCTTTAGTTGTCTAAAAATGTTACTTACTGTTCAGCCAATATGCTTTATACTTCCCTTTGACTACGATCTTTTATGGTATGTTACTCTTATGTTCAGTCATAGAATAAAATGGAGGCCACTCCAAAAGTTAACATTTATTTATTAACATTTTTTATGATGCCGTGTATATCAGAGAATATATGTAGAAGTATAAATTGCCTTATTTTCGATAATCGTTTTCTGAAATATGTTTCATATTAAAACAAGTTGTTATCGAATCCGTTAAAATAACGGATAAATGAAATTACTACATGCTTTCCGATCTCTGTAGGAGTGACTAAAATTGTAATTTAAGCTAATTGGCTGGTATTTTATATTCAATTTTGTATCCCCCTCCCACCCTTTGCTCATAAAGTCTTTTCTACATCAAGGGAAATTTAATTTTTGGATTCCTGAATTGTTTATGATGTTGCAGGTTGATTGTTCAGTTTCCTACCGATATCTTTTGTTCGCAATTCACGCACAGCCGTACATCATCTGTTTTACTTGAATAATGTATTCCTTATCATTGTTTTGGTCTAGTAATGTCATCTTTCTGACGTTATTGGATTGCCTTTATTTATAATTAATATCACAGCTTTTGTTTGAAAGTCCCCAAAAGCCGCGCACGTTCTATTTCTTTGGAATGATGCAGTGAGTTGTTAACTTTTCATTATTAATTTTCTAGCAACGTCATGATCATCTATTTTATATCTTTTCATTGGGGAAGATTCTATAAAACGTTCACATAGAATCAGATTGTATTACTTCTGCAAGAAAGTTGGATTGAACATAAAGGTCTCAAGACTTTTAGGAAAACGTAAAATTGAGACATCTGCATTTGGAGTTTGTACACTTAAGTTATTATACCATCTGTATAGTGAATATATATTTTAATTTAGTGTAATATACACCTTTATACGAGTACAAAGTTACCTTGTCAGTACAACTGATAGAAACAAGAAGATGAAAGTTCCATCTGAGATAGTCAACTTTCTAATAATTGGCCTTTTTTCTACATTTCGTGTGGGGTCGGCATTAGAGAGCTACTTCTGTGAATGTATTGAACGACCAAGTCTTAAAAACAAAATATGCAGAAATCGCCTGCTATGGACAGTGAATGAGACACAAGAATCTCAGTGCTTCTTGAAATGTTTAAGAGGCGGTGAAGAATGCCGGGCTATTTTCCACAATGGTATAGCAAACACATGTCAGGGTCATTCTTTGGTTTTGACTGAACTAGATGATTGCCATGATGAAGAGGGATCCAACTACTATCAAAAATGCTCAAGTATGTACGTTTTTCTGTCTGTCTGCATGCATGTATGCATATGTCTGTCTGTCAGTATGTCTGTCTGTCAGTTGTCTTCATGTATGTATGTATGTATGTATGTATGTATGTATGTATGTATGTATGTATGTATGTATGTGTGTATGTATGTATGTATTGTGAGGGATACTCAATTTATAATTTTATGAAATTTTGTTTCTCCCTGATATAACATTTTAATTCAGTCGGAAAGTAATGCAAATACTCATTAAATGCAACATTTCAATCCCGCGATATTCCTGTAAATTTTCAATAATGACATGAACAAATTTAGTTTAAAGTTTTACATTTAATAAGTGTTACCATACTGTACCAATACATTTCTTTCCTCACGATTTTTAATTTTTGCTACTGCTTTCATGTCCTCGAAACCGATCTGTACATTTCCCTTCGACCTATTCCAAAATACAAGACCATACAATATAATGTGGGACAAAGACATTCTCAACATTGAATAATGAGAAAGTCTTAATTTGGATCAGGTGTAAATGATTTATGCAAGTCTTGTTTGTTTCGTGGGGGGTGGGGGTCTTTCAATGTGAAAAGGCTTTATTACGCATCTGTAAACGTAAAGCCTAGACTGAAATGTTACAGGTCATTGTTGGCGACTGTGCAATAAGCGATCAAATGCGTGAAATGTTGACATTTTGATTTCACTGTGACTTGAAGCATGAAATGTCATGCTCAATTCATTTGAAATAGATACAGATATATTCTTCTTCGTTAGGAAGGCATAGTGTTATTGATAATTTTAATGTCTATAATATGCGTATGCGAATTCCGTCACGCAAAACAACTTCTAACAAAATCATCAAATCCTCTGTGTTAAAACAGTTCTCTTAAAATCAAGCATGTATCAAACACACACACACACACACACACAAACACACACACACACACACACACACACACACACACACACACACACAGAGTTACATATTTCCGAAACCTTGCAAGCTGTATTTTATTGATGAATTTGTTAATATCACAATGTTACGAAATTGAAGTTGACGGGCTGGTGTTAGATCTGCACAAACTTGAGTGGAAAATTACTTGTGTTGATTAGTTTATCACGTGATCTTAATCTTCATCAGTGCAAAGAACGTTCAAAATATTCATATTCAATTCGCAAAGCATCTTTTATTTCCGACAGGCAAGAGGAAGAGAAACTGTCAAGAAATTCTATGTTCAGGACAACATGCTACAGGAATTTACACAATATATCCTGGTGATGACTCGAACGGTGTGAGTGTTCGGTGTGATATGGACACAGACGGAGGGGGCTGGACAGTATTCCAACGAAGAGTGGACGGGTCAGTTGATTTCGATCGTTTATGGACTGATTATAAATCTGGCTTTGGGAATGCAACCACAGAGTATTGGCTAGGACTTGATAACATACATAAACTGACTTCACAAGGAAACGTAATACTTCGTGTTGATCTCATCGCTCCGGGACCACCGAAACGATCAGCGTATGCAGTGTACTCCAAATTCACAGTAGGTGATGAAAGCAGTGAATACATTCTGACCGTTGCTGGATATTCCGGAAATGCGACAGACCATCTGTATGCACATAATGACATGAAGTTTAGCACCACTGACAACGACAACGATATGGCAAGCTATAATTGTGCTGTTGCATATCATGGAGGTTTTTGGTTTAATAACTGCTTTAAAGCTAACTTAAATGGCTTGTATGTGTCAACAAGCCGTTGGACTGGAATTATTTGGGACACTTTTTCCGGAGTAGACGTGTCCCTGACATACACAGAAATGAAACTGAGATAGAGTATGTATGGATGAACTACTTTTTAACCTCATTTTTTATTTTATTAAATGCCGGATTAGGTGCAAAGTGCTTGTCAATATCTTGGTTTTTATTCCTTTGTAAGACATATCGGTAATGTCAATAATGATCTAAACAGAATGTTTTATATATAAATAAATAGTATAATAGCATATCTTCCGACAACATTTTTACTGTCATGGATTATGTCCACCAGATAAGTAATCTCCGGTGTAATGTTTTCTTGTGTATTTGATTAATCTCTAATAATGTTGTGGAAGATACATTTATCCCCCAAAATATCTAGACGTCTGTAACTATTCGAAATGGAGATTAGGGCAAAGTAAAAGGGACATCATCTTCATTGTCCTTCTCTAATTCGGATTAATGTCGTTGCCATGTTGTTAAATTTCATGATAATGTTACATATACATAAAAATAGCTGGAATAAGTGTGCATAATTTACATTTTTAACGTAGCTTTAACAATTTCTCAGTCATATCACGTATGCAGTGTGACAGTTTATAGTGATGTCTAGCACTGGACATCGTGCTGCAGAAATGTAGTATGATGTTTCTACCCAGTGACATTATCATGACACCTTGGCTGACCAGTCCTAACACTAACCTCTTAACGCTGGGTGCCAAGAGAGGCAGCTGTTAGTACCATTTTTAAAAATCTTTAGTATGAATCAGCTGAGACGGACGCTCCAACCAGTTAGGCCACCGGAGCGGTCTAATGGCGAAACAAGCTATTGTACTCTTAAATTGAGATATTGAAAGCTAGTGAAATTTTCGAAAAAATGGCAAAAATATATATATGAAAAAACGTTAATATGGGTTTTTTGTCCTATTTTTTACTTTTGTGCAAAAACAGTTCACTTGAAACATATCTGACAAATACGCCATGAAGTCTGTTAAGGCAGAATGTTCAACGGCTATTTCCCCGTCATCAAATAAGATTGCCAAGAATTTCTTAGTGATTACTGTGTTCCATATATAGTAATTAATCGGACGATTTCAAAGGTAAATGTTGCATAATAAGCGGATAGATATTTGTTCCCCTCATTACTTCTAACATCCTGCATATAACCAAATCAGTTCACACATTATTCGACAGCAGATTTGGGTCGGTATTAATGTATTGTTGCAATAGACTTATAAGCAAGTACATACTGTAAAATCAAAGGAATGTCGGTTAGGAATATTTATTGGACTGCTTGATATAAAATACAACATGTATAATTATACCTGAGTTCATTATATTTCTTTACAAAATAATCTACATGCAGAGGACGAATAAGAGAACATTTTCCTGGATAACGGCAAAGAATTGATTCTATGAACCTTTCTGTGATGTAATGAACTTAAATCTGGTACCCACTGAATTTTAAAGTTTGATATTCACATCTACTACTTCCTAGACGTAAGGAGAGCTTTGTATATGGTAAAATGTATAACATACTTATAGAACATCTTTTGGGGCATTTTCATTGATATTATTTTCTCGTGCTCTCACTGACAATATATGTTAATCCGCTATTTGTACTTTGTTGCTAAGCACGAGCTGTGCAGTGATCTTGGCTATTAACATCATTTGTAATTTTTCTATAAATAGCTATAGGTAACTGTAGATTTTGTTCTGATCTTGTCCAGCGTTCGTAGCAGTAGAACGTTCAAGATTGGGTTACATTCTTGCAGTTTCCAAGATTAAAACGTATCAGTCCATATTAAATCTACGTTGTAAAGATACATCGTTCCAATTAGAATCTGTCAGATTTGACTGATGTTTGGAGATTCCATTACAAATATTCACAAATGATTAATAATATAATTTTACTTTCGGTTGATCTATGCGAAGGCAAACGAATTTCATGACGGTCTATATAATTATATCAAGGATATAAATTGTTCTTTTTGCTTCAGAAATTTATGTCCGTATTGAGAGAGAGAGAGAGAGAGAGAGAGAGAGAGAGACGTTCCCATTTTTATGTCAATTTGGGACATATAACACCTATTCGTATCAATGTTAGTTAGCGGATTATATTTCCAATTCTTCTGTTTAATACCTTACGGGCAGATCAAACTTGCTAACATAAAATATTTCAGTGAGACGAATTTCTAATATATATACTGATAGCCTCAAATATCTAGAGTAATAGAAACATGGCTGTCTTGTGATAGGCAGTATGTTTCCTACATGTAGACTAAGAAATGTTTTGATCAATTCTTTTATTTTCCTAGGGTTTTTTTTGTCATCTCTAAGTTATGTCCATTTTCGGTAAAGTTCTACACATAACAATCAGATAACTGTAAAAAAAATCGACTCTCAAGAAGTAAACTCAAACAATATTGTGTCTCCTACCCAAAGAGTTCTCTTCACTTCGTTACAGATACGACATAGTTTTATTCTTTGTAAATTTTAAATTTTACCACTTTGCTCGTTGTAAAATATTTAATTATTTTCTTACATAGTAAGTCAGCATAATAATGATAGTTTTTGGAAAGCGTTGTAGACATTGGTGCACATTGATATTTGTCAAATTATAAATATATGTAATCCTACGTTATTTTTTATGTGTGATAAAATATAGTGTTTCACTAATTGCTGTATCTTTATTGGAAATGTATATCTAGTGTTCAGGAATATATAGAAACGCTAGGAAAAATCTCTTAGTAAATTTGCCAATACAGGTTGTGGTTATAACATTATTGTTGTTTTATGCGGGGGTCGGGTGGGGGTGGGGTGGTGATAGTAAATGTTGTCAGCTACGTCTCCTACAATAATTTATTTAGAATTTATTTATTTAGAGATTTTAACTGTGACTTTGCGTTATTTATTGTTTACAATTCGACATTTTGTATTATTTAAATGAATACACAATGATTGGAGTATTTTATTTAAATATTATTTTCCTACTGCAACTCAACTGCATGTTGACTACGTTTTGCTTAAATGAGTACATACTAAATTTTCTGAATTTTATATTTTAAATAGAGGATTCTTCTGAAATATTCCGCATATAGTCATTTAGTTTTATTTTCGCTTCGGTTGAAATAAAAATATTTTTCTTCATAAGGTGTTTTAGATTTAGAATGTTGTTTGGATTTAATAAACCATAATTGTGTCAGCAATCCTAAGACTTATCTATCTTTGTTAAAATGGTATCGAATATTAATGCCAGACTCATCCCCGCAAAAACGAAACGACCCACTCATATTTCCTTTGATCGAGTCTGTTGAATACTGAACATCACTCAAAATTACTGGCCAACACTGATACCAACTGGCAAACACTGACATCAACTGCCCAGCACACACAAATACTGACCAACACAATAAAAACCGATCAAGACATGCATTTAATGTCCAAAGATGGCGGTCAGTGACAGAGATAGAAAGTAGCGCTGAAACAGCGAAACTAACACGGACTTTAGCGGGGACAACAAAAATCCAAACCATTGTAATAGAGTAATCGAGAAAGAATACTCCCATTACGACATTGAAATGGATTTCAGCTGTGACTACAAAACAATCCGAACAATAAATAAAATTTAAACATATCATAAAAATAATTAAAACATTACGAAACATGGAACTTATCGTGGAATATTATATTAATAATCAAGAGATAATATAATCCTAACACCATGACACTAAATCAACCAGTACCTACACATCCAACTGTATATTCAAATGGTCAAAACTAAGCTTTGGTGGTCTGAACTGACAAAACGAGATATGTTGGGACTAAAGGAAACTAAAGGAACAAATTCCAATTTACAAATTGATAGTACATCTGATAGCCCGACACCTAGTCAGACACTCTATGTCTCAAAATAAATCCTACATTTCTACCAATGCAGATCTTGTGAGTAGATGTAGATATTCTAATCATTAGAAAACCATTGAAATCAAACATATATTTCGTAATTTCAGTAAAGCATTGCTAAGTTATTCACAAGAAGCTCCTTGTCAGACACGATCGTCATGGTTTACAGGGCAATACCCTATACTGTATCAGATCCATCTTTAAAAGTCGCACTCAAATTAATGCTCTTAGTATTATCCAATGAATTATCCTTTATATGTGATATTTCGCAAGCCTCCATCTTAGCCTCTGTTCTGTTCGATTATGCATAGATAACCAGCCTGCAATACACAATCAGACTTTTTCTTGCAGATGATACTGCCGTTTACCTAACTGTTTGGCATATAGAGCTCTATATCAGACTCCAAACAAATGGATTACATCGATAGGAAAAGGTATCGGTAATAGATAGATATTAGATAGATAGATAGATAGATAGATAGATAGATAGATAGATAGATAGATAGATAGATAGATAGATAGTGTCACAGAATTAGGCGAAAATTGAATTTATTTTCTTCTTGAATTACAAACTAATTTCACCATTTGTTTTGTTTCGTCGTACATGTGTTACCTGGGGTGAATAAGTGGTTTTCTCCAAGTTAAGCGGCGTGTAACGATTTGCATGTGCCTGACTTCGAATCACATGAAGTCCGGAACATTAGATTCACGGGGTGCACGGTAATTTTGCCGTGAATTCTGCTCACCTATTTGAGGATATATAAGGCAGAATATTTCTGATAAATATTACGGGACCAAAAATATCTTATCACAGGAAAGATAGCTCGTCATACTATCTCCAGCTAAAGGGGTGAGTGTTAAATTTATATTTCGTTTTATTGTGAATTTTATTCAGTTTATCATTTCATATAATGATGCCTTTATTACAATGCATATTTTAAACGTGGAATATTTGGAATTACTAGTCACTATTAGACTTTAAATGCAATAGCGTAATCTAAGGTTTAGATTATTTTTTTAAGACAACTATTATTAGTCTGGTTTCTTTATTGTAGCTGATAACATCTCTGATAACGTGTTTGATATCGTAGCTGATTTGTTGCGGAACATCTCTGAATTGTAGCTGAACGTCTCTGAACGTCTCTGAATTGTAGCTGGATGTGATTGATTGTGCCGTGATTGTGCTGTTTAATTCTGCGATCGAATTGAGGTATCTGACTGTCTGTTTGTCGGATTGTCTGTCCGTCTACATATGTCGTGACGTGTAAATATCCGGAAATCTAGAAATCCGAGTGTCGGAGCTATCTAGAGGTGTAAACATCCGGGGTGGCATCTAGGTATTTGACAACGTTGGTTCTAGTAGATGCTGTATGCTGTCTGTACGTATAACTGTGGTGGATCCGTGAAGGGCAAACGGCCGATAAAAGTATTGGTCAACCCTAGGTATTCGGGGAAACTGGGCGGCGATTCAACAGTTGGTGAATCGTACGGTTATACAGGGTCGAGACACATGTGTGTGTTGCAATTGTAGTACAATTGAATACATTGTTATATTTACATAGTTACTTCAAATCACAATAGTATTTCAAGGGATTGAATGAATCTCAATAAAAGTTAGCAACTTGATTAAATACATGTATATGTTCGTGCTAGTTGTCGGAATCCATACGTGCGATAGTATAGTTTGATGTTTTGTATTTGTTATCGTAATTTATACTTGCGGTAATATAACTTTTGTAAAGGTTCCTTGGATCTGTGTATAGTCCAAGAGATTCCTTTGTATCTGTGTTTTATTTTGTATTAATATTAATTTTATTCATGTATTGTGAATGGTTGTGAGTGTAATTGTGGGTTGAACGCATGAGTTATTGTGTTGATACATCATTATTTTTCATTAATAATTTATTTCATAAATTTATATTTTCTTTCACATATTGTGTTTGTGTTGTTCATTTAATCCACCATCCTCTCGGTAACAATTCTGTTACAGATAGATAGATAGATAGATAGATAGATAGATAGATAGATAGATAGATAGATAGATAGATAGATAGATAGATAGATAGATAGATAGATATATAGATAGATAGATAGATAGATAGACCTACAGACAGACATATATGACATTATCTGGAGCAAACTTTCTGAACATCGTATCTAGAAACATGGTTTAGCTCATAGCATGCATTGACATGATATGACAGCACGCGTGAAAGAACGCATCTCAGAAAGCGAAGCTGTAAAAGAGTTGACTTATTAAATGTTGTTTGCTCCTAATACAATGTTGTCGTCTCAATTGTTTTATCGAACGAGTGGAAGGGTGGAGACCAAAGACCACAAAAATACAATTGTGAAATTTTGATTTCCAATAACATTAGCTGATAATAATACAAAGAGGGATTTTGTTTTACCAGTGTTTGTTTAATACAATGAAGGTCTTGAGAGCAGTGGACAAGTGTGTCAGGTTCTTTAATCCAGCAGTGAAGAAGCTGACAATGAAACGTCTCCTTATATTACTTATCTCATAAACATTTTCAGTCATGTGTTATTATAATGACTGTAGCAGCTTAGGGCGGTTAATTATTGCAGGCGGAAGTAAGGAATAATAACGATAACAGTAACAATAATAATATGATGTTTGTTCCCTCGCAAGACATGCACTGGAACGATTGGTCAGTTTGATGAACAATCATTTAATTAGTTAACGAAGTCGTTCAAAACCTGGCGTTTGTTGATTTCAGCTTTGTTTTAAGTGGATAGATTCTAATCTGGACACTTTATTGTCAAAAAGGTTGACAAAACATTTTGCCTGGCCTTGTGTTATACAGATTGCTTTAAATGTTTAATTTTGTGTGCCATCTTGATAAAAAAATTTATTACGAAATTATAGGACTTTGCGGTAAAAAATAAACAATGTTAATAATTGTTCTACATACTTATAAATGTAAAACAATTAAATACGCCATCGGAAAGTCAAAATTATATGGATGAGGTCAATATTGTGTTTTTAGGGGCCCCGAGTGGCCGGGTGGTCTAAATTGCTCTCCGTTACGGAACACTTCCATCTCACCTCTGTTTGCGTGGGTTCGAATCTCAGATTCGGCCAATGTGAGTATGTGAGAAAGCTTGTCAGAAGATTCTCGTAGGTCGGTGGTTCATAAAGGGGGGTTTTCCCGGGTTCGTCCTCCACCATTAATATTGGCCGTCAAGTATATATAGCCTATCGTGTGCTGAACATGGCGTTAATTCCTGCAACAATACAAAATAATTCCTTTGTCTGTCAAAAGAAAAGACTTTGTTTCACAATGTTCAAAACGTCAAGAGAAAATGAATCTCTAAAATGAACGGAAATAGAGAGACGCAAATAAACGTTAAAGAAAAAGGTATTAGTCTTCAGAGTGCCCTAAGAAGACAGATAAAAACTAGAACGAGGTGTGCACTTCAGAACCGAAACAGAAGAGGATCCCATACGCATCAAGAAATTCAGCAGGAAACGGGAGAAGAGGAAGAACCCATGCCAGGGAAAAATTTAAAACAGAAAATAGACGATGAAGGAAAGAAGTAAATATACTTTTGTGATATGTGAGATTTCATTGTTTCTGATTCCAAGTGTGTGTTTTTGTGTGTGGTGGTTGGTGACTGTATGTGTGTATGATTTGGATTTATAACGTAGCTTTTAACAATGTTTCAGTCATATCGCTACGACGTCTGCAGTGAGGCAGTTTATAGTGATGTCCAGCACTGATGCATCATGCTGCAGACACATAGCATGTTAGCATGATGTCCCACCCAACTACATTATCCCGACGTCAAGCCGACCACTTCTAGCGCTATCATCTTAATGCTGAGCGGCAAATGAGGCAACTATTAGTACCAGCCATTGGAATGACTCGGGAGATCGAACCCACGTTCTCCAGCATCACCATTCAAGAGAATATACTATAAAAGAGAAAATAAGACTCTTTGTACTGAAGTGTGTTTGTTTTCATTAATATGTATAAAATACTCAAACATTCACACACACACACACACACATACACACACACACACTCACACACTGTATTATGCATGAGTTAAAGTTTCTAAAAGATATATGTGGCTATGAAAAACACCACTGGCAATTTTAATTTGTATCTAATTTCTTCAAAATTATTGTTGTTGTTGAAGGAAATTCGAGGAGAACATTCCCTTCTAACCATAAATTCTACGAATTTAGTTAAAACAATTGAATAAACAGATGTTCTGACATAGACTGCGACTCTGCAGTATAATAAAATGATTAAAAATGTTAACGCTAGAATGAAATATAGTTTTAACGCTAGAATGAAATATAGTTTTAACGCTAGTATAAAACAGTTTTAACGCTAGCATGAAATATAGATTTAACGCTAGTATGATATACAGTTTTACGCTAGAATGAAATATAGTTTCAACGCTAGTATGAAATATACTTTTACGCTTGTACGAAATATATTTTGTGTATAAACAGGCTCAAAATGTTTTGATTTTAGTTAATTTTTCTCTTCAACGTTCTAACAGAAATAACAGTATGTTATTACGTTTGACGGTTATTACATATTCTTCCACATGGAAAAATGACACTAATATATGAATGCGATTTTGCTAGATGATAAGGAGTCTAAGTACATTCCATTAATCAATTTTTATAATCATAAAGAATTCCTGAAATCCAAAATTTGTTCAATGTAAAATTCACTTAATTTAGACCAGCCTTTTTTGCTTTAATTACATCTACGTCAGCGTTTGTGCTGTCAGCCCATCCAATCGTCCATCAGTAATATAAACAGTACTATCAATATGGTATGTAATACTCAATACATACATGCATGCATACATACATACATACATACATACATACATACATACATACATACATACATACATACATACATACATACATACATACATACATACATACATAGCCATATTGCGTCATTGTGCCTCAGATTCTAAGCACGACATAACCAGAATGTATGCTAGTGTTAAATCATCTACCATCTTTAGCTGTCTGTTATTTAAACCAGCTTAGTTTGTCTAAGTAAAGCTCGCTTCCAGATATTGGTACGACCATATGCTCTTAAACCAACTTACTGAGAAAAAAGAAAAACAACACGTTCTGTAAAATTCAACAAATAATTTATTTCCCTATATTTCAAAGGGAAATTTGAAAAGAGCGTACAGTATTGCGAATTAAATCCCAAAGAGTTATAAACGTTTTATCAAAATACAATCGTATGAAGTTCCAATTGAATTCCAATGGATTAGGATTTTTAACGTAGCTTTAACAATTTTTCAGTCATATCGCTACGATGTCTGCAGTGAGGCAGTTTATAGTGATGTCTAGCACTGATACATCATGCCGCAGACATGTAGCATGATGTCTCACCCAGTCACATTATCCTGACACCAGGCCGACCAGTCCTAACACTAACCTCTTAATGCTGAGCGTCAAGCGAGGCAGCTGTTAGTACCATTTTTGTAAGTCTTTGGTATGACTCGGCCGGGGATCGAACCTACGACCTCCCACTTCCGGGGCGGACGCTCTAACCACTAGGCCACCGGAGCGGTTCTCGAATATGGTAATGCCAAAATGGCCTGGATTGTGCTGATGTAGTCTTTTGATGTATCACTATATTATAATCCAAAAATTTCTTGTCTGAATAGATATGATTTCTAATTAACGTTTCTGTCCAAGAATAGTATAGATGAGCCGTTTGCATTTAAAGAGAATAATAATTTAAATAAATAATTTCACCAAAATAAAAAAATGAACATAAACAATTATGATTCAGCTTCAACGTGTTAAGGCAAAAATCAATTGCACAACATTATATCAAATACTAAGCCACAACAATAAAACCAGAATGTTAGTTCATATTTCATTTCTAGAACATACTAAGCTGTCAACAAGATCAGGTCTATTACTATCATTATAATAAAACAACATAATACACATGTCGAACAGCAGGTTGTTACATCCAGGAATATCAATGTCCTAAACACAGATTAAGACAAATATAAATATTTCCATTGATAATTATCCTAATATCCATTCTATACTACAAGAAAAATAATAGTTACGTAATATGTTGTTTACAAAATCATTGTCTACAGTCAGGTAGACAGTGAACATGATTTTAGACAAGGTCAAGTACAAAATACTAATGTGTGTAACATATAATCATTAGGAAAAGCCAAAAAATCTTAAAAATTAAATATACATAACAATATGTGGAGTCTATAGCCCAAGTCATGCTAACTCGAAGACTTTTTCGCGATTCAGTGAAAGAACCGATGTTTGACATCTGCTAGAATAACATGGAAACTCTGCTACAATGTTGATTGAGGATTCCAAATTTCAAATTCTTGTTATTAAGGATACTTGAAGATGACATGCACTTAAGAATTTAAATTTTACGGAAATATTTAGCAAAATGCCATGCATAGATAATCTAATGCAGCCTGCATTCTATATGATTTTTAAATTCTTATACATAACGATGTTTACTCAAATAAATGCATTATAATCATAACTAACGCAAATCTTTTAACGCCATTTCTAAAGATATTTTTGTGTCAACACATGATCAAACTGTATTATTTTATTATTTAATGCATTTTTTATGTTGTCTTTCCAGCACAAAAAAATAACATTAAGTTATTTAGTCTGAAGGCTGCGTCCGATTCGTCCCCAATGAAAAAAGACACAAATATACGATCCATACTCTGCTAGAAATCCGATAATAAAGAGTTCCAGCTGACTGCTTTATTTCAATCAAAATTGAATATGCACGATTATGCGTTAATTGCGAACAATAGCCATCAATTGGAAAACTAAATAATTCATGAAATCCAAATTGTGTTCAATTTACCAAAAAAATCACATGAGATGTTATGGTTAAAAAAAATCAAATATCTAAACTAGAATGTTAGCTTAAATTATATTTGCCTCAGCTTTTGGTTATTCAGCACATTCAGACGAAAGTAATATACTGTTTGCGATAATTTTGTGTATATATTATTTTTATGGATCTGATAACTACTTGTTTTAATATAATGTATACTTCTACGTCCATCATATTTAAACACCAGTATCAAAACCATCATCCTTTCATTTATGACTGAACTAATGCCAAGAAAAATCCTAGTCACATACAAAACAGAAGAAGATAATGGTTGAACAGACATAAATATTGGTCTACTGAAATCATTAATGCACGAAACTCCAGCCTGTAGATACGACAGTTACTAGACTAGATATTTTCAGCTGTTTATTATCTTTCAAGAGTTTTCAGTATTCGTCTTTTTATTCTCTGGATGTACTGCACTATACAAAGAAAAAATAATGTTGTAGAAAATTAGGCAATTCTACAAGGAAATTGAAACGAAACGGCGATCTAAAGTAGATGGAGACAAAGGAATTTGCTTGTTTTTATTTTCTTGCGTTTTTGTGGAACATAGAAACAAAATGATGATATATAGCAAAATCAAGTCAAAAAAATAAATTCATGGAAACATTTTTAGTGTTCAGTATATTCATTTTCTGCAGGTACTGTCAAATTGATATTTTTAAGGTAACTTTAATTATTTGCAAATTCTTCTAATGTTTTGAATAAACTCAAAACTCCCCCGATAATGTCAGGTTGATCAGCCGCGATGTTTGCAGTGTATCTATGACGCAGTTAATAATTAATAATTGTTTAGCACGTTGCTGTTTACGCCATCACTCATAATAACGCAGATGGAAATCTACTGGTACCAGTAGAAAGTGTACAACAAGTGTAAGTCTGTCAAGAAGTATTTCATGGTATATGGTACAATCTTGTGTACGTTAAATTGTTCGTACCCTTCTGATATGATATAAACATGGCAGAGACTTTTTGTTTTTGTTTTTTATCTTTATTGTTTGTATTGTTTATCGCTGTTAATTTTCCTTGTCTCCTTTGGAGACATTATTTGTTGTTGTGTTTTATTTTATTAGGGATGGGGTCGGGGTGGGGGGGTGGCTTGAAGCGACAGCAATGATGGGGACTACTGGAGGTATAAAAACGGTCAAAATGTAATCAAGTCCTCAAGGAAGGATCTTTACAAGGAACAACATTCGGGGCTTGTGCATTATATTTACTCTCTAAGGGATAGTTGAAAGGTTCTGAATATTAATGTACTATATAGCAGACTTCTGTATTATATCAGCTCATAGTACCATTATGCACACCTGACTATTAAATAACAGCTTTAATTCACTTAATGGTATGTTCTTTCTAAACTGGAAGACTGCACTTCAATAAGCATCTTTGTTTTCAATTCCTCCATTCCTCCGTGCATCTTTGATAACGGGATTCAGCCGAAAATGACTTGGAAATATATGATGCATGTATGGAGTATTTCCCAAACTGTCCATGCCGTCCTACTTCAGAAACTGCCACATCGGAAGTATTCAAGTGTGAAGAATGATCGTTGATAAATGGAGACGTCGTCTACGGGCGCGCCAACGGCTGGTTGGATAGTGTTCTAGAACTTTATGCACCATTTTGTATGCATAAATGTCCGTCATAATGGCAAAGTCAATCACAGGCACCGAAACGATGGGCCTTTTACATCTCAAACTAATGCGCATAAAACCTTTGACAGTCCGACTACGTCGAACAATTTGTAGTCTAACTTGTATATTGTATCATAACTTAATTGTTTATCTCACTTCTAACATTTGTGCAATGAATTTTCAAAAACTAAAAACGTTTTCAATTAGTGTTCCTTGTAAGGAGTGGGTTGTGTTATTGGCAATTGCCGCCAAAAAGAGTTCGCAAACTTTGAATGGCGAAAACACTTCTGATAACATCCTCAAAGTTTCATAACCAAGACAGCTGTCTCTTGGCTGTTATATATAATGTAGATTTTCTTTACATAAATTGTAATTTTGTATATGAAGACGTTCATTAATAAACAGAGAAACTAAGCATACCAATAACATTGAAACTATGTTATATTCCTTACAAAATGAGCATATATATTCAGGAAGATGCCACACGATCCCACTCCCACCCCCAAATAGATAACGTATTACTACTGTCTGTTATTACAGTTTGAAGTAAAATGAATATCTAGTAATAATTGTGAATTAAATCTAATCTGAAACCAATTATTTGAGGACGAGTTATTCGTCTTAATGAAAGATAAAACATTTCGGACAATCGTTATCCTCTATTTCAACATATCCGGTGTGACCATTGCCTCTTGAAGTAACAAATTAATCAATTGTTTAAACACTTGTGCTGTCAAAATACTTTTACTCCGCTGTACTGTCAAGTAGTTTAAAGCAGATACAAGGATACGCGAGACTGATATTAGTCTTAAATCACCGTTTGTAGGTTATCCTATTACTGATGTATGAAGTATTGGGTATTCTAATGTATGTGTTTGAATTGAAGAAAAACGAACGCTGACACCGGTTAATATTAAACCACCCTCCCCTAGAATACACTAAGCGTTTAAGTGATCTAATTTTAAAATAAAACTTACACACATAAAACAAACATACACTTGCTTGTCGAGGTCCAAATACCTATCGAATCCCTACCAATGTTCTCCACGCCATTACAACCTTCAAAAGCAATACCATTTAACACGGAAAATAAAGAAACATTCCAGCTCCGTAATAAACAAAGTGGTAGAGAAACCCCTACACTGAATGATAGTATCCACTCAAGCATCAGTTATGGACATAATGAATGACAACTAACTCTTGAGAGAAGAGAACCTCACTAGAGTTAGTAACAGAGATTCTTAACATCCTCCTTAACCAAGGTAATTACGCATGAAGAACAAAACACAAAATAATTATACAAGTAACAAGAAAACATCAAATAACATGCAAGTAAACAACAAATATCAACCAAAGGAACAGTAATAAGAATCACTCAAATAGATTTATCAAACAATGTAATATACAAGAAACGAACCACGCTGAACTATTGATCAAGAAATTACTATTGACAGGTCACCAATAAATGCTAACTTCACAAACTATGAATGGAGAAAAGTAACTAATAGGAATGAAATCCATCGCTATCCGGAAAAATCAATTAGGATATGAAATATATGACAATTTACCAGAAAATATGGAAATAATTATGTTCGACCATCTTAATCTAATATGCCAGACAGGAAACATTCCACTTAAATCGAATTTGCAATACCAAACCCAGGAAAAGATCTGATAACTATCACTTCCTACAGACCAATCTCCATAACTAATAATATGTGTACAATTATGGACATAATTATTAATAACAGACTCAAGAATCACATTGATAGAAAGAACCTTCTTGCAACCAATAAATGTGGATTGGGGAACAAAAGATCAACTGCTGATCAACTTGTTCGCTTTGAAACGAGTGATAAACTAGCGTTCATTTCTAATCGCAAATGTGATATACATTTAATCGCCATCTTTTCTGATCTATAAAAAGCATTCGAACTTGTTTGGACCAAAGAGGTCATTACCAAACTTAATCAATACGGAATTATCAATAACTTGCATCGATGGATTGATAACTTTTTAGCCGGTAGAAAAATTAAAACAAGAGTAGACAATCAATACTCTGACACAAATAACTTAGTTGCATATTTATTAAGTGTCCTCATTCTGTCCAATAAGACAATTCAAATCGCAGTGACAACCTTTTTACAGGAAATTCAACTACTGACTAGATAAATTAAAGAAAATTAGATTGGAATCTTCACATATAAATTTTAAATTAAATGAAAAAGCATAGATAAAGCCAAAGAATACTTAATGAACGAAACAATAGTTATAATCAAATTAAGACCTAAATAAACCAAAAAATGACAGAAAGATTGAGAAAGCAGCAAGAAGGAAAAAACGCAAAGCAGACAATATGTAGAATTATAACCCCAATTATGGATCGCATTAAAGAATTTTAAACAAATTAATCGAATAAAAACTGGGAAAACTCTTCTAGCTAGCAGCATATGCATACATACATATAGAGAAAAAAATCAAGAAATAATAAATGCCTACATTGCCCTCTAACAGATGATCTAAAACATATATTTAATATTTGCCCAAAATGCCTTACCAAAACAAAGATTTAACAGGAAAAACAAACATTTCTTAAATCCCGTTGAATCTTAATAGATATCGTCGAGCAATGCATTAATAGTAACACAGTCATTACACACAAAAATATTATCGAATTTTTAAACTTTGCATGTATATACGATTCTGATTTTCCCCCAGAATTTCCCTTATAAGCCATCAAAACAACAAGGCAAATGAGTCCGACGAATTGATTCCTTGACAGGGAAACGGCTTGCTGGATCGAGATATTTTGGAAAAGCTGGAAAATCATCCACCTAGGGTCTTATGCCAATGCGCATACGGTGGATCATATGCCAACTGTGATGACTGGTCCTACCCTCACCCCCACCCCACCTCCACCGCCACGTTGCAGTTGTAACCATTTGAGCCAAAGCAATGATAATAGTAAAATGACTTGTTAAATAGTTAGTACATGTAAACAACCATAAGCAAATATGCATATAAATAACACAATAAAACTAGAAACAACGTTGGAAGGGACTTGTCCGTGAAAATGCATAACTCATATTTATATCTTGATCTTAAATTAGATATTTATTTAGATATTTATAAGGTGTCTTAATTATCCTGTTATCAGGTTCCGCTCCGCAATGAGACAATAGTTCGAAAAGGAAAAAGAATTTTTAAGTGATAAGACCCATTTAAGATATTAGACGACCAAAAGCCTAAGTCGTCATTCCAACGATGCAATGAATAGCTCTATTTTGTATATGTATTGGTGATGCTTAAGGATTCAAAGAAGAAAGTGACGTTCTAAGACAAACCGAGATGATGAAGTAAACAGATAAAAGGGAAAAAATATAAGAAAGCCAAACAGCGAATCAGATCACAATTATTAGTTTCGGTTCAGTAGAACTGAATAGTCCCAGTCTATTTAATGGTATGTTTTCCTGTCAGGTTTTGCTGGTGATGACGTAAGATTCTTCTTATGGATTTAAAGGTACTTGTGTGTGTGTGTGTGTGTGTGTGTGTGTGTGTGTGTGTCTGTGTGTGTGTGTGTGTGTGTGTGTGTGTGTGTGTGTGTGTGTGTGAGCATTTATCTGTCCAAATACATTTCCGATTAAGTTGCTCGGCAACAACTTCATAGTTTGTATTCTGGTAGAGAAGTGTCAGATTAAAAGTTTGTTCATGACGAAAGTATGTTCATGACGAAACTCACTAACTTCATTCAATGTTTTCATCTTTTATAGACGATTTTTTTCGTGCGTGGAAACGTTAGCATATTTTCACGTTTTCGTTATAAAAAAAACATTTTAAGAAAAAACCTAATTAAGTACCATTGCAAAGACCACAATAAGTTTTTACAAATTTACGACTTATTATCTTTCGGTTACCTCGCCTTGGTAAAATCATGCTTTGTGCTCCGTGCTTTCTTTGTTGTGATTTTATTGTCACGTGCAAGTTTATAATGAATCGTATATTTTACTTGAAAAGGACATAGGAAAAGAATTTATTCCAATGACCTAAGTGATGAGGTATGAGTACTGAAAATGTAAAAACTATTTCTATCGGTCATTCTTTATGTTGTAGTGTGCAAGTGTGTTTGAAGTTGAAGATAGTTGTTATGAACTAGCTTTGTCACTGATACTTTGCTATGGCACTATCGAAACGAAAACAAATTGTCTAAGAAACAATATGTATGACGCACATGGAAATAGTTAAGTGACTTTTTAACTTTTTACATGGACAACTCGAATCACGCTACCAGACACGTAGAGTGTGTACCATACAACAAACAAAGCCTTGTGAATCGGAGACATGTTGCATGATCTAGGGCAAGGAGCAGTGTTGGAGCTATATTATGATAACACAGAAAATCGATCTCAGTGTTGACTGAAGAACATGTATTCCAAATATTCTTGTTATTAAGAGATATTCCATCATACTGGCAAATCCAGTCACAGGTATCAAAACGATGGGTCTTTTATATCTAAAACTAATGCGCATAAAACCTTTGACAGTTCGACTACGTCGAATGATCTGTCGTCTAACTTGTATATTTGTTTATAACTTTTTGTTTATCACAAGTCTGATTCAGAAAAGTTAATCCATTCTGATCAACCATGCCTATTTCATTTCTTAAATTTGTGCCATAAATTTTCAAAAACTAAAAACATATTCAATAGTCTTCCTTGTAAGGAGTGGATAGTGTTACTTATAATTGCCGACAAAATGGGTTCGCAAACTTTGCCTGGTGAAAACACTTCGGATAACATCATCAAATATTCATAACCAAGACAGCTGTGTCTTGGTTGTTATATATAAAGTAGATTTTCTATTCATAAATTGTAATTTTAAATATGTGCTCAAGAAGGTGCCACTTAATTCGACCCCACCCCCAAAATATGTGAAGTATAACAACTGTCTGTTATTACAGTTTGAAGTAAAATGAATTTCTTGTAATAATAATAATGAATGAAATCTTGATCTGAAAAAAACGTTATTTGAGAACACGTTTTTGTCTTAATAAAAGATAGAACATTTCGGATAATCGTTATCTTCTATTTCACCATATCCAGAATGACCATTGTCTCTTGAGGTAAGAAAATAATAAATTGTTTAAACACTTTTGTTGTGAAAATACCATTTCAACGCTATACTGTCAAGTAGTTTAAAGCAGTTACAAGGATGAGCGAGACTGATGTTAGTCTGATACCACCGTTTGTCTGTTATCCAATTACTTATGTATTAATCCTGTTCGTCTGTTATCCAATTACTGATGTATGAAGTATTGGGTATTCCGATATATGTGTTTGAATTGAAGAAAAACGAACGCTGACACTGGTTAATAATAAACCATCCTCCTCTAGAATGCACTAAACGGTTAATTCTCTTAATTATGTGATCTAATTTTAATATAAAACTAATACACATAAAACAAACATACACTTGTCTGTCCAGGTTCAAAAACCTATCGAATCCATACCAATGTTCTCCACGCCATTACATCCTTCAAAAGTAATACCACTTAACACGGAATATAAAGAAACATTCCAGCTCCGTAATGAACATAATGGTAGCGAAACCCCTACACCGGATGATTTTATCCACTCAACAATCAAATATGGACATAACGATGGATAAATAACTCTTGAGAGAAAAGAACCTTACTAGAGATAGTAACATAGGTACTTAACATCCCCTTTAACCAAGATAATTACGCATGAAGGAAAAAAAAAACAGAAAAGAAGAATATCAAAAGAGACAAAAGTGTTAACAGCAAATAGCGATAAGATCAAAACACTACGAAGAAGAAAGACTTAAAAAACAATAAGATTTGAGAAAGAAGAAGTTACTTTAAACTGTTTATATTACTCCAAAGCAGGCAGAAAACAAAACGGAACAAGAAAGGAACAAGAAACATAAACACCAAGAAAATCAACCCACAACCATGCCGGAAAACAAATTGAATTGAAGAAAAGAAGGAAACAAACCAACTAGAAACGAAGGGATACTGCATGAAACAAAATGAAATATCAATCCTGGCAAGAAATAAGTATGCAGGAACGAACCAAATGAAAGCAGGTTGAAAACAATTAAAGACAAAATAGTTATAAAAGTAACAAGAAAACATCAAATATGAATGCAAGTAAACAACAAGTATCATCCAAAGGCATTCATGGTGCAAGTACATTAAAGTCATTGCAAAACAGGTCTGGTAAACATTTAAATCAAAAAATAAATCCAGAAGAACAACAGCAATTATCTAAGGAACAGTTACCGATAAACCTGGCTGTCAAACACGTTGCAAAAATGAACAGTACTAAGAATCACTCTAATAAATTTATCAAACAATGTAAAATACGAGATACTGGCCTAGCTAAACTATTCATTGATCAAGCAACTACTATTGACAGGTCGCCAATAAATGCTAACTTCACAAACTATGAATGAAGAAAGGCAACTAATGGGATAAAATTCATCGCTACCCGGAAAAACCAATTAGGATATGAAATATATTAAAATGTACCAGAAAATTTGGAAATAATTACGTTAGACCATCTTAATCAAATATGCCAGGCAGGAAACACACTTACATGGAACCAGTCACTAGTCCTAGCAATACCAAAACCGGGAAAAGATCCGACAACTCTCACTTGCTACAGACAAATCTCCCTCACAAATAATATGTGTACAATTATGGAAATAATTATTAATAACAAACTCACCTTGAGAAAAATGACCTTCTCAAAACAAATAAATGTGGATTAGAGAACAAAAGATCAACTATTCGTCAAACTATTTCCTTGGAAACCATTGATAAAATAGACTTCATTTCAAAATAGCAAATGTGATATATATCTAATCGCGATCTGTCTTTATCTAAAATAGCATTCGAACTAGTTTGGACTAAAGGGCTCAATACAAAACTTAATCAATACGGAATTATCAGTAATTTGCATTGATGAATTGATAACCTTTTAGCAGGTAGAAACAAATAAAAAAACAAGAGTTGATAATCAATACTCAAGGCCACAAATAACTTGGACAATTGCAGATTTATTAAGTGTCCTCAATCCATCAAATGAGACAATTCAAATAGCAGTGACAACCTTTTTACAAGAAATTCAACATCTAATTAGAGAAATTAAAGAAAATGACATTGGAATTGATGTAGGCATCATGAAAGATAAATTTAAAATTAAATGAAAAGGCAGAGCTTAAGCCAAAGAATGCATAATGAACAAAACAATAGTTATAGTCAAATTAAGACCTAAAGAAACCAAAAATGACACAAAGATTGGGAAACCAGCAAGAACGAAAGAATCTTCAAAGCAGGCAATACGTAAGATTGTAACATCAATTATGAATCGCATTAAAGATTTTTAAACAAATCGAATAAGAACTGGTAAAACTCTTCTAGCTAGCAGCATATGTATACATATTGAGAAAATAACTCACGAAATAATACATTCACTCATTGCCCTCCAACAGATGATCTAAAACATATATTTAATATTTGTCCAAAATGCCTTACCAAAAGAAAGTTTTTACTCGAATAACACACATTTCTTAAATCCCGTTGGGCATTACCAGATATCGTCAAACAATGCATTACTAGTAACACAGTCATTAAACACAAAAATATTATCGAATTTTTTCAAGTTTGCATGTATATACTATTCTGATTTTTCCCCCAAAATGTCCCTTATAAGCCATTAAAACAACAAAACAAATGAGTGCGCCGAATTGTTGCCCTGAGAGGGAACAGGTTTGTTGGATCGAGAGATATTGCAAACCCTGGAAATCATCCACCTAGGGTCTTATGCCAGTGCGCATACGGTAGATCTTATGCCAATTCTAAAGACTGGTCGTACCCACCCACCCCCTTCTCCCCCCCCCCCACCACGTTGCAGTTGTAACCATTTGACCCGAAGCAATGATAATAGTAATATGACTTGTTAAATACTTCGTACATGTAAACAATCACAAGCAAACAAGAATATAATAACACTTAATAATACTAGAAACAAAGTTAGAAGGGACAGATCCGTACAAATGCATAACTCATATTTATATATTGATCTTAAATTAGCTATTTATTTAGATATTTATAAGGTGTCTTAATTATCAGTTATCAGGTTCCGCTCAGTAATGAGGCAATACTTGGAAAAAGAAAAAGATTTTTTTAGTGATAGGACCGATTAAGCTATTAGACGATCAAAAGCCTAAGTCATCATTCCAATGATGCTATTAATAGCTCTATTTTGTCTTTGTATTGTGGATGCTTAAGGATTGATAGAAGAAAGTGACTTTCTGAGACAAACCGAGAAGATGATGAAGCAAAAAGTGATCAGGGAGAAAATAGAAGAAAACCAAACAGCGGAATCAGATCACAATTATTAGTTTCGGTTCTGTAGAACTGAATATAGTCCCAGTATATTTTATAGCATGTTTTCCTGTCAGGTTTTGCTGGATATGAAACAGTTAGACGTAACATTCTTGTTATGGATTTAAAGGTAAGTGTGTGTGTGTGTGTGTGTGTGTGTGTGTGTGTGTGTGTGTGTGTGTTTTTTTTGGGCGACGTGCACATTAAGTTCTAAGGCCTTGGTGATCATCCGGAAGTAAAATCTGTGTTCTATTGCACATTGCTGTTTACAGTCCAGCCTCCCAAAACAAATGACTTCATAAACCTTTACTGTGAAGTCATCTTTGAAGGTATTTAGATTAACATATCATTTGTATTGATGTGCGCACAGTGGAAAGTTCAGTACTGTTAAACAAATGTAGAGACTATATAGGAAACTTCATTGTGATACGAGTCCAAGTGTAATATTTCCTTCTTCTCCATAAAACCTTTTTTCATGTTGACTCTATGGACGAACGTAACATAGGATATCCCATATGTGCGCTTGATAATGTCATTTCGGTTGAGGTCAGCTGCATGTAACGCTGTTACCCGTTTGCTCCACAGTTCCCCGCATGTTAACCCCATGACAAAATTTAACATAGGATTTCCCGTATTGCCCTAAGTGTCATTCCCATGTTAATTTTTCGTTTTGCATCAAAGGGTCATTTCTTGACCAGTTGCAACATTTAACTACTATAGAGTGATCTATTCAAACTAGGTTTGGTATCAGGTACGTCTCATTGACTTCGGTTTTTCTCACACACAAAAATCTCATTTTTATGGATCAGCAATGCCTGTTAGTAGTCTCTCATGATAAAGCATTTTACAACTACATTCGAAATACTGACACCTAACTTATACCACTCCGACAGAAAACAATCTGTCTAGACGTGTTAGAAGTGAGCCTTATTATTCTTTTGTTTTTTGTAAAACTAGACGTGTTTATGATTATGTTTACTCTAACTCCAAGACAACGGGTATCGTATACAGCTGACAGGACGACAGAGAGTACATTGGTCAAATTTATGAAGATTGAAATGGCTGACTTGGTTTCATATGTGTAGTTATAAAATATATAATCATAATTACAGATAAATTTCTATGAATCTTATTGTCTGTCAATTCATCGTGAAAGTTGTGTTCTCATCGCAAGGTAATGGTTTAATTAGAGCATGTTCGCAGTTTCTTTGTCACCGTGACTTAAGGAGGGAATTATGATATTGTTAATTTTTGGTGTGGATGCGAGAGGCATCCGTGCTCAGTACGATATATACTATACAAAGAGAACTCTTAGAATGTCAGAAACAAGCATGCTTTTTTCAATACAAACAAAATTGTATATCTAAATCATCTTGTGAAAACGGAACTGTGGTGATTTATGCATATCATTTTAGTTATGTTCGCACGCTCAAAACATTCACAGCAGGAGCTTTCTAAGGCCGACCCCACCAAAAATGTAGAAATGATGCCAATTATAATAAAGATGAGTATCTCTAAGGGAACTTTCGTTTTCTTTTCTGAATCAGTTGTCTGACAAAGTAAATTTGTACTCGTATAACGGTTTGTATTGCACTAACTTAAAGTTTATGTTCAATAATCAGATGATATGATAACTTATGTATACAGACTCCAGATGCACACGTCGTAATTTCTTCATTGGCTTTCATGAAAGTCTTGAGACCTTTATATCCAATCCAACTTTAATATGTGTGAACGTTTAATAGGATCTACCCCATCCAAAGAAGATACAAAATAAATGACCTTGACTTTCCTTAAAAAAATCAATGATAATAGTTTCCAGCTGACTGAATAGTTCCAATGAAATAGAACATGTGCGGCACTTCGAGACTTCCGAAACAAAAGCTTTGACATTATTTACAACTAAAGGAAATCCAATGATGTCAGAAAGATGACTTTGCTAGTAACAAATAAATGATGAAGAGTTCCCAGTAGATTACATTATTCCGGTAGTAAATGGTGTGCGGTTGTGTGTGAATTGCGAACAAAAGCTATTGGTAGGGAAACTAAACAATCAACTTGTAACATCATAAACAATTTAGGAATCCAAAATAAAGTTTGGTTTTATGTGCAATAGACTATAGGAGCAGGGGGTGATACATTATTGCTTAAATTCCATTTTAATCACCCTACATACATCAGAAATATAACCATCATTGTAACGGATTCTATAACAACTTTTTTGAATAGGAATCATATCACAAAATACGATGATCCAATTAAAGACATGTTACATAAATACTCTGATATACAAAATATTATTGAAAATGTTAAATGAATTTAAACTTGATAAGTGGGCTCCTTTTTAATCTTTGACTGAATTTGAAAGGCTAATTCCAAAGAAAGTCGAAGTCAAAGTAAGTATAAAGACTAATTGCTGAACAAAAAGGAACATTTTCAGTCTCCTGAAACGCACAATACATAACAGTTAATGATTCAGATATAGCTACTAGATTTAGCATAGATACGTACATATAAAAATCCCAGCATGCAAACCAAAATTTCACCATGGAAACAGATTAAAACGGTCCCCAACCTGCATATTCAGCTTATGAACAATTTTAACATAGTATTTCCCGTAGATACCCCAAGTGGTATATAATGTAAAACTACGGTGTAATGTCTATCTCCATACATAGTTTAAGTAGGTCATATTACTACTCTCTTGAATTTTTTTCCGGTTTCCATATATGATGTAATCAAAAGTGAACATTTATCTGTCGAAAATCATTTCTTTTTAAGTTTCTCGCCAACAACTTCATAGTGTATTCTGGTAGAGAAGTGTCAGATTAAAAGTTTGTTCATGACGAAAATCACCAACTTCTTTCAATGTTTTCATCTTGTATAGATGAGATTTTTTGGGCTTATATCAAGGAAACATTAGCATATTTTCACGTTTTCGTTAAAAAAACATTTAAAAAACTTAATTAAAAAAGCAAACAACCTAATTAAGTACCATTGCAAAGACCACAATTAGTTTTTACAAATTTACGACTTATTATCCATAATATTCCTTTGGGTTTCTTCGCGTTGGTAAAATCATGCTTTGTGCTTCGTGCCTTCTTTGTTATGATTATATTGTCACGTGCAAGTTTATAAAGAATCGTATATTTTAATTGAAAAGGACATAATACAAGAATTTATTCCAGTGACCTAGGACTGAAAATGTAAAAACTTTTTTCTATGTATCGGTCTTTGTTTATCTTGTAGTGTGCATGTGAGTTTTAAGTTCAAGATAGTTGTTATGAACTAGCTTTGTCAACGATACTTTTCTATGGCACTACCAAAACGAAAACAAATCGTCGAAGAAACAATGTGCAAGACGCACATGGAAATATTTAAGTGACTTCGTATACAATGGTCGCATTGTCAGATGCAAGTATAACTGAATGTCGCAATGGACAACTCGAATCACGCTACCAGACACGTAGAGTGTGTACCATACAACAAACAAAGCCTTGTGAATCGGAGACATGTTGCATGATCTAGGGCAAGGAGCAGTGTTGGAGCTATATTATGATAACACAGAAAATCGATCTCAATGTTGACTGAAGAACATGTATTCCAAATATTCTTGTTATTAAGAGATATTCGTAGATGGCATCCACTAAGAAACTTATAATGTACGGATTTTATAATCTCACATAGTTTGCCAAGATATAAGATATTCAAGTGATCGAATATCAAGAGGTTTGCTTCATAAGCATCTGTAACGCAAAACACTATTTGAAAATATAATTTGTGTAATCGCATGCTCAAAATATTTTGTTTTCAATCATTATTGTCTGTTCAACGTTCATTAAGAAATGAGAGTAAGTTATTCTTATTGGAGGTCATATCAGATTCTTCCACACTGACAAAATACACAAATAGATGATTATGACTTTGCTATTTCCAGTAGATTGCGTTATTCCAATTAAACCCAAATGTGTGCGGATCTGCGTGAATTGAGAACAAAAGCTGTCGATTGGCAAACTGTAAACTTAACTGGCAGATCATAAACAATTCATAACATTGTTGCGACTCAATAGTCTTGAACGAAGTAAGAGAAAATAAAAGAAACCAACAAGTTATCGTCATGGTATGTATTGGAAATGTAATGCTATAACGGGGACCGTTGTAGACCAAGTCCGTGTTGAAAAGTGTATCTGTGGGAAATGCAATGCTATAAACACGTTTTAAAACTCCAACCTCCACTAAGCATTATCCAATGAAGAGGGTAGGAGTGTTTACACACACTTTATATTTACATGCATACAAATATAATAAAACTGATAATACATAAAACTTAAGCGGCAGATAGATATGACGGATACTATAGTACAAGTCACATGGGTCATGTATGCGCATCTACTCATAAATTAAATACATTTTCTCCAAAAATTCAAACATTAATACTACTTTTCTTTAACCACAGTATTTTCAATCCTGATTTTTTTTTTTCCTTATCTGCACCTTATCTGTCATGAAGAAACTTCCCGACGAAAATGATCGGTCTCTACGGTCTTTTACAATTGTTGACATGTACGAAACTTGGGTCAAAATAAGAGCGCGTCTAGTGGAATCGTCACATTTGAGGGCTGTACGAATTTCTTTATCAATATGCCTAACCTTACTTGTGACATCACAGAGCGAGACGTTCAAGCCGGATTAAACTGCAACACACATTTAGGTTCATTTCGAGAGAAGAAATGTATACGGACTGTAACATTGATTTTGCCGTATGCACCTATCGAGGAGGGGGGAGGGAGTAATGAGGGTTAAATAAAGATCTTCCAAACGAATATGGATGTATACGAATTCTAATGAAGTGAATACTTGCCACTTAAGGTATGAAGAATCAAGCTCTAAAAAATGATACCCATTAATAATATAACTGGTCTATAATGCCTACATGATGCATGTGACTTGTACTATAGATGATTATAATTATTTCCTTTCCTCCCCCGGTTGATGTAATATGCTATAAAGCAAGAATAACTCTGCACAATATTAGATAACTCGAGAATAAACTGAGTAGAAAGTTATAGCGTTTTACATAGAGATGGAGACAAACAGACTAACCTACGTATTTCTAATGTCTTTTATTGTGTATGACAATAACCCTGAATAACGGTAGACACATAGCAACGGTATCTAGGTGGATCAAAGATACAAATGTAAAACGGGAAAAGAAACATGGAAAAGTTATAAAAAAAAATTAGCATACACTTATCATACTTTTTTCTACAGGCACTGTGAGATACATGTTGCAAAACTTTAATTATTGTCATGGGATTTAAAACTTTTAGGTTAGTTCAAAATTTCCATCGACAGGATCTGCTTCTTCAGCTCTAGTGTTTGTTGAGCAACTATCAAGCTGTTAAACAGGTTGCTGTTAATGTCATCATTCAGTGAAAAACAGCTAAGCTAGAAATCTATCAGCAAAAGCTATACAACAACGAATTATTCTGCTACAAAGAAGACTTCAAAATATGTGTTTGGACAATGTAGCCGACTGTAGACCCATGTATTAAAAGCTAAATTACTGGTACCTTTAATTTTGATTTGATCTAAATTTGGGCGAGATGTGATTGTCTTTCGTTTTCTCTATTACAAAAAATAACGCGCATACAACTCTTGATAATCCTTCTTCTGCGTTGAGTGATTTGTGATCTCTGTTTGTATATTTAATCAAACCTTTATTATTTACTCTGCGTCGGGTTTAGACAAGTTAATCTAATTTGATCAACCAGCACAATCTCATTGAAAGGTCTTTGGTCACTTAATCTATATCTGGCAAGTATTATTTGGCATGTTAAACTCATCTACTTTTCAGCAGCTGCAGATATTTATTAGTATTTTAAAACAGCTGACGAATTATCCTCCGTGATAGAAATATCTTCCAATGTGTTTCGAGCATCAACAGCAATACCCGTATCCACTGCAGCAGACATTTCCCGAATACAAAGGTCTTCCAGAACATATGTCATCATCCATTGACTTGTGACGAATGAAATAAACATAAATAATTAATTAATATAAATAAAAATTTATTAAATAATAATTCCTTTTGTGTAATTCCAAAGAATATGAAACCTCCTAACTTTTTGGCCCCAGTAACATTTTTTAAAATACTGAAACCGATTCAAAAGTCTTCATTGCAAGGAATGGATAGAGTTACTGATAATTGCAATGTCAGCAATATCCGTGTGCGTGTTCCGCCAGACAATGTAAACGCCAGAAAACGTCTTCAATCTACAATGTTAATACTGTTGCCTTTAAACAGCAAGAGTCTCGCACATTGCCACGAGTTTCGCATATAGCCACACACGTACACACACACACACACATACACACACACACCTAAATATTTCCGAATATTTACAAGCAATTAATTTCATGATATAATGAGAAAGTAAGGTATTGTTTAGGTTTATAATCTATAGTATTATACTTACGCGAAAAACCTCTTAATTATATCTTATACCGGAATCGTACGTGTGTTTAGAGATATAATGTTTAAATCTGTATATACTACATATTCTTAGAAACTATATACTATCATATATATGATATTGTAAGTTAAAATATTGTTTATATATTAAACAGCACAAATATGAAATACTGTCATTTCATTGTTATTTTACTAAGTTATTATTTCGTTTATATTGTCCCAGACATGCATAGAGATGCCAGGGTGGGGACTCTGGCTTAACCTCCTTACTATACTGTCATAAAATTATCATTGTATAAGTTAAACAAATCAAGAGGAGAGAGAATATATCTTTTCATACAAGACAGAGTGTGTATTATGTGGTTCAACATTATAATACATGTAAATTCATTATGTAATAGTAATCTTTTACATTTCCAGTACACAAAATAACTTCGGAGATTTAACTGCATAATAAAGAGCTGTGAAAGAATGACAGAACGTATGATATATTTCCTAGTACAAGGTCTTCATAGCTTTACGTGATATCATAAATTTCTCTAGAAATCAATCTGCCTTTTGAAACACATTGATGCATGTCATCCTTTTAATTCCTCATAAATATTCGCCTTCAAAATGTTACAAAGTGTTTCATTTCTCTACTAAACAACTTGTTTCATGATAATTGCAATAATTTTACTTAAAATGTGATTAGTTGTATACATATGATAAAATAAATACGTCATTATATGCACACATTGTATGATACATTAATTTAGGTTTCTTAGAGATATAGTTGACCCCGAATAGCACCGCTGGTCGTATTTTGTTTAAATAACACAAATATACGTATGATAGCATCAGTGGACCTGTCGTTTTCCGTTTCCGCTGCCATATCCTACTATCTGCTGTCCGTCTCCTCTTTTTGTTCACCATTCAAATGTTCTCTTCTTCACTCTTTTGCTGTTCTTGTTGTAGTTTGTTGATGTTGTTGAGGTTATTGTTAAACAATTACTTGTTGTTCTTCTGCCGCAAAACGGTCCAACCCTTTCTTATGTTTCCTTTTCAGATCATGATGGAGAATTCGGTGACTGGTATACGAAGTTTGGACATTGATTTTATTGAAGGGAAAAGTGAGCACTTACCTCAGTCCATATACGTTTCCGTATATGTTTTCGGCAACAGCTTTATAATTTGTATTCACGTAGAAAAGTGTCCGAGACAAAAGTTTGATCGTTACAACAATCGTCAATTTCTTTTAAAGATTTTTTCTTCATAGACAAGATTATTACGACTAATATTAAATACACATTTAGCATATTTTTACATTTTAGTACAATTCCTAATTTAGTAACTCTGCCAAAAAGCACAAATGGTTTTCACAAAATTTAAACATATTACCCATGGTGTTCCATTGGTGACGTCTACCCTATAATATTTCCTTCCTTACATCTACGTGTTCTAATTATTTGGTCAAATTTACTTCAATTTTGGTAAACCGTACTTTTAGCATAGTCATTTCTTTAAGCTTGCGACATCTGGATGAATTCAATATGCATATCGAGTCGTTAAACACGCATATTACAAATTATAATTACAATAAATGCAATTATTGAAATGTTGTGCATAAATCCGTATTCCTCTAATAGGGTCCACGCTGAACAAAATCTTCAACGAACATAGAACGGCACGTAAGTTGGAAAAATCTTGCCTCGTGACTTCTTAGTCATGATTATAATTTCACGTGCATTTTTTTAAAAAAAAATCAAGTACTTAGTTTTAAAAAATTACACTATAAATTAATTCCTGTAAAAAAAATCTTAGAATGTTTTTCATTTTAGCGGTCTTAGTTTACGAATTTGTCTTTGTTTGAGGGTGAAGGTAGTTGTGCTGAAATAACTTTCCCATCGACACTTTGCTATCGGATTATCTAATTGAAAACAATTTTGAGGGGAAAATGAAGCAAAACAAAACAAAAACATTAAAAAAAACAAATGTATAAGATGTACATGGATATAATTTAATGAGTTTGTGAAAATGACGCATATTCCGAGGCAAGTATGAATTGATGAATTATTAGTGATCGCTACAGCTATCGACCAAGCATGAAACTAGCAAAGCCTGGCAAATCTAAGACTTTTCTTCACGATCTATGGCAAAGATAAGTGTCAGAGCTATGGTAAATTGAGGCTCCCTTCCTCAAATTGTTGTTGCTAAGAGATATTCGAAGATGGCATCCACTTCAAAACTAATATAGCATGCTTTATTTTGAACATGCCATAACTATATTGTTACGAGTTTAGGCTCTAATAAACGATAACAAAGAACTAGTTTAAAAGAAAGCTTAGTAAAAAAAAATTTAAAAATTAATTTCCTTCGAAAAGGATTGTATAAATGTTAAAAGAACTTAGTTTTCAGAATCAAATCCAAAGCTAATCCAAGAATAACCCACGAATTAAATTACAAACGTACTAGTAATGAAATGTTATAATAGATTAAAGTTCGAGCCCCGTTGAAAAGTCCAAGATGGAAGAAGACGTATGCTGAAGTCTGTTTTGAGTTTATCTTTAGTTTCTTGTATAATAACAAGAATCAACACTCCAGTGTTGGAAATCAGAATAAGATTTTGATAAACTCTCTTTGCCCAAGACCTTTGTATGAGCACATCAAATATTTCCATAGATACGAATTAATCCTTTAAAATCCAAAATGAATTGAAGAATTGTTAACATGGATTCAAAAATTGGCTACAACAAAAGAAAATGACTTAACGTCACTGTAAATACCTAGAACTATATTTCAATAAAAGAAAGATTATATCATATTCTAATACGCAGTTACGAAAAACTCACCAAATTGCGAAATCACGACAGGGGGAGTCATGTGATCGTTTATATCAGGTACTCCTACCATGATCCTGACGATAACCAATCATTTTTACTTTAATAATTAAAGTTGTTTACTTCTTCACTAGTCCCATCTTGCGCTTGACAACATCCAATCAATCAATTCAAAATTTTAAAAAATAAAACTTGCTTACGTGGTATCCACTAATAATGAAACAAGGTCAGGTTCTAGGTCAACATTACTCGTTTACCAAAGAATAATTCGGTCAACCGATGTTCTAACAACATGTACTGAAAACAAAGGAATTTTAAGCAATATTAAATTAAAACACACACACACACACACACACACATATATATATATATATATATATATATATATATATATATATATATATATATATATATATATATATATATATATATATATACATATACAGTTTTCAAGCAATTCAAGGTAAAAAGTTTTGGCCTAACATATGCTGTATAATCGCAATCAAGATAAGTGTTTTACCGCTAGTTTCAAATATATTTTGTGTAAACCATGGCTCAAAAATGATTTTATTGCAAGAATGTTTTCATGTTCAAAGTTTTAACACAAATAAGAGAATGTAATTATGTGTGGAGGTTAGATCATTATATCAGATTCTTCCCCTATGAAAAGAAAGACAAAAATAGATGGTCATGATTTTGCTAGAAATCCGAAGGTTTAAATAGATTGCATTATTACATTCTAACAGAAAGTGTGCGGCTTTGCGTGAATTGTGAACAAGCGCTGCCGATGGGAAAACTGGAAATTGAAATGGTAGTACCATAAACATTTCACCAAAATGTTACGACTCCATGGTCTTTAATTTAGTAAGAGAAAAAAGCAAAACCAACAAGTTTAATAAAATTTAGCAAATATTTTATTTCCCAAGAATATAAAGTGAACATTTGCACATGTCCCATTTGTAACATTATAACATTATCCTGTATGCTGAAAACAGAATGTCATAACTGGATACAAATGCGAGATATTCAGCATTAGGTTAGTCGACATTATTTTTAGTTTTCTGCAGGCACTGTGAGGTATATTTTGGACAACTTTAATTATTGGCATGAGGTTTAAATTTTAGGTAAGCTCAAATCTCGGCAAGGTCATTTTCTTCAGCCCTGGTGTTTATAGAGTAACACTGAAGCGGTGGTTAATGATTGTGAACACGTTGCTGTGAACACCATCATTCAACTAAATGCAGATGGAAACCAACCAGTAAAAGGTGTATATAAGCGATTGTATCAAACCATTATTATTTTCTCTCGAGTCATGTACAGAAAAGTTAACTTGTTAAACCATCACAATCTCATTCAAATGTATTTGGTCACTACTTCCATATCTGGGAAGTATTTGGTTGGACATTTTCAACTCGTCTCCTTCTGATGAGCCACAAATGATTTTTCACTTTTCTTTTACATAAGGACTGACAAATTATTTCCTGTGATAAAAGAAATATCTTCCATTGTGTTTCGAGCATCAACATCAATTACCCCCACGTCAGCAGACACTTCCATCTCACAACGGTCTTCCAGAACGTGGGTCATATTCCATTGGTTTGCGACCATCTTAAAGCAATGGAACCTAAAAACTGGTTTAGGTTTGTTTCTGACTGAAATAAGATTTTACTTCAGAAGGAAGTAAGTGCAAATATGTACAGCTCTTTTCGTGTAATTTCAAAGAATACAAAAAGATCTCATAACATTTGTGCAATAAATTGCAAAACATTAAAACTGATTCAATAATCTTGATTATAATGAATTAATAGTGTTACTGACAATAGCAATATCGCTAATATCCATGTGCGTGCTACCCACCTCTCATCAAATCCTTAATTTTCAATGTTAAGATGTTTTCCAATAAGCAGCAAGTAGGTATCACACATAAATCGCACACACTTGCGTGCGCACACACACACACACACACACACACACACACAGCTACAGATTTCCGAAAATTTACAAGCTGTTAATTTTGATATACAACGAGAAAGTCAAGTATTGTTTAGGTTTATAATCTACTCTATCATATGAATCTTGAGAAACATCTTCTAGACATAAAAATTATCGATAAATCTGTATAGTCTGCATAATCTCGCATTTACATTACAATATTATATATGATATTGTGATTATTATTACGTTATTATATATGATATTGTAATTATTATTATTATGATATTATATATGATATTGTGATTATTATTATTATATTATATGATATTGTGATTATTATTATTACAATATTATATTGATATTATTGTTAATACGATATTAGATATGATATTGTGATTATTATTATGATATTGTATATGATATTGTGATTATTATTATTATATGATATGACATATGATATTGTGATTATTATTACAATATTATATATGATATTGTAATTATTATTACAATATTAAATATGATATTAAGATTACTATTATGAAATTATTAGGATATTGTGATTATTATTACAATATTATATATTATATTGTGATTATTATTACAATATTAGATACAGTATTGTGATTAGTATTATTATGATATTATATATGATATTGTGATTATTATTATTACAATATTAGATATGATATTGTGATTACTATTATGAAATTGTATATGATATTTTGATTATTATTACAATATTCGATATATTTTGATTATTATTACAATATTATATATGATATTGTAATTATTATTATGATATTATATATGATATTGTGATTATTATTATGATATTATATATGATATTGTGATTATTATTACAATATTACATTGATATTATTATTAATACAATATTAGATATGATATTGTGATTATTATTATGATATTGTATATGATATTGTGATTATTATTATTATTATTATTATTATTATTATATGATATATGATATTGTGATTATTATTACAATATTATATATGATATTGTAATTATTATTACAATATTAAATATGATATTAAGATTACTATTATGAAATTATTAGGATATTGTGATTATTATTATAATATTATATATTATATTGTGATTATTATTATTATAATTTTATATATGATATTGTGATTATTATTATTACAATATTAGATATGATATTGTGATTATTATTATTACAATATTAGATATGATATTGTGATTACTATTATGAAATTGTATATGATATTTTGATTATTATTACAATATTCTATATGATATTGTGAATATTATTATGATATTATATATGATAGTGTGAATTATCGATACACCAGAGATGGTCTATTTGCAACTTGGTGATTTTATTTCTTTGATGACATCTTTTTTAGTTCAGTGTAGTCATCTAAACATGCAGTTAAGTCTTTCTGTATAAATCACAATTCTGTTTTCACCTTCAAAATCATGTCTGTCCAATAACTTATTTTAAGTTATTTTTTTTATTAATCATTTGAAATTTTTGCAATGACACCTTTATCTTTTCCTGATCTGTTTTGTAACTAACATTATCTACTACCCTTTTGCATGATGATCTCTTTTATGTTGCATTATATGTATTTATGTATTTATTCCTTATCTGATGCCCATTCAGCAAACATCGAATCCTTCCTGATGATGTGATCAATTAATCATTGTTCCAGCATTACCACTGGTGAAATATCAGAGTGTTCAACAATTTGCTAAATGGATTTTTTGCATTACAAAGAGTCAAGGCAATACAAAACATAAATAAAAATATTGATTGGTACTTGTCAATTATGCTGAACAAAGCTCTGAAAAATGTGCGCTAAAATAAAAATAATTATATAAAAAGTTATATAAAAAGTATACAAAATGATCTGACAGCATAAATTTTAAAAATTATATAGTTAAGTTAATTCGTTTTAACAAATTTAATTTGTTGAAGCTAATGTATTACTCTCACTTTACCCTAGAAGAAAAAGTATTTGTTTCTGAGTGAACTTTTCTGCTAAATTACTTTTACTACTTATGGTTATAACTACAGGAATACAAAGGAATCATTTACATCAGGTTGTAAATTTACAACAGTTTTATAAAACTTTTTTACATTCTTTCTCTTCTTTTCATTTACAAGATAATGATTATTTTCATATGCTATATATTAACATTTCATGAATAAATAGAGGTAAACAGTTTTACTAATATTTTCATTATATATAATGTACATTTAAAAATCCAAAGGATTAATGAATGTCGTATAGTGTTTTAGCATTTAGTCCTTTTGGATATATTGTATTAAGACGGTGAATCCAATAGGTTTCCTTAAGCAGACATTCAATCTCAGAATCAGCTATGACAATAGGATGAAAAGAGAATTATATATATATATATATTCCTTTAATTATTAAACAGACATCTTTTTTACATTATAATCATGCAAGTCATATTCATATATAGTTCAGAATATATTCAAGCTAATAAATGTTTTTACCCAATCTGAACCTTAGCACATCATTCGTACATGTTAATACTCATTCCATTTCAAACCAAAAATTCAATTTCTCACTTGGCAGTTTCATCAAGTTTATTGTCTATAAAGTCTGCAATGCTGGTGCCTTGTACTATTAATTAAACAGTGCAAGACAAGTGATACAATGTTCTGAGCAATCTCAAACTATAGTGAATAAAACATGCAAATAAAATTCAGTTATTTGAATCATATTTGTGGAAAATATGAAAAATCAAGTGTGTACACAAAACACATGAAGCAAAGAATACATATACTGAATGCAATCATTCACTAGATTTATGAACAATATTTTAAAAAGGAACATTGATCATACCTTACTGTGATATTGAACATACCTTACCATGATACAGATCATACCTTACCATGACACAGATCATACCTTACCATGATACAGATCATACCTTACTGTGATACAGATCATACCTTACTATGACACAGATCATACCTTACCATGACAAAGATCATACCTTACCATGACAAAGATCATACCTTACCATGACAAAGATCATACCTTACCATGACACAGATCATACCTTAGCCTGATACTGATGACACCTTAATTTGACACAGAATATACTGTACCATGACACTGATCATAACCTTACCATATCACAGATCATACCTTACCATGACACTGATCATATCTTAGCCTGACACTGATGATACCTTAACATAATATTGATCTTACCTTACTGTAACACAGATCATACCTTACCATGACACTGATCATACCTTACAGTGACATTGATCATATCTTAGCCTGAGACTAATGATACCTTAACATAATATTGATCTTACCTTACTGTAACACAGATCATACCTTACCATGACACTGATCATACCTTACAGTGACATTGATCATATCTTAGCCTGACACTGATGATACCTTAACATAATATTGATCTTACCTTACTGTAGCACAGATCATACCTTACCGTGACACTGATCATACCTTACAATGACATTGATCATATCTTAGCCTGACACTGATGACAGCTTACTTTGACACAGAATATACCTTACCATGTCACAGATCATAACTTACCATCAAAAATTTGTACATTTCCGCCTATAACAGCTCCACAGCAACTGGTGCCTCTGACACGTAAAGAAATCTGTGATGTCCTTGCAACAGGAAGTACCACTTCAGTAGGTGTGCTATCCATGACTATAAAGTCTACAAGAAAAAGAGAAAGAGAACTTGAAGGAAAAAAGCAGCCCAATAACTCAAAACTGTTGGTAATGTTGGTGTCGATGTTTAAACATAGTGTAGTTGTTTGTGGCTTTTCAGTCCCATGTAAGTGCTAAAACACCATGTTATGTTAATATTATTACTGTGACAAATATGGAAAAGATGTGGATATTTTAAATACACACATTAGGATGTGTACAAATAATTCTGTATCCTGCTGAATGTTTTAGGTCCAAGCTAAACTGTACACTTGCTTACTGAGACTGTTGCTTACTTAAAATAACATAAAACTGCTGTTTTTCAGCAAAGTTTAAGATTTGCGGTGTACATATAGTCTTCAATAATTTACATCTGTGTAAAATGATGAAACGTATGGATTAAATTATTGCAGCATGCGTAAATAAGAAGGTAACAGTATGAAATTTAATTAATTATCACTGCATTATCAAAATACAGAATGTATGCACTCTAAATCCTGAGAAATGATACGATCCAGTAAAATAATTTCAAAAAAACATTGCATCAAATAGTTTCAAAGAGCTTCATGTTAGAATGGGAGAGAAATAACACAGCTTTGATACTGTTTGACTAGCTCCCTTCTGTGTTATGCGTTATGAACATAAAATTTAGATGGAATGCTTTTTTAATATAGGATATTAAAAAAGCATTCCATCTAAATTTTATGTTCATATTAGGAATATGCAAGATTCAAGATACAGATTTAATAAGAAAATAATTTTTGGCACAGTAAATGACTTTTAAGATTGAAAAAGAAGTTATTAGACTTGCAGAAAAATGAGACTCATTCTACATTAAAGATACAAATAAAAATTAACTTAACTGAATTTTGTGGAAAGCAGGAAAGCATAGTTGTAAGATTTTAATTATGGTATTCAGGTTAATTCTTTGTAAAAAATGATAGCATTTACCCCCATCCAAATTTATGTTAAACCTTTTTATTTGGGGTCTCTGCTGCAAAAACAGAGTGTAAAAAATATTGTAGCCACTGAGCCATAATTTTAAAGTCACTAAATTACCTTAGCCTGTGTCAGATGCCAACAGTCAATGTAATAAAAGTATTACACAAAGTAGGTACAATGACTACTAAATCTTTTGTTTACATGCATGCATTCTAGAATGTTTGCAAAATAAGGCTATTGTGACAAAGTGGCATATTTCTTACACTCACAAAATTAGTTTATTCCCAACATTTTTAAAGTTTTGAATTTTTTTAAAATACAATTGTTACATATATTTGATATGTCATTTATATTTATTTTTATTTTTGTTTGTTTGTCAGACTCAATTTTAACATTTTAAGTTAAGTTTTATTCATTGGGGGGTGACCTATACTTTACAGAATAAACACCAGGTGTTGACCTCATTTCTGACCTGGTTTCAGAGTTGTAAAACAAGCTTTAAAAATGATTGGTTGGTTCCAGGGACAAAATGGAGCTTTAAAATAAACATCTTTCTATTTTTAGTTGGGTCATAAGGTGTGTACGTGAGTTTTTGAACGTAAATTATTTCTAAGAGTTTCTAGAAGATCATGTGACCCCTTCCTTGTTTATGTAAAACAAGCTATATAAATTATGTTTTGGAGCGAGCTATTCAGTAGAAGTTCGGCTTTTAGAATATTAAGTTGTGTCTTTTTGAGTTATTATAAATTACCTTGTACTGGATATTATGTCAATTCATTTGGATCAAGAGGAATTATTTTGTTATTTATCTGGAAAAGACTTGTGCTCATAGAAATTTTATTATCAAGAACTGACTTCATCAAGTGACATCGTCTTCCATATTGGATACTTCACTGGGATTCGAACTTAGAATTATTTGGACAATTTATTACCAGGACTTTTGCAATTTCTCTAGTGGATAATATTTTGAATTATTTTTGGATTAATTTTGGAATTGATTCTTAAAACCGTAAGTTTATATTTTCTTTTCTGGAAAATATTTGTGCTCAATAAATTGTTTATTAAGTTTTTACAAGCTTGTTATTTTCACTCTTTCTATGCAACTGTTTATTCGAGCCTAAGCACGTAACACAATATTACTTTGCTAAAATGAGCAGTTCTGGATTAGTCTGTTTCCTTTATAGTTTTCTCCAGGCCTCTGTACAGCTTGTACCTCTACATATTAAATTAAAGCACATGTATTGCTAATAATGGATGGAAATGATTCAGTCCTTTTAAATATTTTAAACCTAAGATATGTATTTCAATGAGAAGACTACAAAATTTATTTCTACTCAAATATAAATGATTTCAAAATATCAATTCTTTCTCATTGATTATTGATTGATTGGTGTTTAGTGGTGCATCAGCACAGAAAAGGTAATACTGTAACAAAGCAATTTAGTAAATTACACTGAACTACACAAAAAGTGGCTTTACCTTGTCTTGTCAAGGAAGGATTCAAACCCCATAACCTTTCGGTCACAAATCTGTGATGCTAACCACTGAGCGACTGCAGCTCTGCAATTCAGGTAGAATGACCAAACTTTCCAAATTAACTTACTCATTTTCACTTTCACTATTTAACATTTTATTGATGTCAATATTAGACTCTAATCATTATTTCTGATTCTGGTATCATGTGTCCCAGACTCAGCCATTTGTGCAGATTATTTATATAAGACTAGATAGAGACCCTTAAAATACAGACTCTATATAACTTACACTCTTAAAGTTTCATAAATATGTATCTTATCTTTGATAAACTTACATAAAATGTGTTCAATTTCACTCATATTTATTACCAAACAAGGCAGAATTTTTAAACATGAATACAATATCAATTTTGGGGATAACTTAATGACAAAAGGATCTGATTCACTTAGTATTCACAGTAAATGATGTTATGAAATTTGTCAACAAAATCTATATATACCTTTTTAAGATGAAGCCGTATGTTTATTAAAAGGCATTTAAGGCATCTGCTAGCAATTAGACAAAAAAACATGCACAAGAAGTTTGAAGTTGATTTAGAAAACTTGACAGGCTGCTGTAGAAAATAGAAGTGACATCAGTCATTGTATTGTATGTATCTGATTTAGGTTGAGTCCAACTGCAAACTGCACAGACCAAAATCAGCTATTGTATAATATACTGGCAGCTCTGGGTCTTTGCTCTTGTTAGGAGTAATCAGTAGCACTGTGGTTCTTAACCCATGGGCTCACTGTCTTGACACGCTGTTTTGAGTGCGTCACCAAGATTGATCTTAATAATTTGAAATTTCCTACCCAAGTTGTATTTTAGCATTCAATCAGTGAAGAGGGTAATACCACAAACCCAATCTGGATTGCCACCTAAAACATTTATGAACTACTCCAGTAGAACAGTCAGAAATATGAGTGGTAACAATAAGAAATGTGAGTGGTAACAAGATCAGCCAATCTAAAACAAGATTAGTCAATCTAAGACAAAATCAGCCAATCTAATACAAGATCAGTCAATCTAAGACAAGATCAGCCAATCTAAGATAAAATCAACCAATCTAAGACAAGATCAGCCAATCTAAGACATGATCAGCCAATCTAAGACAAGATCAGCTAATCTAAACAATCTATGATCAGCCAATCTAAGACAAGATCAGTTAATCTAAGACAAGATCAGCCAATCTAAGACACTATCAGCCAATCTAAGACAAGATCAGTCAATCTAAGACATGATCAGCCAATCTAAGACAAGATCAGTCAATCTAAGACAAAATCAGCCAATCTAAGACAAGATCAGTCAATCTAAGATATGATCAGCCAATCTAAGACAAAATCAGCCAATCCAAAACAAAAATCAGTCAATCTAAGACACTATCAGCCAATCTAAGACAAGATCAGCCAATCTAAGACAAAGATCAGTCAATCTAAGACAAGATCCGTCAATCTAAAACAAGATCAGCCAATCTAAGATAAAATCAGCCAATGTAAAATAAAATCAGCCAATCTAAGACAAGATCAGCTAATCTAAGACAAGATCAGCAAATCTAAGACAAAGATCAGTCAATCTAAGACAAGATCAGACAACCTAAGATAAAATCAGCCAATCTAAGACAAGATCAGTCAATCTAAACTAATTTAATACAAGATTAGTCAATCTAACACAAGATCAGCAAATCTAAGACAAGATCAGCCAATCTAAGACAATATCAGCCAATCTAAGACAAGATCAGTCAATCTAAGACATGATCAGCCAATCTAAGACAAGATCAGTCAATCTAAGACAAGATCAACCAATCTAAACTAATCTAAGACAAGATCAGCCAATCTAAGATAAAATCAGCCAATCTAAAATAAAATCAGCCAATCTAAGACAAGATCAGCTAATCTAAGACAAGATCAGCAAATATAAGACAAAGATCAGTCAATCTAAGACAAGATCAGACAACCTAAGATAAAATCAGCCAATCTAAGACAAGATCAGTCAATCTAAACTAATCTAATACAAGATCAGTCAATCTAAGACAAGATCAGCAAATCTAAGACAAGATCAGCCAATCTAAGACAATATCAGCCAATCTAAGACAAGATCAGTCAATCTAAGACATGATCAGCCAATCTAAGACAAGATCAGTCAATCTAAGACAAGATCAGCCAATCTAAACTAATCTAAGACAAGATCAGCCAATCTAAACTAATCTAAGACAAGATCAGCCAATCTAATACAAGCCAATCTAAGACAAGATCAGTCAATCTAAGACAAGATCAGCCAATCTAATACATGATCAGCAAATCTAAGACATGATCAGCCAATCTAAACTAATCTAAGACAAGATCAGCCAATCTAATACAAGATCATCCAATCTAAGACAAGATCAGTCAATCTAAACCAAGCTAGATACAAGATCAGCCACTCTAAGACAAGATCAGCCAATCTAAGACATAATCAGCCAGTCTAAGACAATATCAGCTAATTTAAGACAAGTTCAGTCAATCTAAGACAAGATCAGCCAATCTAAGAAAAAATCAGCCAATCTAAAACAAGATCGGCAAATCTAAACTAATCTAATGCAAGACCAGCCAATCTAAACTAATCTAATACAAGATCAGCCAATCTAAGACAAGATCAGCCAATCTAAACTAATCTAATACAAGATCAGCCAATCTAAGACAAGATCAGCCAATCTAAGACAAGATCAGTCAATTTAAGACATGATCAGCCAATCTATGACAAGATCAGCCAACCTAAGACAAGATCATTCCAATCTAAACTAATCTAATACAAGATCAGCCAATCTAAGACAAGATCATTCCAATCTAATACAAGCCAATCTAATACAAGATCAGTCAATCTAAGAAAATATCAGCCAATCTAAGACAAGATCAGTCAATCTAAGACAAGATTAGCCAATCTAATACAAGATCAGTCAATCTAAGACAAGATCTGCCAATCTAAGAAAAGATCAGTCAATCTAAGACATGATCAGTCAATCTAAGACAAGATCAGCCAATCTAAGACAAGATCATTCCAATTTAAGCTAATCTAATACAAGATCAGCCAAGCAAAGAAATGATCAGCCAATCTAATACAAGCCAATCTAATACAAGATCAGTCAATCTAAGACAAGATCAGCCAATCTAAGACAAGATCAGTCAATCTAAGACAAAATCAGCCAATCTAATACAAGATCAGCCAATCTAAGACATGATCAGCCAATCTAATACTAGCCAATATAATACAAGATCAGTCAATCTAAGACAAGATCAGTCAATCTAAGACATGATCAGCCAATCTAATACAAGCCAATATAATACAAGATCAGTCAATCTAAGACAAGATCAGTCAATCTAAGACAAGATTAGCCAATCTAATACAAGATCAGCCAATCTAAGACAAGATCAGCCAATCTAAACTAATCTAAGACAATATCAGCCAATCTAAACTAATCTAAGACAAGATCAGCCAATCTAAACTAATCTAAGACAAGATCAGTCAATCTAAGACAAGATCAGCCAATCTAATACAAGATCAGCCAATCTAAGACATGATCAGCCAATCTAAGATAAAATCAGCCAATCTAAGACAAGATCAGCCAATCTAAGACAAGATCAGCCAATCTAAAACAATATCGGCAAATCTAAACTAATCTAATGCAAGACCAGCCAATCTAAACTAATCTAATACAAGATCAGCCAATCTAAGACAAGATCAGCCAATCTAAGACAAGATCAGCCAATCTAAGACAAGATCAGTCAATTTAAGACATGATCAGCCAATCTATGACAAGATCAGCCAACCTAAGACAAGATTAGCCAATCTAATACAAGATCAGCCAATCTAAGACAGGATCGGCCAATCTAAGAAAAGATCAGTCAATCGAAGACATGATCAGCCAATCTAAGACAAGATCAGCCAATCTAAGACAAGATCATTCCAATTTAAACTAATCTAATACAAGATCAGCCAAGCAAAGAAATGATCAGCCAATCTAATACAAGCCAATCTAATACAAGATCAGTCAATCTAAGACAAGATCAGCCAATCTAAGACAAGATCAGTCAATCTAAGACAAAATCAGCCAATCTAATACAAGATCAGCCAATCTAAGACATGATCAGCCAATCTAATACAAGCCAATATAATACAAGATCAGTCAATCTAAGACAAGATCAGTCAATCTAAGACATGATCAGCCAATCTAATACAAGCCAATATAATACAAAATCAGTCAATCTAAGACAAGATCAGTCAATCTAAGACAAGATTAGCCAATCTAATACAAGATCAGCCAATCTAAGACAAGATCAGCTAATCTAAACTAATCTAAGACAATATCAGCCAATCTAAACTAATCTAAGACAAGATCAGCCAATCTAATACAAGATCAGCCAATCTAATACAAGATCAGGCAATCTAAACTAATCTAAGACAAGATCAGTCAATCTAAGACAAGATCAGCCAATCTAATACAAGATCAGCCAATCTAAGACATGATCAGCCAATCTAAGATAAAATCAGCCAATCTAAGACAAGATCAGCCAATCTAAGACAAGATCAGCCAATCTAAAACAAGATCAGCAAATCTAAACTAATCTAATGCAAGACCAGCCAATCTAAACTAATCTAATACAAGATCAGCCAATCTAAGACAAGATCAGCCAATCTAAACTAATCTAATACAAGATCAGCCAATCTAAGACAAGATCAGCCAATCTAAGACAAGATCAGTCAATTTAAGACATGATCAACCAATCTATGACAAGATCAGCCAACCTAAGACAAGATCATTCCAATCTAAACTAATCTAATACAAGATCAGCCAATCTAAGACAAGATCATTCCAATCTAATACAAGCCAATCTAATACAAGATCAGTCAATCTAAGACAAGATCAGCCAATCTAAGACAAGATCAGTCAATCTAAGACAAGATTAGCCAATCTAATACAAGATCAGCCAATCTAAGACAAGATCAGCTAATCTAAACTAATCTAAGACAATATCAGCCAATCTAAACTAATCTAAGACAAGATCAGCCAATCTAATACAAGATCAGCCAATCTAATACAAGATCAGGCAATCTAAACTAATCTAAGACAAGATCAGTCAATCTAAGACAAGATCAGCCAATCTAATAAAAGATCAGCCAATCTAAGACATGATCAGCCAATCTAAGATAAAATCAGCCAATCTAAGACAAGATCAGCCAATCTAAGACAAGATCAGCCAATCTAAAACAAGATCAGCAAATCTATACTAATCTAATGCAAGACCAGCCAATCTAAACTAATCTAATACAAGATCAGCCAATCTAAGACAAGATCAGCCAATCTAAACTAATCTAATACAAGATCAGCCAATCTAAGACAAGATCAGATAATCTAAGACAAGATCAGTCAATTTAAGACATGATCAACCAATCTATGACAAGATCAGCCAACCTAAGACAAGATCATTCCAATCTAAACTAATCTAATACAAGATCAGCCAATCTAAGACAAGATCATTCCAATCTAATACAAGCCAATCTAATACAAGATCAGTCAATCTAAGACAAGATCAGCCAATCTAAGACAAGATCAGTCAATCTAAGACAAGATTAGCCAATCTAATACAAGATCAGCCAATCTAAGACAAGATCGGCCAATCTAAGAAAAGATCAGTCAATCTAAGACATGATCAGCCAATCTAAGACAAGATCAGCCAATCTAAGACAAGATCATTCCAATTTAAACTAATCTAATACAAGATCAGCCAAGCAAAGAAATGATCAGCCAATCTAATACAAGTCAATCTAATACAAGATCAGTCAATCTAAGACAAGATCAGCCAATGTAAGACAAGATCAGTCAATCTAAGACAAAATCAGCCAATCTAATACAAGATCAGCCAATCTAAGACATGATCAGCCAATCTAATACAAGCAAATATAATACAAGATCAGTCAATCTAAGACAAGATCAGTCAATCTAAGACAAGATTAGCCAATCTAATACAAGATCAGCCAATCTAAGACAAGATCAGCCAATCTAAACTAATCTAAGACAAGATCAGCCAATCTAAACTAATCTAAGACAAGATCAGCCAATCTAATACAAGATCAGGCAATCTAAACTTATCTAAGACAAGATCATTCCAATTTAAGCTAATCTAATACAAGATCAGCCAAGCAAAGAAATGATCAGCCAATCTAATACAAGCCAATCTAATACAAGATCAGTCAATCTAAGACAAGATCAGCCAATCTAAGACAAGATCAGTCAATCTAAGACAAAATCAGCCAATCTAATACAAGATCAGCCAATCTAAGACATGATCAGCCAATCTAATACTAGCCAATATAATACAAGATCAGTCAATCTAAGACAAGATCAGTCAATCTAAGACATGATCAGCCAATCTAATACAAGCCAATATAATACAAGATCAGTCAATCTAAGACAAGATCAGTCAATCTAAGACAAGATTAGCCAATCTAATACAAGATCAGCCAATCTAAGACAAGATCAGCCAATCTAAACTAATCTAAGACAATATCAGCCAATCTAAACTAATCTAAGACAAGATCAGCCAATCTAAACTAATCTAAGACAAGATCAGTCAATCTAAGACAAGATCAGCCAATCTAATACAAGATCAGCCAATCTAAGACATGATCAGCCAATCTAAGATAAAATCAGCCAATCTAAGACAAGATCAGCCAATCTAAGACAAGATCAGCCAATCTAAAACAATATCGGCAAATCTAAACTAATCTAATGCAAGACCAGCCAATCTAAACTAATCTAATACAAGATCAGCCAATCTAAGACAAGATCAGCCAATCTAAGACAAGATCAGCCAATCTAAGACAAGATCAGTCAATTTAAGACATGATCAGCCAATCTATGACAAGATCAGCCAACCTAAGACAAGATTAGCCAATCTAATACAAGATCAGCCAATCTAAGACAAGATCGGCCAATCTAAGAAAAGATCAGTCAATCGAAGACATGATCAGCCAATCTAAGACAAGATCAGCCAATCTAAGACAAGATCATTCCAATTTAAACTAATCTAATACAAGATCAGCCAAGCAAAGAAATGATCAGCCAATCTAATACAAGCCAATCTAATACAAGATCAGTCAATCTAAGACAAGATCAGCCAATCTAAGACAAGATCAGTCAATCTAAGACAAAATCAGCAAATCTAATACAAGATCAGCCAATCTAAGACATGATCAGCCAATCTAATACAAGCCAATATAATACAAGATCAGTCAATCTAAGACAAGATCAGTCAATCTAAGACATGATCAGCCAATCTAATACAAGCCAATATAATACAAAATCAGTCAATCTAAGACAAGATCAGTCAATCTAAGACAAGATTAGCCAATCTAATACAAGATCAGCCAATCTAAGACAAGATCAGCTAATCTAAACTAATCTAAGACAATATCAGCCAATCTAAACTAATCTAAGACAAGATCAGCCAATCTAATACAAGATCAGCCAATCTAATACAAGATCAGGCAATCTAAACTAATCTAAGACAAGATCAGTCAATCTAAGACAAGATCAGCCAATCTAATACAAGATCAGCCAATCTAAGACATGATCAGCCAATCTAAGATAAAATCAGCCAATCTAAGACAAGATCAGCCAATCTAAGACAAGATCAGCCAATCTAAAACAAGATCAGCAAATCTAAACTAATCTAATGCAAGACCAGCCAATCTAAACTAATCTAATACAAGATCAGCCAATCTAAGACAAGATCAGCCAATCTAAACTAATCTAATACAAGATCAGCCAATCTAAGACAAGATCAGCCAATCTAAGACAAGATCAGTCAATTTAAGACATGATCAACCAATCTATGACAAGATCAGCCAACCTAAGACAAGATCATTCCAATCTAAACTAATCTAATACAAGATCAGCCAATCTAAGACAAGATCATTCCAATCTAATACAAGCCAATCTAATACAAGATCAGTCAATCTAAGACAAGATCAGCCAATCTAAGACAAGATCAGTCAATCTAAGACAAGATTAGCCAATCTAATACAAGATCAGCCAATCTAAGACAAGATCAGCTAATCTAAACTAATCTAAGACAATATCAGCCAATCTAAACTAATCTAAGACAAGATCAGCCAATCTAATACAAGATCAGCCAATCTAATACAAGATCAGGCAATCTAAACTAATCTAAGACAAGATCAGTCAATCTAAGACAAGATCAGCCAATCTAATAAAAGATCAGCCAATCTAAGACATGATCAGCCAATCTAAGATAAAATCAGCCAATCTAAGACAAGATCAGCCAATCTAAGACAAGATCAGCCAATCTAAAACAAGATCAGCAAATCTATACTAATCTAATGCAAGACCAGCCAATCTAAACTAATCTAATACAAGATCAGCCAATCTAAGACAAGATCAGCCAATCTAAACTAATCTAATACAAGATCAGCCAATCTAAGACAAGATCAGCCAATCTAAGACAAGATCAGTCAATTTAAGACATGATCAACCAATCTATGACAAGATCAGCCAACCTAAGACAAGATCATTCCAATCTAAACTAATCTAATACAAGATCAGCCAATCTAAGACAAGATCATTCCAATCTAATACAAGCCAATCTAATACAAGATCAGTCAATCTAAGACAAGATCAGCCAATCTAAGACAAGATCAGTCAATCTAAGACAAGATTAGCCAATCTAATACAAGATCAGCCAATCTAAGACAAGATCGGCCAATCTAAGAAAAGATCAGTCAATCTAAGACATGATCAGCCAATCTAAGACAAGATCAGCCAATCTAAGACAAGATCATTCCAATTTAAACTAATCTAATACAAGATCAGCCAAGCAAAGAAATGATCAGCCAATCTAATACAAGTCAATCTAATACAAGATCAGTCAATCTAAGACAAGATCAGCCAATGTAAGACAAGATCAGTCAATCTAAGACAAAATCAGCCAATCTAATACAAGATCAGCCAATCTAAGACATGATCAGCCAATCTAATACAAGATCAGCCAATATAATACAAGATCAGTCAATCTAAGACAAGATCAGTCAATCTAAGACAAGATTAGCCAATCTAATACAAGATCAGCCAATCTAAGACAAGATCAGCCAATCTAAACTAATCTAAGACAAGATCAGCCAATCTAAACTAATCTAAGACAAGATCAGCCAATCTAATACAAGATCAGGCAATCTAAACTTATCTAAGACAAGATCATTCCAATTTAAGCTAATCTAATACAAGATCAGCCAAGCAAAGAAATGATCAGCCAATCTAATACAAGCCAATCTAATACAAGATCAGTCAATCTAAGACAAGATCAGCCAATCTAAGACAAGATCAGTCAATCTAAGACAAAATCAGCCAATCTAATACAAGATCAGCCAATCTAAGACATGATCAGCCAATCTAATACTAGCCAATATAATACAAGATCAGTCAATCTAAGACAAGATCAGTCAATCTAAGACATGATCAGCCAATCTAATACAAGCCAATATAATACAAGATCAGTCAATCTAAGACAAGATCAGTCAATCTAAGACAAGATTAGCCAATCTAATACAAGATCAGCCAATCTAAGACAAGATCAGCCAATTTAAACTAATCTAAGACAATATCAGCCAATCTAAACTAATCTAAGACAAGATCAGCCAATCTAAACTAATCTAAGACAAGATCAGTCAATCTAAGACAAGATCAGCCAATCTAATACAAGATCAGCCAATCTAAGACATGATCAGCCAATCTAAGATAAAATCAGCCAATCTAAGACAAGATCAGCCAATCTAAGACAAGATCAGCCAATCTAAAACAATATCGGCAAATCTAAACTAATCTAATGCAAGACCAGCCAATCTAAACTAATCTAATACAAGATCAGCCAATCTAAGACAAGATCAGCCAATCTAAGACAAGATCAGCCAATCTAAGACAAGATCAGTCAATTTAAGACATGATCAGCCAATCTATGACAAGATCAGCCAACCTAAGACAAGATTAGCCAATCTAATACAAGATCAGCCAATCTAAGACAAGATCGGCCAATCTAAGAAAAGATCAGTCAATCGAAGACATGATCAGCCAATCTAAGACAAGATCAGCCAATCTAAGACAAGATCATTCCAATTTAAACTAATCTAATACAAGATCAGCCAAGCAAAGAAATGATCAGCCAATCTAATACAAGCCAATCTAATACAAGATCAGTCAATCTAAGACAAGATCAGCCAATCTAAGACAAGATCAGTCAATCTAAGACAAAATCAGCCAATCTAATACAAGATCAGCCAATCTAAGACATGATCAGCCAATCTAATACAAGCCAATATAATACAAGATCAGTCAATCTAAGACAAGATCAGTCAATCTAAGACATGATCAGCCAATCTAATACAAGCCAATATAATACAAAATCAGTCAATCTAAGACAAGATCAGTCAATCTAAGACAAGATTAGCCAATCTAATACAAGATCAGCCAATCTAAGACAAGATCAGCTAATCTAAACTAATCTAAGACAATATCAGCCAATCTAAACTAATCTAAGACAAGATCAGCCAATCTAATACAAGATCAGCCAATCTAATACAAGATCAGGCAATCTAAACTAATCTAAGACAAGATCAGTCAATCTAAGACAAGATCAGCCAATCTAATACAAGATCAGCCAATCTAAGACATGATCAGCCAATCTAAGATAAAATCAGCCAATCTAAGACAAGATCAGCCAATCTAAGACAAGATCAGCCAATCTAAAACAAGATCAGCAAATCTAAACTAATCTAATGCAAGACCAGCCAATCTAAACTAATCTAATACAAGATCAGCCAATCTAAGACAAGATCAGCCAATCTAAACTAATCTAATACAAGATCAGCCAATCTAAGACAAGATCAGCCAATCTAAGACAAGATCAGTCAATTTAAGACATGATCAACCAATCTATGACAAGATCAGCCAACCTAAGACAAGATCATTCCAATCTAAACTAATCTAATACAAGATCAGCCAATCTAAGACAAGATCATTCCAATCTAATACAAGCCAATCTAATACAAGATCAGTCAATCTAAGACAAGATCAGCCAATCTAAGACAAGATCAGTCAATCTAAGACAAGATTAGCCAATCTAATACAAGATCAGCCAATCTAAGACAAGATCAGCTAATCTAAACTAATCTAAGACAATATCAGCCAATCTAAACTAATCTAAGACAAGATCAGCCAATCTAATACAAGATCAGCCAATCTAATACAAGATCAGGCAATCTAAACTAATCTAAGACAAGATCAGTCAATCTAAGACAAGATCAGCCAATCTAATAAAAGATCAGCCAATCTAAGACATGATCAGCCAATCTAAGATAAAATCAGCCAATCTAAGACAAGATCAGCCAATCTAAGACAAGATCAGCCAATCTAAAACAAGATCAGCAAATCTAAACTAATCTAATGCAAGACCAGCCAATCTAAACTAATCTAATACAAGATCAGCCAATCTAAGACAAGATCAGCCAATCTAAACTAATCTAATACAAGATCAGCCAATCTAAGACAAGATCAGCCAATCTAAGACAAGATCAGTCAATTTAAGACATGATCAACCAATCTATGACAAGATCAGCCAACCTAAGACAAGATCATTCCAATCTAAACTAATCTAATACAAGATCAGCCAATCTAAGACAAGATCATTCCAATCTAATACAAGCCAATCTAATACAAGATCAGTCAATCTAAGACAAGATCAGCCAATCTAACACAAGATCAGTCAATCTAAGACAAGATTAGCCAATCTAATACAAGATCAGCCAATCTAAGACAAGATCGGCCAATCTAAGAAAAGATCAGTCAATCTAAGACATGATCAGCCAATCTAAGACAAGATCAGCCAATCTAAGACAAGATCATTCCAATTTAAACTAATCTAATACAAGATCAGCCAAGCAAAGAAATGATCAGCCAATCTAATACAAGTCAATCTAATACAAGATCAGTCAATCTAAGACAAGATCAGCCAATGTAAGACAAGATCAGTCAATCTAAGACAAAATCAGCCAATCTAATACAAGATCAGCCAATCTAAGACATGATCAGCCAATCTAATACAAGCCAATATAATACAAGATCAGTCAATCTAAGACAAGATCAGTCAATCTAAGACAAGATTAGCCAATCTAATACAAGATCAGCCAATCTAAGACAAGATCAGCCAATCTAAACTAATCTAAGACAAGATCAGCCAATCTAAACTAATCTAAGACAAGATCAGCCAATCTAATACAAGATCAGGCAATCTAAACTTATCTAAGACAAGATCATTCCAATTTAAGCTAATCTAATACAAGATCAGCCAAGCAAAGAAATGATCAGCCAATCTAATACAAGCCAATCTAATACAAGATCAGTCAATCTAAGACAAGATCAGCCAATCTAAGACAAGATCAGTCAATCTAAGACAAAATCAGCCAATCTAATACAAGATCAGCCAATCTAAGACATGATCAGCCAATCTAATACTAGCCAATATAATACAAGATCAGTCAATCTAAGACAAGATCAGTCAATCTAAGACATGATCAGCCAATCTAATACAAGCCAATATAATACAAGATCAGTCAATCTAAGACAAGATCAGTCAATCTAAGACAAGATTAGCCAATCTAATACAAGATCAGCCAATCTAAGACAAGATCAGCCAATCTAAACTAATCTAAGATAATATCAGCCAATCTAAACTAATCTAAGACAAGATCAGCCAATCTAAACTAATCTAAGACAAGATCAGTCAATCTAAGACAAGATCAGCCAATCTAATACAAGATCAGCCAATCTAAGACATGATCAGCCAATCTAAGATAAAATCAGCCAATCTAAGACAAGATCAGCCAATCTAAGACAAGATCAGCCAATCTTAAACAATATCGGCAAATCTAAACTAATCTAATGCAAGACCAGCCAATCTAAACTAATCTAATACAAGATCAGCCAATCTAAGACAAGATCAGCCAATCTAAGACAAGATCAGCCAATCTAAGACAAGATCAGTCAATTTAAGACATGATCAGCCAATCTATGACAAGATCAGCCAACCTAAGACAAGATTAGCCAATCTAATACAAGATCAGCCAATCTAAGACAAGATCGGCCAATCTAAGAAAAGATCAGTCAATCGAAGACATGATCAGCCAATCTAAGACAAGATCAGCCAATCTAAGACAAGATCATTCCAATTTAAACTAATCTAATACAAGATCAGCCAAGCAAAGAAATGATCAGCCAATCTAATACAAGCCAATCTAATACAAGATCAGTCAATCTAAGACAAGATCAGCCAATCTAAGACAAGATCAGTCAATCTAAGACAAAATCAGCCAATCTAATACAAGATCAGCCAATCTAAGACATGATCAGCCAATCTAATACAAGCCAATATAATACAAGATCAGTCAATCTAAGACAAGATCAGTCAATCTAAGACATGATCAGCCAATCTAATACAAGCCAATATAATACAAAATCAGTCAATCTAAGACAAGATCAGTCAATCTAAGACAAGATTAGCCAATCTAATACAAGATCAGCCAATCTAAGACAAGATCAGCTAATCTAAACTAATCTAAGACAATATCAGCCAATCTAAACTAATCTAAGACAAGATCAGCCAATCTAATACAAGATCAGCCAATCTAATACAAGATCAGGCAATCTAAACTAATCTAAGACAAGATCAGTCAATCTAAGACAAGATCAGCCAATCTAATACAAGATCAGCCAATCTAAGACATGATCAGCCAATCTAAGATAAAATCAGCCAATCTAAGACAAGATCAGCCAATCTAAGACAAGATCAGCCAATCTAAAACAAGATCAGCAAATCTAAACTAATCTAATGCAAGACCAGCCAATCTAAACTAATCTAATACAAGATCAGCCAATCTAAGACAAGATCAGCCAATCTAAACTAATCTAATACAAGATCAGCCAATCTAAGACAAGATCAGCCAATCTAAGACAAGATCAGTCAATTTAAGACATGATCAACCAATCTATGACAAGATCAGCCAACCTAAGACAAGATCATTCCAATCTAAACTAATCTAATACAAGATCAGCCAATCTAAGACAAGATCATTCCAATCTAATACAAGCCAATCTAATACAATATCAGTCAATCTAAGACAAGATCAGCCAATCTAAGACAAGATCAGTCAATCTAAGACAAGATTAGCCAATCTAATACAAGATCAGCCAATCTAAGACAAGATCAGCTAATCTAAACTAATCTAAGACAATATCAGCCAATCTAAACTAATCTAAGACAAGATCAGCCAATCTAATACAAGATCAGCCAATCTAATACAAGATCAGGCAATCTAAACTAATCTAAGACAAGATCAGTCAATCTAAGACAAGATCAGCCAATCTAATAAAAGATCAGCCAATCTAAGACATGATCAGCCAATCTAAGATAAAATCAGCCAATCTAAGACAAGATCAGCCAATCTAAGACAAGATCAGCCAATCTAAAACAAGATCAGCAAATCTATACTAATCTAATGCAAGACCAGCCAATCTAAACTAATCTAATACAAGATCAGCCAATCTAAGACAAGATCAGCCAATCTAAACTAATCTAATACAAGATCAGCCAATCTAAGACAAGATCAGCCAATCTAAGACAAGATCAGTCAATTTAAGACATGATCAACCAATCTATGACAAGATCAGCCAACCTAAGACAAGATCATTCCAATCTAAACTAATCTAATACAAGATCAGCCAATCTAAGACAAGATCATTCCAATCTAATACAAGCCAATCTAATACAAGATCAGTCAATCTAAGACAAGATCAGCCAATCTAAGACAAGATCAGTCAATCTAAGACAAGATTAGCCAATCTAATACAAGATCAGCCAATCTAAGACAAGATCGGCCAATCTAAGAAAAGATCAGTCAATCTAAGACATGATCAGCCAATCTAAGACAAGATCAGCCAATCTAAGACAAGATCATTCCAATTTAAACTAATCTAATACAAGATCAGCCAAGCAAAGAAATGATCAGCCAATCTAATACAAGTCAATCTAATACAAGATCAGTCAATCTAAGACAAGATCAGCCAATGTAAGACAAGATCAGTCAATCTAAGACAAAATCAGCCAATCTAATACAAGATCAGCCAATCTAAGACATGATCAGCCAATCTAATACAAGCCAATATAATACAAGATCAGTCAATCTAAGACAAGATCAGTCAATCTAAGACAAGATTAGCCAATCTAATACAAGATCAGCCAATCTAAGACAAGATCAGCCAATCTAAACTAATCTAAGACAAGATCAGCCAATCTAAACTAATCTAAGACAAGATCAGCCAATCTAATACAAGATCAGGCAATCTAAACTTATCTAAGACAAGATCATTCCAATTTAAGCTAATCTAATACAAGATCAGCCAAGCAAAGAAATGATCAGCCAATCTAATACAAGCCAATCTAATACAAGATCAGTCAATCTAAGACAAGATCAGCCAATCTAAGACAAGATCAGTCAATCTAAGACAAAATCAGCCAATCTAATACAAGATCAGCCAATCTAAGACATGATCAGCCAATCTAATACTAGCCAATATAATACAAGATCAGTCAATCTAAGACAAGATCAGTCAATCTAAGACATGATCAGCCAATCTAATACAAGCCAATATAATACAAGATCAGTCAATCTAAGACAAGATCAGTCAATCTAAGACAAGATTAGCCAATCTAATACAAGATCAGCCAATCTAAGACAAGATCAGCCAATTTAAACTAATCTAAGACAATATCAGCCAATCTAAACTAATCTAAGACAAGATCAGCCAATCTAAACTAATCTAAGACAAGATCAGTCAATCTAAGACAAGATCAGCCAATCTAATACAAGATCAGCCAATCTAAGACATGATCAGCCAATCTAAGATAAAATCAGCCAATCTAAGACAAGATCAGCCAATCTAAGACAAGATCAGCCAATCTAAAACAATATCGGCAAATCTAAACTAATCTAATGCAAGACCAGCCAATCTAAACTAATCTAATACAAGATCAGCCAATCTAAGACAAGATCAGCCAATCTAAGACAAGATCAGCCAATCTAAGACAAGATCAGTCAATTTAAGACATGATCAGCCAATCTATGACAAGATCAGCCAACCTAAGACAAGATTAGCCAATCTAATACAAGATCAGCCAATCTAAGACAAGATCGGCCAATCTAAGAAAAGATCAGTCAATCGAAGACATGATCAGCCAATCTAAGACAAGATCAGCCAATCTAAGACAAGATCATTCCAATTTAAACTAATCTAATACAAGATCAGCCAAGCAAAGAAATGATCAGCCAATCTAATACAAGCCAATCTAATACAAGATCAGTCAATCTAAGACAAGATCAGCCAATCTAAGACAAGATCAGTCAATCTAAGACAAAATCAGCCAATCTAATACAAGATCAGCCAATATAAGACATGATCAGCCAATCTAATACAAGCCAATATAATACAAGATCAGTCAATCTAAGACAAGATCAGTCAATCTAAGACATGATCAGCCAATCTAATACAAGCCAATATAATACAAAATCAGTCAATCTCAGACAAGATCAGTCAATCTAAGACAAGATTAGCCAATCTAATACAAGATCAGCCAATCTAAGACAAGATCAGCTAATCTAAACTAATCTAAGACAATATCAGCCAATCTAAACTAATCTAAGACAAGATCAGCCAATCTAATACAAGATCAGCCAATCTAATACAAGATCAGGCAATCTAAACTAATCTAAGACAAGATCAGTCAATCTAAGACAAGATCAGCCAATCTAATACAAGATCAGCCAATCTAAGACATGATCAGCCAATCTAAGATAAAATCAGCCAATCTAAGACAAGATCAGCCAATCTAAGACAAGATCAGCCAATCTAAAACAAGATCAGCAAATCTAAACTAATCTAATGCAAGACCAGCCAATCTAAACTAATCTAATACAAGATCAGCCAATCTAAGACAAGATCAGCCAATCTAAACTAATCTAATACAAGATCAGCCAATCTAAGACAAGATCAGCCAATCTAAGACAAGATCAGTCAATTTAAGACATGATCAACCAATCTATGACAAGATCAGCCAACCTAAGACAAGATCATTCCAATCTAAACTAATCTAATACAAGATCAGCCAATCTAAGACAAGATCATTCCAATCTAATACAAGCCAATCTAATACAAGATCAGTCAATCTAAGACAAGATCAGCCAATCTAAGACAAGATCAGTCAATCTAAGACAAGATTAGCCAATCTAATACAAGATCAGCCAATCTAAGACAAGATCGGCCAATCTAAGAAAAGATCAGTCAATCTAAGACATGATCAGCCAATCTAAGACAAGATCAGCCAATCTAAGACAAGATCATTCCAATTTAAACTAATCTAATACAAGATCAGCCAAGCAAAGAAATGATCAGCCAATCTAATACAAGTCAATCTAATACAAGATCAGTCAATCTAAGACAAGATCAGCCAATGTAAGACAAGATCAGTCAATCTAAGACAAAATCAGCCAATCTAATACAAGATCAGCCAATCTAAGACATGATCAGCCAATCTAATACAAGCCAATATAATACAAGATCAGTCAATCTAAGACAAGATCAGTCAATCTAAGACAAGATTAGCCAATCTAATACAAGATCAGCCAATCTAAGACAAGATCAGCCAATCTAAACTAATCTAAGACAAGATCAGCCAATCTAAACTAATCTAAGACAAGATCAGCCAATCTAATACAAGATCAGGCAATCTAAACTTATCTAAGACAAGATCAGTCAATCTAAGACAAGATCAGCCAATCTAATACAAGATCAGCCAATCTAAGACATGATCATCCAATCTAATACAAGCCAATCTAATACAAGATCAGTCAATCTAAGACAAGATCAGCCAATCTAATACAAGATCAGTCAATCTAAGACAAGATTAGCCAATCTAATACAAAATCAGACAATCTAAGACAAGATCAGCCAATCTAAACTAATCTAATACAAGATCAGCCAATCTAAACTAATCTAAGACAAGATCAGCCAATCTAATAGAAGATCAGGCAATGTAAACTAATCTAATACAAGATTAGCCAATCTAAGACAAGATTGGCCAATCTAAGAAAAGATCAGTCAATCTAAGACATGATCAGCCAATCTAAGACAAGATCAGCCAATCTAATACAAGATCAGCCAATCTAAGACATGATCAGCCAATCTAAGATAAAATCAGCCAATCTAAGACAAGATCAGCCAATCTAAGACAAGATCAGCCAATCTAAAACAATATCGGCAAATCTAAACTAATCTAATGCAAGACCAGCCAATCTAAACTAATCTAATACAAGATCAGCCAATCTAAGACAAGATCAGCCAATCTAAGACAAGATCAGCCAATCTAAGACAAGATCAGTCAATTTAAGACATGATCAGCCAATCTATGACAAGATCAGCCAACCTAAGACAAGATTAGCCAATCTAATACAAGATCATTCCAATTTAAACTAATCTAATACAAGATCAGCCAAGCAAAGAAATGATCAGCCAATCTAATACAAGCCAATCTAATACAAGATCAGTCAATCTAAGACAAGATCAGCCAATCTAAGACAAGATCAGTCAATCTAAGACAAGATCGGCCAATCTAAGAAAAGATCAGTCAATCGAAGACATGATCAGCCAATCTAAGACAAGATCAGCCAATCTAAGACAAGATCATTCCAATTTAAACTAATCTAATACAAGATCAGCCAAGCAAAGAAATGATCAGCCAATCTAATACAAGCCAATCTAATACAAGATCAGTCAATCTAAGACAAGATCAGCCAATCTAAGACAAGATCAGTCAATCTAAGACAAAATCAGCCAATCTAATACAAGATCAGCCAATCTAAGACATGATCAGCCAATCTAATACAAGCCAATATAATACAAGATCAGTCAATCTAAGACAAGATCAGTCAATCTAAGACATGATCAGCCAATCTAATACAAGCCAATATAATACAAAATCAGTCAATCTAAGACAAGATCAGTCAATCTAAGACAAGATTAGCCAATCTAATACAAGATCAGCCAATCTAAGACAAGATCAGCTAATCTAAACTAATCTAAGACAATATCAGGCAATCTAAACTAATCTAAGACAAGATCAGCCAATCTAATACAAGATCAGCCAATCTAATACAAGATCAGGCAATCTAAACTAATCTAAGACAAGATCAGTCAATCTAAGACAAGATCAGCCAATCTAATACAAGATCAGCCAATCTAAGACATGATCAGCCAATCTAAGATAAAATCAGCCAATCTAAGACAAGATCAGCCAATCTAAGACAAGATCAGCCAATCTAAAACAAGATCAGCAAATCTAAACTAATCTAATGCAAGACCAGCCAATCTAAACTAATCTAATACAAGATCAGCCAATCTAAGACAAGATCAGCCAATCTAAACTAATCTAATTCAAGATCAGCCAATCTAAGACAAGATCAGCCAATCTAAGACAAGATCAGTCAATTTAAGACATGATCAACCAATCTATGACAAGATCAGCCAACCTAAGACAAGATCATTCCAATCTAAACTAATCTAATACAAGATCAGCCAATCTAAGACAAGATCATTCCAATCTAATACAAGCCAATCTAATACAAGATCAGTCAATCTAAGACAAGATCAGCCAATCTAAGACAAGATCAGTCAATCTAAGACAAGATTAGCCAATCTAATACAAGATCAGCCAATCTAAGACAAGATCAGCTAATCTAAACTAATCTAAGACAATATCAGCCAATCTAAACTAATCTAAGACAAGATCAGCCAATCTAATACAAGATCAGCCAATCTAATACAAGATCAGGCAATCTAAACTAATCTAAGACAAGATCAGTCAATCTAAGACAAGATCAGCCAATCTAATACAAGATCAGCCAATCTAAGACATGATCAGCCAATCTAAGATAAAATCAGCCAATCTAAGACAAGATCAGCCAATCTAAGACAAGATCAGCCAATCTAAAACAAGATCAGCAAATCTAAACTAATCTAATGCAAGACCAGCCAATCTAAACTAATCTAATACAAGATCAGCCAATCTAAGACAAGATCAGCCAATCTAAACTAATCTAATACAAGATCAGCCAATCTAAGACAAGATCAGCCAATCTAAGACAAGATCAGTCAATTTAAGACATGATCAACCAATCTATGACAAGATCAGCCAACCTAAGACAAGATCATTCCAATCTAAACTAATCTAATACAAGATCAGCCAATCTAAGACAAGATCATTCCAATCTAATACAAGCCAATCTAATACAAGATCAGTCAATCTAAGACAAGATCAGCCAATCTAAGACAAGATCAGTCAATCTAAGACAAGATTAGCCAATCTAATACAAGATCAGCCAATCTAAGACAAGATCGGCCAATCTAAGAAAAGATCAGTCAATCTAAGACATGATCAGCCAATCTAAGACAAGATCAGCCAATCTAAGACAAGATCATTCCAATTTAAACTAATCTAATACAAGATCAGCCAAGCAAAGAAATGATCAGCCAATCTAATACAAGTCAATCTAATACAAGATCAGTCAATCTAAGACAAGATCAGCCAATGTAAGACAAGATCAGTCAATCTAAGACAAAATCAGCCAATCTAATACAAGATCAGCCAATCTAAGACATGATCAGCCAATCTAATACAAGCCAATATAATACAAGATCAGTCAATCTAAGACAAGATCAGTCAATCTAAGACATGATCAGCCAATCTAATACAAGCCAATATAATACAAGATCAGTCAATCTAAGACAAGATCAGTCAATCTAAGACAAGATTAGCCAATCTAATACAAGATAAGCCAATCTAAGACAAGATCAGCCAATCTAAACTAATCTAAGACAAGATCAGCCAATCTAAACTAATCTAAGACAAGATCAGCCAATCTAATACAAGATCAGGCAATCTAAACTTATCTAAGACAAGATCAGTCAATCTAAGACAAGATCAGCCAATCTAATACAAGATCAGCCAATCTAAGACATGATCATCCAATCTAATACAAGCCAATCTAATACAAGATCAGTCAATCTAAGACAAGATCAGCCAATCTAATACAAGATCAGTCAATCTAAGACAAGATTAGCCAATCTAATACAAAATCAGACAATCTAAGACAAGATCAGCCAATCTAAACTAATCTAATACAAGATCAGCCAATCTAAACTAATCTAAGACAAGATCAGCCAATCTAATTGAAGATCAGGCAATGTAAACTAATCTAATACAAGATTAGCCAATCTAAGACAAGATTGGCCAATCTAAGAAAAGATCAGTCAATCTAAGACATGATCAGCCAATCTAAGACAAGATCAACCAATCTAAGACAAGATCATTCCAATTTAAAGTAATCTAATACAAGATCAGCCAATCAAAGACATGATCAGCCAATTTAATACAAGCCAATCTAATACAAGATCAGTCAATCTAAGACATGATCAGCCAATCTAAGACAAGATTAGTCAATCTAAGACATGATCAGTCAATCTGGGACAATATCAGTCAATCTAGGACAAGATCAGCCAATCTTAGACAAGATCAGTCAATCTAAGACATGATCAGTCAATCTAAGACAAGATCAGCCAATCTAAGACATGATCAGTCAATCTAAGACAAGATCAGTCAATCTAAGACATGATCAGCCAATCTAAGATATGATCAGCCAATCTAATACAAGCCAATCTAATACAAGATCAGTCAATCTAAGACAAGATCAGTCAATCTAAGACAAGATGAGCCAATCTAATACAAGATCAGTCAATCTAAGACAAGATCAGCCAATCTAAGACAAAATCAGTCAATCTAAGACATGATCAGCCAATCTAAGACATGATCAGCCAATCTAAGATATGATCAGCCAATCTAATACAAGCCAATCTAATACAAGATCAGTCAATCTAAGACAAGATCAGTCAATCTAAGACAAGATGAGCCAATCTAATACAAGATCAGTCAATCTAAGACAAGATCAGTCAATCTAAGACAAGATCAGCCAATCTAATACAAGATCAGTCAATCTAAGACAAGATCAGCCAATATAATACAAAATCAGTCAATCTAATACAAGATCAGTCAATCTAAGACAATATCAAGATCATCATCATACTAACATATCTGGATCATAACTGAGCCTGAGATCTTGATGATACAAGCCTATATTCTAAATATGATCAAAATCTGATCTGAAACATGACCTCCAGTATGTTAACTTTGCATAACTCTGATAAAAGAATTTTGCAAGGCCATACTACAAACTCAATTGGTCTTTCATTAGCCTCATTATGAAATTAGACATAGCCTAAATCACACAATCAGCAGGCATATTTCTTGTGATATTATGCATATATTAACTAAGTGTGACCCAGAACTTGTGTCATATACCAATGTGTCTGTCTCAAGAACTAAAGTAGGAATGCCAGAAGCTTGTGTTCGTTTGGAAGGGAATTAATTTTAATGCTCAAGAAGCATAGGATTCGTGCACCATGATCGATCGCTCACTTACTCATGACAAATGCACACATTGGTACATGACATGAGTCCTGGGTCACAGCAAAATAATGGATGAAAATTATCTGTTCAATTCTTAAAATTGTCAAACTAGCAATCTGTATTTTGAAACATTTCCAATTGAAATTATATCATTCTATAATTTCTGTGTAAAAAGAGAAGAGAGGAATTATACATGCCTGTAATTGTGAGCAGGCTTATTCAAAATCCATACTAGCATGCTGGATGAGACTGTATTTCATAAAGAAATGAATGCTGCAGGAAAGATACAGTTTGCTATACAGTTGCTTTAAGGACACAGCAAAAGTTAGGGGTGTAGAAAATGAATTTCCAAATGATTATAAACGTAGAAATATCAAATAACGTGAATGGTCACGATTTAAAAGCATATGTAATCATATTTAAAAAATTAAAAACATTACTGCAATAATCAGTAGTAAATAGTACAAATCACATGGGGACAGAAGTTTAAAAATTAATTTTATTTTCAAAATTCAATATAGTTATAACATTTTTTATTCAACCATACCTTTTAGTGATCTACACATTAATTATCATAACAAAAATTCCAGACAAAAGTTGTCAATCACTGTGGACTTTACAATGGCAGTTTGGCATTACACTGGGTCAAGAAAGTCGATATTGGATTGAAGTATTACTAGTGCAAGTGCGGGGAATCAAGTGAACAATTGCATGAAGTCGCGTGCATCTCCAATCATCTTCTGTATGGATGTTAATTTAGCATGATGTAAAATGTAACTAAAATAAAACTGAACTGACAGCCGTCTTTCCAGATTTTTACATGTATGAAACCACATACATGAGCTATGTGACTTGTAATATACTGTCCGATGTAAGCTCATGGAATTTGTCCAAGTGATACTGTTAGAATTTCATTAAAAACTTCTGAAAAATTCTGAAAGCATACATTATGGAAAATTTACATATTGGTATGTATTTAATAATAAGTGATCGTTACGCAATCGGGGTCTTGTTATTGCTGAAAGGCATGCGTGACAGTGTCAGAAGCCTTCCGGGAAGGTGGTCCAGTCCATCCATGATTTTGGAAAGAAATGTAAGGAGTTGCTGTAGAATATATGGACACGAATTTATGTAATAACTTTTTTAAAAATTAAATATGAGCGAATAAGCAGTTATATTGAACTTTATTCATTTTCTCGGAATACATCATGTAGAATGGGGTGTAACTGGTCTGTTGTCAGGGAAAACAAACCGTTAGGTTATTTGACAGACGAACTACGAATGAAGCCAAGGTCATCAGAAGAGGTAAATATATTACTGTTGGTGTTGTATACGTATTAAACACCATACAAAATATAGTGTCTAATTGGTAGAAAGTAAAACAGAATTAGGCAAAATTTATGTAAAATTATGATAATTATTTTGAAAGGGACTATTTTCTAATTAATACTTAATGCACATTTATGTGACATTCGAAACAGAGAGCTAGCAATAGCAATGGCGGCGCCCATGAACTGGATTGTTCATTTTTCAAGTCGAATCATATTTCGGAAATTTCATGCTAGAAACCAACCAAAATGCTTAATGAGTAATATTTCAAAACGTCTATTTAGTTTTCACGGAAAATTTAACAAAAATCATGGAAATTTACGATCATTTACAGCTATAAGTGCAACAGTTATTTGTACTTGTGGAACACTCTACTTATCGAAAAATTGGCTAAAAGAATGGAAGATCAACACATGTATAACCAACGTACATGCCGTAGAACTTGATAGATTTAATGGTTCAAGTAATCTTCCGTCTTCTAAAAGAAACAATTTCATTGCCGATGTGGTAGAAAAGGCTGCACCAGCAGTAGTCTACATAGAGGTCATTGGAAGGTATGAGTGTTTATGTAAGACCTCGACGCTAAAATTTGTTTTGAGCATCTAGGTCTTTTTGCCTAAATAACGGCGCTGTACATCGTGTTTCGATGTCGTTTAACATCAGAACGACAAGTCAGATTTTCAGGAATCTCTCAGACACTTGGCAGCTCATATATACGCTTTTGTTATTATTGTTATGTTTTAGTCTGACTTTACTCTGATGTCTTTTTCCAACTAAATTCAAATTCAAGCAAATGAACATGTTTTCAAGTTCTGTTGGCCCATATTTCACTTGGCTAGAATGCAGTGGAAGCCAGGAATACCAAAATTGATTAAAGGATGATTTGAATCTTAAATTAAATGAAACTATCTAAACACTTTTTTAGTGTTAATATATTTTTTATTCCTTTCGTTAAAGAAGTATACTTCAGCTTAACTCGACTTCAGCAATCTTGGCTTCCAATGTTTATTGCATTCCATCGGAAAAAAATCTATGAATATCACCATTTCCAAACATGACCATACCCCTTGTTATCAATTAAAATCTATATCTTCTTAAAATCAGTATCACTAACAAATTGGTGTAATAAAAGTGGGAGCAAAAATAAGGGCTTTTGATTAAATGAAGACAAACTAGTCTGAAAAATTGAATGATTAGAAGGGATAATAAAAATTTTATATTGTTTGTTTTATATACGATACTGCTAGAGACGAATTTTACATGAATATATCTACACTTAAAATATTTGTACTATTCATTCCATATTACAGAATGTCAAAGATTAATTTTTTCACAACAACAAAAATGTTTTCACTCAGAATTGTATGTTTCTTTTGAAAAAATGATGCTTAAAAAAACATTGAAGCTCAACGCCATCCTGATTGAAATATCCAAGTGTAATATTGACCACTAGCTGCTAGGAACTACAATAACTTAAGTCATTGAAGTTTCTACTCTATTTGCTTATAACACTATGAGAGGAGAGTTGTAGGATATAACAGAGAGATGGAAGGGATGGGATATAGCTTGAAACAAATACATTTGTTCCAATTTGTAGAAAAGAACAAAGTTTAGATGTCTATGAAGACCATTCCACATATTTCTAAATTTAATTTAAACACTAGTTGACACTACAGACTTGTTGTATATGATACTTTGAGAAAGCAGCATAAAATATGTTACTCAGGCCAATTTTTTTTTCTCACAAACTAACAATCTTTTGTTGTAAGGTGTGTTCTGTTGTGATATTTTCATTCAGCAGTTAATGTTCATTTTGAAACATTGAAGTGTGACATTGAACAGTAGCTTATTACATGTAGGAATTGTCCTGACTGTTGTTTACTTGAGGAAGGAAGCTGCAATCAGACTTCAGAGAAAGAATGTCACTCCATAGCAAATGCTTTATGATGCATGCTGATTCATAAACAAAGTATGGACAAAAGAAGCTTTTTATAAATTTAAATCACATGAATGATTAATGATAAGGTGCAACTGTCAATTCAGTGTACACAATTCCATGATTTAAAAAATTGTGTTACTTTCTCATAAACAATGTTAATTATTTTTTATGAAGGTCTAAAATACCAAATCTATCCCCAAAAATTCTAGACTTTTGATATTTATGACAATTTTCATTAGATTAAAAGAAAATAATACTTAAACTTAAAAACATTTGTTAATTCCATGGTTCATATTCATGAATACTAATATAAGATGATTTTTATCATTGATTAAATAGAATCCTTTTTTAATTTTTAAGCACATCATTTATTATTTTCAGAAAGAATATATCTCCACAGGTTTTATATAATTTACTGTGGCAGAGAATACAAATTTAATTTTTCATATTTGCTGGAAAGATTCATTTGATTTGTGCTTTTATTTATTCATCCTCAATTTTGTCATTTGTGTATCCATCCTCAATTTGTTTTTTGATCCTCACTGTTAAGTATCCATACTCAAATTTACCCTTGGCTCCTCACTCAGTATTGAATGTTGTGTCTATCCTCAATTTTGTCCTTAGATTCTCACTGTTTTATATGATTAGATCCTCACTCACTGTTAAATGTTATGTGTCCATCCTCAATTTCATCCATAGATTCTCACTGTTATATATCAATCCTTAGTTTTGTCCTTAGATCCTTGGTGTTATGTATCCATCCACAATTTTTTACAAACTTTATCAGTACTTGAAACTTGTTTTTTTATTGCAGACATAGTTATGGCACTTCCATGAGCAATGGTTCAGGCTTTATCATTAAAGAAAATGGTCTGATAGTGACTAATGCCCATGTTGTTGCCAACAACCAGAGAGTGTCTGTCAAGTTACAGGATGGCAGAATATTTGAGGGAATTGTCGAAGTTCTAGATCAAGTTTCTGATCTAGCAACAATTAGAATAAATGCTGTAAGTGGGTTCAGTTTTACAAGTATGGATACCAAAAAACAGGATACAAATATTAGTTATCATGAATATCAGTCATATATAAACAAAGTAACATATTTGGTACTAAGTATATGTAGCAGCACTATTTCCTAAATCTCTTTTATCCAAAATAATTTTTTATATTTTTATCATTTTTTTAAAGAATTCTGTATATCCAGTCATGTGTGGTAGATCATTATCGTAATATAGGTTCTGGCCACTAAAGTCAATAGGTTATAAAAGTTTTAAGGTTACAGGTCAAGGTTGTAAGTCATACATTTTCAGTCAATTATGGCAAATCGTATTTAGAAATTACCAATGATTGTAAAAATAGTGTGACTCTTCAGGGCAGGTTTGATTTATTCAACTTATGTAAAGAGCACATAACACTCAGCTTCTGTATAGTCATGCTTATACATCTAGTCCAGCTGCAAGTTGCTTAGACCCGGCTCTGCCAATACATAATGCACTGGCATGTCTGGATTTATGCAGTTTGATGAGATTAATCATAGACATAGACCCTGATTAGCTAGCACATTATATGATGGCAGATCTAAGTCTATGTTGTTTGCAGTAGACTTAACGAATAAGAGACCATATTCAGTGTACACCATTATCTTAAAGTTGGGCATAATGTTATGTCTAAGATCAGTGTTCAACACTGAATTTACGTCCCAAAAAAAGTACTGCAGATGACTGCACTAGCATGTGGTGATAATGTCTAAGTTTGAAGCAGATTTTAGAACCGTCTTCTCTCCCAGGAGGCTTGTTAATATAAAGACATGTACACTTATAAAAGATTATTTTGATGTGCTATGAATTTATTAGATCATTTGCATGTATTGCGTAGAATGTTTGCTTTCCAGGACTGTACATATACTACACCAACAATAATAAAAACTTGATCTGTATTTAATGATAACTAATCCATTTGATGTTATATTGTATAAATTTACCAAATTTGCAAATTCAGTTTATACATGTACTCTGCATCGACTTAAAAGTGGGGAAAAACACTAAACTAATTCCTTGATGTAGGCATCAGTTGTCATAATTTTGCACACAGAAATACATTTTATTTGGTATAAATTAATGAACCAAATTGTCTGAGATCTCTGTCAGTGATTCGAGTTCATCCTAGACCTTCAAATACTAGTATTGGACCTTCCTGTTTTAAGGCTGAGCATCCCGTGTGTTTGCATTTTCTAGCACAGAATCCTCAATTTTCTTAGACTTTGAATCTTGTTTAATTCTCCCTTAAGAAAAAAGCTGTAGGTGGTAAGAACATTGGTCACATGAAAAGAAAAAATGCATTTTCGTATTCAGAAAGTGATTAACTTATAGTAAAGGGGAAAAAACATTTTAAATGTAACCATAAGATAAGATATACTTTTAAAAAAAAACTTGTTTTAACTTAGCTTGACTAAAATACTTTTATGTCCACTTTGGACTTCCAGTTTTCTCACCTGGTCTTTTAGTTTTGCTATCTAAAACCTCTGTTTGCGGAAGACTGATGCTCATTGGCATCCAAGGTCAAACAAATTACAGAGGCTTTGGGGTTGTAAAAATGACACAATCTTCAACAAGTGATATCCCAGCCTAAAAAAGAGTGAACAGACAGTACAGTGACCCCTTTTATGAAAGAATTTTCTGTCAGTTGAATGTGAGAAAGAGCATTCAAAATGACCATCAGTCTGTCTGGCTCTTGGTCAAAAGCTGGAATACTTATAGATCTTGTTTATCTGTGAATTATTATTTAAAAAAATGGAAGTCACTTTATGATATGTGTCAGTGGTAAGAGTTGGATGACATCAAAGGAATGAGAAAATAAAAATGTATTTTATATATATATATTTATAAAGGTTACATTTGCATCTAACTGAAAATCTTGATGAACACCTGCATATTCATATATATATATATGAATATGCAGGTGTTCCTCAAGATTTTCAGTTAGATGCAAATGTAACCTTTATTTTCAAGTAACCTTTTTGGTGGAGATATTATTTTTTGTCCACCTTATTAATAATGTTTTTATTTTGTGTGAAACTGATTTTAAGGGCTTCTAAAGTTATATGGTATTCACAGTTAGGGCGTTACATGATTTTCCTTAAAACCTACTTTTAACTGTTTTCTAAATCTTTTATAACTTCTTTATGCAGAAAAACCTACCGACCCTACCACTCGGTCAGTCTGCCACTCTACGGCCAGGTGAATGGGTGATAGCCATGGGCAGCCCCTTGAATCTTAGCAACACTGTGACAGCAGGAATAATCAGCAGTGTGCACAGGGGCACACGAGAGCTTGGGATCCATAACAGAGACATGGAATATATACAGACCGATGCTGTTATAAATGTAATCATACTTTTATATCCTGTAGAATGAAATTGTGTCCAAAATAGCATGACAAAGAAATTGTATAATGTGATCCAGTGTTATAGAAAATGTATTGTAAAAAGAAACTTAGTCAATGTAACTTAACTAATTGGTCTCATATACAAAGATTCGGATTGAGTAGAGCTAATAGTATTTTGGATTCAATAACATATTGCTTGCATATAGGAAAATCTCAAAATAAATTAGAAGTGTAAATAGATTTTTGTATATATTATTTTTATATCTATTATCACAGTCTGGAATGGAGTAAAAGACAGAAGACCATTTAAGGGGCATTGTTGTTATTATTTTAACCTAGTGTCAAACATTCCAACCTTATGATCTGATCATACGTTTTGCTGAAATGACCGTAAACTATTGGCATACAAAACACAGCAGTTATGTGAAAATATTATCTCTGCATACAATCCTGATATGGGATTGATGTGTTTGGTTTGGATCTGGATTTTCATAATATATACAATATTGTTGATCAGGGAACCATACTAACTTTACAGGTATACCCCAGATTCTTTAAATGTGTCCATGCACTCCATGCAAATTCCTGCATTAACAAGCTGTTGCTTATATCATTTTCATCAAATTAAAATATGTTGAAGGTGAAATGGAATTGTTCAAACAGTCAGCACAGAAGTATGGAAAGGAATATTCAGATTCTTGGAAATAAGTAAAAGAAGAAATGCAATGATTGTATTTGTTGGACATGTCTTGTTTTGAGTATTTCTCATGACAGAAAGGTGATTGCTGTTGCCACATGAAATTTAAAGATATCCAAGCCGAGATTTTTAGCAAGAAGTCATTGGACTCCATGTGGTTTGGAGTTGTACTTTGGATCTTTAAAGTCTATTTGTACTTTCTAAATGTTTTAGCTGAAACTATTATTTGCCTTAAATGCATCCAATGGCATTTTTGAAAATATTATTTGCCTTCACTGCATCCAATTGCATTTCTGAAAATATTATTTGCCTTCACTGCATCCAATTGCATTTCTGAAAATATTATTTGCCTTCATTGCATTCAGTTGCACTTCTGAAAATATTATTTGCCTTCACTGCATCCAATTGCATTTCTGAAAATATTATTTGCCTTCACTGCATCTAATTGCATTTATGAAGTGTTTAAATGCATGTTTTCCAAGTGAACAATAGCACTTCTTGATAATTCATTGCACTCTAATGAAAATTGTTATAATGTACAGTATTGCCTTACTGAGAATATATTGATAGAGTTGACAGTTTATTTAGTATATGTGTGGTGAGGGAGAGAGGTACTGAAAAGTAGAGAAAAAGAATGTCAGGACAATGGTTTACACTGACAAATTTCCACAGAAATCATAGTGAAGAGAGGTATGTAAGTTGCAGCTAATAAAATTGACTTTTACAGAGATTAATGGACTGTGCAGTGCAGTAAATGGGCATATTATGTTTTTAAAATAAACAACAAATTAACTGATTGATTTGAAGTATGAAATATATTCAGTATACATTGTAGATACCATATCTATGTACAGTTAAATCTGCTTCCATTATAGGTTACAAATTGGATGGAGAATGCATAGGTATGGAGAATGTTTACTGTAGAAATAGGATGGAGAATTATTTGGTATTGGATAGTTCATACTTGGGTAAGGAGAATGTTTACTGAAGAAATTGGCAGGATAATTATTTGGTATTGGATAGTTCATACTTGGGTATGGAGAATGTTTACTGTAGAAATTGGCAGGATAATTATTTGGTATTGGATAGTTCATACTTAGGTATGGAGAATGTTTACTGTAGAAATTGGCAGGATAATTATTTGGTATTGGATAGTTCATACTTAGGTATGGAGAATGTTTATTGTAGAAATTGGCAGGATAATTATTTGGTATTGGATAGTTCATACTTAGGTACAGAGGATGTTTACTGTAGAAATTGGCAGGATAATTATTTGGTATTGGATAGTTCATACTTAGGTATGTAGAATGTTTACTGTAGAAATTGGCAGGATAATATTTGGTATTGGATAGTTCATACTTAGGTACAGAGGATGTTTACTGTAGAAATTGGCAGGATAATTATTTGGTATTGGATAGTTCATACTTGGGTATGGAGAATGTTTACTGTAGAAATTGGCAGGATAATTATTTGGTATTGGATAGTTCATACTTAGGTACAGAGGATGTTTACTGTAGAAATTTGCAGGATAATTATTTGGTATTGGATAGTTCATACTTAGGTATGGAGAATGTTTACTGTAGAAATTCGCAGGAGAATTATTTGGTAATGGTTAGTTCATACTTAGGTATGGAGAATGTTTACAGTAAAAATTGGCAGGATAATTTTTTGGCTTAGAATGGTTCATCCTTATGTATGAAAGATGTTTACTGTATAAATGGGCTGTGGAATTATTTTGGTATTGGATGGTTCATACTTAGGTATGAAGGATGTTTACAGTATAAATGGGCTGTGGAATTATTTGGTATTGGATGGTTTATACTTAGGTATGGGATAAATAATGTTTTGGTATTGGATGGGAACAGCCTACCAAAGAAATTGGAATCCAGATATGAGGTATTGCCAAGTTTCTGTTGGTGAATTCTGATCACTATAAATTCTGATCACTACAAATTCTGATCACTACAAATTCTGATCACTACAAATTGGATTTCGCATCTCAGATTTAAAGTATTTTTTGCTTTTATTGCTTTAATTTCTAATGAGAGTTAATTGCTTATCAAGAATAAATGCTCATTGCCACAATTCTAGCTTTAAATATTAGGAATGTTGCTAACAGTGTTTAAGTTATTCTGAAAGTTATGTTTGCACTGCAGTTAAGTGACCCCTAGTGGTTACCTGTGGTATTTTAATTTGAACCATAATGCTCCAGTTTAGTAGTAGTAAAATAAGTTGCCTCAGATTATGATTCTATTTCTCTCTTGCAGTTTGGAAACTCAGGTGGACCCCTGGTAAATTTGGTATGTACATAACTGCTTATTTATATACTGTGGAATATAATTATAATTTTATGTGCTTGCCATATGATGGAACATATCATGTTATGATGACTGACCATTCATCAATCAGTCTGCCCAAATGTCTATCCCCCTATTTTGTGTCTGCACAGTAGATAAAGTTTTCTTCCACCTGTTGTTACCAAACTTTCCAAGTAGCTTGTATTGTGACAAGAAGGAAATATAGTCCTACAATGTAAAACATTGACCATGATATTTATCTTTTGGTTGTCTTGCTGCCCAAATAACATCTTTTCTTGGCATGTTCCGATGTTGATTAACATCGAAACAACAAGCCAGATTTTCAGGACTATTTGACACACTTGGCAGCCCTTATTGACACTCTTTTACAAAGGAAGTCTTAATGTTTTTTTTGTTCAAACTTTACCTACATTGATGTTGTGGTTTTTTTTCTTCCAATACTTTCAAATTCTCACACAAGCCAATGGACATGTTTCAAGTTTTGTTTCATTTGACTGGTGTGCGATTAAAACCAGGAAATCAGTTAAAAGAATAAGAATCATGAATGAAATGAAGCTATCTTAATACTTTCTTCAATATTAGTATATTGTTATTCATTTTATTATAGAAACATGCTTCAACTTAATATGATTTCGGCATCACCATCACGTTCCAGGCAACTGAAATGTAGGCCATCTTGAAAATGATGTTATTACTGAATGGATGGTAATTTCAACATGGAGTCTTCACTACAAGATTTGTAATGATGTCTGTTGGATCGTAACAGATGTAGGACCACTCTGCTGACCTAGTGGTTAGAGCGTTTGCCTCAGATGCAGGAGGTCATGGGTTAGAACCCCTGCTGAGTCATACCAAAGACTAGTACTAACAGCTGCCTCGTGTGGCACTCTGCATTAGGAGGTTAGTATTAGGACTGGTCAGCCTGGTCAGGATAAAGTGACTGTGTGGGACATCATGATACATGTCTGCAGCATTTTAATTTGGACCATAATGCTCCAGTTTAGTATTAGTACATTTAGTATGAGTACAATCATAATGCATGGATCGATTTTGTTATATAAACACTCTGCTATGAGCGACCACCAGCCAAACATGACCAATGACTGCAATATCTTGGCAAAAAAACGAAGATAAACTCCACCAAATTTTATTTAATCCCTGTAAAAACACCTGCTCATATCATTCTAAAAAAAATTTAAAATGTACAAAAAACTTTTTGTTAGCTATGCTTATAGTGTTCTATAGTTTTTGGTGTAAACCAGACTAAAGTATATATTTCCTAGTCTGGTTTCCTACTTCGTATGCTCCCAGCATTGTTCTCCACTATTCATTTAGGGGTGAGCAATGCTGGAAGCATAAAAAGCAGGAAAACAGAGTAATTATTCCCGCACTAAGCCTGCATCCTGGCCTTATTGTAGAACCAAGCATTCCTATCAACGACGATCAAGAAAACAGACAGACACTACTGACCTATATGTAATCAATTTTTACAACAACTACCTGATTAGCAACAATTGTTTTGATTAAAACAATTGAAGAGGAATCTTAAAGAAAGAAAAAAGTATTGTTCCTACCGGTGATAGATGCTACAATCCATAAACCAGGCTAATGTACTGGTCACGAATTGCCGTTGTACTGCCTAAGTTGATGTAGTGGCCACTTATATTGTTTGTCTTTATAGTTTATAGTTTATCCATATTGGATGTGGGTGAATAAAGTCCTTGCCTATTAAGCCAGCAGAGAGAATTGTTTGCAGGATTCAATTGAAACTATTCAAGTCTTGTGCATTTTGTTGTTTTCCCTCCGATATTAGGAGATTACATCCCAATCACAAAGCTGTCATCTATTCAAGTTGTTATGACCACATTACACACTTTGCTTATAGAGTTAATTCCTGTATGTCATCTTTGAATGAAGCTGTTGACTATTGGCTCTGAGTAAATGGTTCTGTTTCTGGATGAGAACTGTTTATTTTTATTTCATTAATTGTTAGAAATGCAATGCATATGGATAGATTTTTCATATTTTCCCCCAGTCCAGTCAAAACTGTCTTTAACATCTTAATAACAATGGATGAACCTCCAACTAAAAAGAGACAAGTTTTAAGGCTGGTGAAAATATTTATTGTAACTGAAACAAGTTAAAAAGAGCAGACCACAAATTTAGGTTGTTATAAAGGAAAAGGTGCAATTCAGAAACTAAATCTTATGCTAAAATATGTGATCTTCAAATGTAAATTTTAATGATAGAAGTACATGTATATCTTTATTGCTATATAATTTTGTTCTTAGATGAATGCATACAATATTTTAGCAAGAACTAATATTATATGTAAAGTGATTGTGGTTAATTGTCTTGAAATTGTTCTAAAACTAGACCTTGGAAGCTGTTCTTTTTGTACAAACCTGCTATGAGAGACCACCTGTCTCGGGAGAACACTTTTTGTTGGCAGAAGCGGTTTTCTCTCATAATAGGTTTTACTGTAATACATGGGGATTTTCAATAAGACTGCTAATGATGTCCAAATGGTCCCAAATAATAATAAGGCCACTTGCACATCTTGCTTTGCCACAACAGCATCCATGTTGAAAATATTGTTATTGCTATTCCAGAATGGATGGTCATATCAACATGGGGTTTTATTGAATGGCATTTTATCATGTCTAGTTGGTCTAAATGGAAATGGTGTCAATCAAATATTCATCATGGTGGCAAATTTGAAAATGTTTTATCACAATTTCTCCAAAATGAACAGTGTATAAGCATTGGGTTTTCACTAAAAGACCTTTTATGATGTGTAAAATTGGAAGTAAATGAAAATGGTGCCAGTCTGAATTCTAATATGTCTGCCACAATGGACACCTTGAAAATCTACTTCAACTTGATGTCTGTTCTTATTAATATTGTGCTTTCACCAAGTCTTACAACATTTTTTTAATACCAGTCTTGAAAATCTTGTGATAGTTAATATTCCAGGATGAAAAACTTATCTGTGATAGTTCATTATCTGTGATAGAAAACTTCTTATGATGTCTTGTTGGTCCTGAATGAAAATGTAGCCAACGTGAAATCCAACATGTTCACAACAGCAACTCATTTGAAAAACTTGTTATTGCAGAATAATATCAGAGATTGTTCTGAACTCAACAGTTAAAAAAAGAAATGGTCTTATATTATAGTAGAGCCAGTTTTTATGTTCATCTCCACCTTATTTATTATAGGATGGAGAGGCCATTGGGATCAATACGATGAAAGTGACAACAGGAATATCCTTTGCAATCCCATCTGATCACGTGAAGAAATTTTTAGAGAGGGCTGAAGCATTTGCAAAGAGATGTAAGTTTCCTCTAAACTGCAGTTTCTTTGTCACTACTTAGTTAAATAATTGATCGTTGATTTGGGGACAAAATTATGTGGCTGATGCAAAATTTGGAGTCACAACAAGGTTTGCTTCCACAGGCTATACAGGAATTTACATACCCATCCCCCATGATGGGTATCTTTGTGAGTAGGTTATATCAGTTCTTATTCACACACCTGGTAGTCATCAGCTTATTTTTAAATTTATACAGATATAATTTTTATTAATTGTATAATAATGATTTTTAAAATCTTGTTTGTGTTAAACAGAATTAAGATTAGCATGAAAAATTTAAGTTAAATCTAGTGACAATATTTTATTAATACACATACACCACTCCCTTGATAACTCATGCCCTGATAACCCGCAAACCCACTTATAACGTGGGGTCTGCAATGGATTTCATTTTTTTAAACCAGAAAATACCCTAAACATTAATCCCTATTTGTTTAACTTGAAGAAAATTGCAATCAAACTTAGTAACGGAAAATTTTGTTTATCATTCATTTTATCATCGAAAACGGTAGATAGGGCCTGGAAATTTTTAACAATATCAAATTTTAAAAAAGGTCATACAATTTTTTACATTTTCTTTCCAAACGACATTCCTAGTACACCGCAATTAACAATATGTAAGAAAAGTTTGATCAGTGAAAATGATACTTATGCTGAGTGTAGGCAGTAATTTAATAAATAAATACCAGTTAAATAATTTTTTTATCACTTGAAATTTGTGTTATAAATGCAGTGTATCCTCTTGCAATTAAATGTAAAATATGTCAATCTACCGTAGAAGCTATGTCTGAAAGCATTTCTCTAAGAACCTAATTAAGTGACGACCGTGTTTTGATAACTGACATTTGGAAGTATTTGTTGTATTGTTGCACTGATTTAAAAGCTGACCTATTTATTATCACGTTAAATATATCTTTGGGATCAAATAAAGGAGGTGGGTTAAAAGACACGAAAATCCTACAAACTTAAGATATAGCGACCCCAGTCGTATGTTGAGGTAAACTCTCACTTGATCCAACACTGTTATAAATGTTATTGTGTATTTAACATAAACTATCTTAAATTGACTGGCTCTTTCATAACTGTGATCAAAGATGATAGCAAGGCTGCCAAGCAAAATGAATACTTCATAAAATAAAGTTTGATTCCGCAGATACGGACCATTGTGGGCAAGTGAGTTTTGGAGAATTCTTGAACTGGCACTTTGTGATTTCCTCAAGGATGAAAGAAAAGGAACCTTGTTTGGAGGTGTATCAATAGTTAGTCTAGTTCCCTGTTTTGTGGACTCTCGATTTGGCAGGATACTATTACACACCACTATGGGAACCAGACTAGTCCAGAAAACAAAAAGCAGTGACGTAATACAGATATTTCGCATACACTTGATGGTTGTTCAAACCAGTTGGAATGATCTTTCACATGTTGGACATTGTGAAAATAAATTTTATTTGAACAAAATAATGAAGAACTTCATTTGAAAATGCACATTATAAAATTTTTTTTATCGCCTTGACTGTGAAATGCGAATTCAGTCATTAAACAGCCCAGTTCCCTAATGCCTCCCCCCCTCCCAATCATTTTCTCGCTGTCAAAAGTGATCGATTTTTTTTTTTAAAAATTGGAGGTCCCTCAGTAACTCACGCACTCGCTTATAACGAGGTCTATGTTTGTGGACCCCATTGTGTTGTGCATGAGTTATTGAGGGAGAGTGTACCTAATTTTCTTCACTGCTGTTATACTAGTGTCCAACCCATTGACATTTTAACAGAAATGTTGAAAGAAACCTAATTAGTGATCTTTGTTCCATGCACCTGGAATTGATGTCAGATCCATCAAAACTCTTGTCTGACTCACTGTTGTTGGCACTTCAGTAATCTCTGTATTTCCTGTATTGTCATCACTGTCTTCATCAGACTGCTGCTGAAGTTATCCATTTTGCTGAATTATTCCAGCCTTGATAATGGTTGCTGACATAATTTTACTCAATGCAGTTACAACCCATTTGTACACCTCCATGTACATTGTGGCATGGCTCTTAGCAAATGTGGTTGGTTTATGTTAGATTATGTTAGGGTTTGTGCAGGCATAACCATGGATGGGTTATACTAAATATTTTTTATACACTTTTTTGAATTTCTTCAGAGTATATGCATGGGTAGGATTATGTGAAAATACATTAGCCAGGTCTATATCATCTTAGTTCATATATTCACTACAAAAAACTAGCTCATGGGTCAGTGCCATATATAAAAATAAAGGTTGACAGATTTATATTTGAAAAAATTCTTTGATACCTGTACATATAGTATTTTATTTTTCAAAAGATTTTTCATCATTGGCTCAATTTAATTGTCACTAGTATTTATTATGTTTCGTTATTAAAACCTTTTTCCCATAATGTATTACACTGGATGCATTCGGCTCAATATATAAGTATCCCTTGGATTATGTCAGAGTTTCTTTCTTTGAAATGACCATGTTTTTCTTAATGTATTTGAACATACCAAAATAGGAATATATCAAAAGTGGTTACCTCCCCTTCATGGTTTTACATTTGGGGTTGCACTCCAAATGCAACATAGAATCCTTTAAGAGAACCATGTACCAGAAAACTTTAATGCTAAAAAATTCTCAGAATGTATTTTATGATTTTTATGGCCCCACTTGATAAAATTGGCCTATAATAATCATGTCTGTAAGTATGTCTCTTTGTCCAGCTGTCTACCAAATAATAATCATGTCTGTAAGTATGTCTCTCTGTCCAGCTGTCTACCAAATAATAATCATGTCTGTAAGTATGTCTCTCTGTCCAGCTGTCTACCAAATAATAATCATGTCTGTCAGTATGTCTCTCTGTCCAGCTGTCTACCCAATCATCCATTACAAATTTAATGTCCACATAATGAGATTGAGAAGACTTTAAACATTGGTTCATTGGACTTTAACCAAATTTGGCATGTAGCTCTGTGCTAAAGAGGTTTTAAATAAGTTTGATTTCCATCACTCAATGAGACCAGGATTTACATGAGTTATGCAACCTGATTGCATGTCTTTTTGATTTGCGCTTCTGAAGCACAACTTACTAAGGTTTGTTGGATTTCAGTTTTTGATTTGTGACTTTTATAATAATGACTGTGAACATGTTAAGTTTCCAGAATAATATTTTATCAATTAGACGATTTATGGGCCCCGATTGCCCATCTCCCTTGGTTTCCACAGCATAACATTTTAAGGAATGTTGGATTTCAGTCAAATTTATAATTAATCATTTATAGTGTGTCCTTGAATGAACTGGATTGCAGCATTCTGCATCATCATTTAGAGTTGTTTCCCATGAATGCCTATTATGCTGACTTTGGTTTCCCATCATAAGATTCTCTGTGTAACACTCTGCCAATCAGATTGTAGTAAGCTGGGCAAATTTGGACTCATAAGGCCGAGTGAGCTTATGTTATAGCACTGCAACCATCATCTGTTCCCTGTCAGCGTTGCTATTTTAAACCTCATTCTCATAAACCTCTTTGCCAATTTCAATAAATGTTGGTTGGGATGTTTTTCTGGAAACATTTTTCTAAACTTATGTTTTGGGTGACTACCCTAGCAATGATGATGTTTCCTTATCAGTCAAAATAGAAAGCATGTGTTTTAATTCTCACCAATTTTGATCAAACTTGTATTTGATGTTTGTTATGACATGAAATATCAAAATTATGTATGTGGTTGTTCCCTTAAGAATGGTGTGGCTCTCATAGCAATTGCCAGTTGGGCATTAAACCTATTTTGTTAGCAGTAACATTGACTGTTACGATTGCATTGCCTACATTTTCAAGGACACAAAGTTGCATGTCAATTCGAAATGATTCCATCCACCCATTACCGGTAGTATGGTAGGTTCTAAAACAGAAATAGAACAAGATCCAAGTCTGACCTTTGTGTCGCAGCCACATAGATTACTATCCTCTTGAACAATTTTTTTACACTGTTTTGCTTATTAAAAATACTTTTTTATTCTCATTTTCCAAACATATTTCGGCATTCCACCTATCCTATCTTTTTGTTAGCAATCTGATGCTGTGTGGGACTGAAAAGTATCCACACATGAAAGGAGTAGCAGAATTGGTGGTCAGTCCTTTATTCAGCTGCATTTTTTTCATCATACCAGTTAAAACTTTGGATGCATTGGGGCTTAAGGCCTGTATTTATTTCACTATTGCCTCACATGCTGATCATTTTCAGTGACCTTCTTTAGTTTTTAAGGATGAATCAATGTTCTCAGCAGCACTTCAGTGCATTCTGAAGGCAGTAGTTAAGATGTTGAGGCATGTATTATTGAGGTCCATGGCACTGTCTGCTGAGCTGTTCCACCTCTTCAGGAACATTCCTTGTGAAACATTGAAGGTCTTGCTGGACCAAAGCAAGAACCTGCTAAGGTCTGTGGTGTCTAGCAGAGACATTTTTAGGTGTCTCAGATATTGTGTGAGCAGTTTTATTTAGTTTCCTTTAAAGGAAGAAAGAATTGTCAAAAGCATCCCTTCCCAACCTATAAAAGGTTCCTCGAATATTTCTGCATCCATAGTAGGTGGATTTTCCTCACTATCATGAGAAATTATCAATCCCTAAATGAGAGGTTTTTTTCATGATAATTAAAACCAATGAAGTTTGGGCTATAGCTATTTATGAACCTATTTGAATCACTCATCTTTGGATGATGGTATGAGAAGCAGTCCCATACTACCTTCCCATTTCAACTTCAATCTTTGGTGTGTCGAATGAAGGCATATCAGGCATTCTTTGCATTTGGCCCAGTCAGAACAATACAATAAATGGCTTAGTTTGCTACTAGCTGACAGTAATGAACATTCCAACCAATGGGTAAGTACAGTAGTTTACCGTAAATTCTGCATTTTAAGTTGAACCCTCCCCTTTTTATTTTCACAATAAGCCAATTTCTCTTTGTTCCTTCTACAAACTGTGAGTCTGCATTGGTCACTTTTCATCAGTGAGTTTGAGTTGCACTTTGGAAAAATAAACAAATCAAACTGGATGGATAGATAGAGACAGGAAAAATAAAGACAAAACCAGCGTAAAATATAACCATATTATTGAGTGGTATATCACAAGTAAACTGACAACTAAACAAATTTTCAATCTTCTTGTAATAAAATTCATTAAAATCCATAATGCTTGATATTTTAAATCCATTTATATGATAAATCCATGAATTCAATTATAGGTCACATGCCAGTATAAAATTAATATTCCAGAATGATCTGATTCACAATATCCCATAATTCCACATTCATTACAAATAAACTATGAAACTTAAGTCCACAAGTTTGTGGTTCACAATATTAAATGTCATCTGGTACACAGTCCTCAGATTCATCTTTGTCTGATAAAGTCCTGAAGTCCTCCATCATCATAAAGTCCTTGTAAATTGTTGTCTAGTTGTCATAAAAATCATCTAACTCCATTTCCTTGGTTTTGCTATCATATACAGGTGTGGAGAACTTTGGTTCTGTAACACTTTGATCTTACTGTTTGAAATATATTAAAGGATGCAACTGACCATGTCAATTGTGTGACATGACACCCTCTGTTACTTGTCAAACTGATGACTCAATCAAAGGGTTGTTGCATGGGGAAACAAAAAGTGTGCTACATTTGCTAACTAATGGATTAATCTAAAAAAAAATATACAGGTAGTTGTAGAACTCAACTTGACACTGAAAATGTATTAGATTCATGGCTTGATCAAAAGAGGAATTTTAACTTGAAAAAAAAATCATGTGCTGCCTTTACAAACTAGGGGATTATCAAGGAATTTGAACTGAAAGTAAACTTGGGAAATATAGCTTGGAAATTAATTCAAAAATATGGATAAGGAACGTGCAACTTAAATCAGAATTCATATTGCATCAAATACTGTGTTGTTTATACAGCAAATATTAAATATTAATTCATAATACAGTTTGTTTGAACTTGCATGAGATAATTGAAGCAATATACTTGCTTGTAAACAATCACAGCAAACAACATTGATGGACACTTTTATTTTATTTTTCCTGGTAAATTATTCAAATCTAAATAACTGGATACAAGTATTGTGCAATGAATACCATCATGAAATTAATAAACCGAGTTCATGTGCATTCTGAATGAGAATAATGGCATGAAAAATAATTAATTAATTAATTAATAATGAATTGACAGTGTACAGCAAAGATCTTGAGTTTTCAACATTACCCCTTGATTTTTCAAATTTGTATGTCATACTTTTAACACAACCATACTCAGCATAAGTCAAATTTTCAGTCCAAATAAACTAGTACATACACTCTACCAGATTTGTTCAGGCCATACATCTCTAATTGGTAAATATTGCAGTAACAGTAGATAATGTATTACAGTTACTTTTTTTTTTTAGGTGGGTAAAATTGATTTTAATCTTATAATATTTAGTTGCCACTATTACAAAGATTACCTCCCTTTGTTCATACTCTGATGTCTAGGACTGGGGTGGGTGGGAGTGGGGTACTGGTCATGAGGATAGTAACCACTATGTGAGCGGTAATGCCATACTGCTGGGATTTTGTTCTTGTTCAGTTCTAGAACCTTGCATGCTAATTGGAGGAAGGAATCATGTAGAATCATATAGATTGGATGTGAGACTACCTGTCCTAGAGGGGCCCCGAGTGGTCCGTCTGTGTGGGTTCGAGTCTCAGATTCAGCCAATGTGCTGAAAAATGGTTTTAAACCCTACAACAGCAACCTATTCTAGAAGGTTAAGTAATACATTAGCAGCAGTAAGTATTACATAATTAAAATTTAATTTTACCCTTGCAAAAAAAACTACATTTTCAATTTCTTTTTTATCCAGCTTGGTATGAATGCTTACTAGGCCATTCTATATGAAGCCATGTTTTGTCTGGAACAGTTCCCATGGAAGTGGTTGAGATAATATTCATGTGGAAAACCTATTTTCAGCTCTTCTTCAGAACAGCTGACTGGGGTGACTCACCAGACAATTATGTCGAAGTATCAGTATAGAAAACCAATGCGAGTTCATTAGAGATGCTATATCGGAATCATGCTTGGGCAGCTCCCATAGCAGTGGTATGGATTCGAATAGAACTTTATCAAGAACTGTCTACTTTTTCCAAGCTTCCAGATAGCTAGCATTGGAGTCCAGAAAACCTTATAAATTTTAAGTTGTAGAGGTCCGGTATGCAACAAATCAATGAGGGATTTTACACAAAAGAGGTGTAATTATATTGCAGCAAACTTGTCTTGAGAAACCACTGCTATGACAGATGACCTGTTTTGAGAGACCATGTTCTCAAATCACAGAGTGATTGATTATATATTCTTGTGAACTGTAATGAGAGACCACCTGTCATGAGAGATAATTATTGTTTGGCAGATGATGTGGTCTTTTAAGACTGGTTTAGCTTTTTTTGCCATATTGTGAATATATAATGTTCTGTTTATGGTTCTTTTCTTGGTTTATTATTAGCATGTGCAGAAAATATATCATCCATCATATTTATGCAGTTAAGAAGGAGTTAAAAACATACATGATGCTGCTTTTTTCAGCTGAAAGACGCAGTTGGTTTGGGGTGGACAAATCCACAACAGTGAAGAAGCGTTACCTTGGAATAACAATGTTAACTCTGACACCAAGTATAATTAGTGAACTTCAACAAAGAATTGTAAACTTTCCTGATGTGACAGGAGGTGTATTCATTCACAGCATTATTGTTGGATCACCAGCCCATGTGTAAGAAAAATGCAAATGCAATTTTTACTAAATAAATAGTTTTACAATGAAAAGTTTGTTCTGGTCAATAATAATCTGCTCCAGAAGATTCAATTTTTTTACTAAACGACAAAGCAGAATATACCATGAATGATTAACCTTATTGTAGTGCTGGTATTGAAATTGAAAACATGTACATGAAACTAAGTTGAGTCAAATAACAACATAGACTTAATAGGTATGCAGATCGGGATCTGTGTATTTTTTATACTGATTACTACTAATATTGACCTGAAAATGCTAGCACATTATGTAATGGCAGATAGGGATCTATATGTTTTTTATTCTGATTACTACTAATATTGACCTGAAAATGGCTAGCACATTATGTAATGGCAGATAGGGATCTATGTCATTTGAAATTGGACTCAACATATAAGCATGTATATATGGTGTGTATGATTGTAAGTAATTTTGCTTGTGTCAGATTTATATTCATGATGTAACTCAGGACGATTGTCATTCATTCACTGTAATTATACTTCATGATATTTAGGAGAAACAGTACAATATAGTAATTATTTATTGTAACTAAGTATTGAAAATCTAGACTATATATGCAGATATACAAGTCAACAAGACATTAAATTTTTACAAAATTATCACAAAATTAGGACTAGTTTTTGTAGCTGTTTTCTTTATCAGTCAAGACGGTCACCCTTGATGTCACGTATAATTAAAACAATGTTTTAAAACAATTAACAGAAGACTTTTATATTAAAACTTTCAGAAGACACTGTGAAAACAAGAGTAAATTTCATAGGAACTTTAAATCTTGCCATTTCATGACAGTTAAGTATCAAGATTCTTTTTTTTCATAATGTTTTAAGTGGGTTTTTTTCTTTCTATGATAGTGCTGGTATGCAAGTTGGAGATGTTATAGTAAAGATTAACGAAGCCGAGATAAAGACTTCTACAGATGTCTACAAGGCTGTCGAATCAGGACACGAAATGAAAGTTGTTGTGAAAAGAGGACAAACGACACAATCATTAACTGTTTCCCTGGAGGAAATTCCTTATTGAGTGATTTCTTTAAAAGATTCCTAAATTTAGAATTAGAGATGATCATTTATGACATATAAGTGTATTTAATATTTGATAAAGTTGATTTTTTTATCTGTGTAAAAGGGTTGATGCAATCCAAAATCACAAAGCAAATTATTGGTTGGTGTTCATTTTTTGAGCTACTATTAGTTGAGTATATATCGCCAAGTAAGGGGCATTGCATAAAAAAGTATGAGAAAATATATACCCTAACAATAATTGCCAATGAAATAACTGCATTGCATAGAAAAATATGCAAAAATATATATCCCATCAATAATTGCCCATTAAATAATGGCATTGCGTAGAAAAATATGGAAAAATATACCCCATCAATAATTGCCCTTGAAATAATTGCATTGCATAGAAACATACATGCCAACCATTACGCTTTTGGCATAATCATTACACTTTTTTTCACAAAATTATGCGTTACACTTAAATATATATGGATTGCACTTTTTCGGTATATCCACCTCCCAAAAAATATAAATTATTTGTCTTCTCGTTATTATTAACATTCCATTAATCCCACAGACCGTATTTTAGGAAAATCGGCTTTTATGTAACAACAATATAAGAGTACGCTTGACAGTGGACTTTCCTAACAGTATCATGTTCTATTTATAGCTAACCTAGTTCTATTGTCGACATCAAATTCTATTTATAGCATCTGTATGTTTAGTGAGGAGAAAGCAGACTGGTTTTCTAAATTTAATCTTTATGTGCAGATTCCATGTTCTAATTTATATTTGCTCTAGAACCAGTCTAAAGATATTTTGGCGCTAAAAAGTATATTTTATTTTAGTCTATGCATTTATGTAAGCAAAAATATCCCCTTTCAAAAATTTCCCAGATAAACGAGAAATAGGCAACCAAAAAAAACCCGAAACAAAATATAACAATCTTCTAAATATTAAGACAAGAGTGCAGCATCACGTGACATCTATTTCCAGCTGTGTGGAAAGAATTTTAATATTTAGCGCTAAAGCTAAAAGTGCTACATATGATAACTTGAAACAGTAAAGGATGTTAAAAGATGAGAGGGGCAAACAAATCATTGTTTATTGAAATTTTAGCATGTTATATATGGATTATGCTTTTTCTGCCTGGATTCCGCTTTTTGACCACTTGGATTACGCCTTTTCCATGTTAAGGGTTGGCATGTATGTAGAAAAATATTGGAAAATATATACCCTAACAAAAATTTCTCATTAAATAATTGATTATAATTTTTTAATCATCAAGAATTGACAAATGCAGTGTAGTTTATCTAGAAAAATTATTGAGAATGAATGTTAATTGTAGTCTTTCAAATTTGTTCATTTGCACTTACGTCATATCTTGGTTATAAATTGTGACATAGATAACTGAAGCATTTAAAATTTACAGTTACACAAAATGCTCAGTTTTGTCTTGAACATCTCAATGATGGGTATGCTGTGTGTACATATGAATAATTGTTGATTCGGTATTTGGAAAAACACATTCATTTTGTGACCACTTTTGGTGATTAGAAGCAGTCAGAGAGTGAACTGTTTAATTGCAACTTACTTGATGTTTTAGTAATTGGATAAAGTGGTTACAAAATATTATTTGCAGTCATTAGAGATATTGTACAGTTGGATACTTCTTGGCCCTGTATGAGATGAACCATGTGATACTGTACAGTTTAATACTTCTTGATCATGTGTGAAATGAATCATGAGGTACTGTAACAGTTGAATACTTTTTAACCCTGTGTGAGATTTGTAATGAGATTCTGTACAGTTTGATACCTTTTGACCCTATGTATTAAGATGAATTATGAGATACTTTAAATTTTAAAACCTTTTGATGCTGTGTCTGATGAATTATGAGATACTGTACAGTTTAAAACCTTGATGCTTTGTCTAATGAATTATGAGATACTGTACAATTTAATACCTCTTGACTCTGTGTAAGATGAATTATGAGATACTTTACAGTTTAAAACCTCTTGATGCTGTGTCTGATGATTCAAAAGAGATATTGTACAGGTTAATACCGCCTGACCTCTGCGAGATAAGTCTTCAGCTCAGACATCCTTTAAGAATAAATAAAGTGTATTATTATTTTTACTAGTAGTAGTAGTTTGTTTGTTTTTATGGTTTAATGCCATTTGCAGCACAAGATAGACTATACATGGTGACCAGTATTAATGGTGGAGGAAGAACCCAGAAAATCCTGGAAAGAACCTTCGACCCACGAGAAGCTACTGGCAAGCTTTCTCACATACCCACATTGGCCGAATCCTAGACTCGAACACACGCCAACAGGTGAGATGGCAGTGATCTGTAACGGACAGCGCTTTAGACCACTCTGCCACTTGGGGCTTCAGTAGTAGTAGTAGTTATCACTTAAATTAGTATAACTGTGTACCTTATGAAAATTAAAATTCTTCAATTCTGTATGTATATTGTCTTCATCCATTTATTTGTCCTGACATCAATTATCCACACTTTAGTTTCTAGGGATAAAATCATTTAATGTATATCTATGAAATTTGGTATACTTACCGGACATATGATGTTATTGAGCCTTTTCCTTTTCACAGTTACGTAGTGTCAGTATTTTAAACATCAAAATCCTATTGTCAGTTTATCCATCATTTTATCAGTCACACTTTAATTTTTGGAAACCATTAAAGATATCTTTATGAATATTTCTACACATGTTAGACTAGCAGTCTTGATGGCCATATCAATCATGAAGGCACATATTAGAGTGGTATTCCATATGGTGCACATGTTACACAATCAGTCTGTATGTGCCATATTAGAGTAGCAATCCAGATGATACCCATGTTAGGCTATGTGCTATATTAGAGTAGCAATCCAGATGATACCCATGTTAGACTATGTGCCATATTAGAGTAGCAATCCAGATGGTACCATGTTAGACTATATGCCATAGTATTGTTCAAATCCTAATGGTACCCATGTTAGACTATGTGCCATATTAGAGTAGTAATCCAGATGGTACCATGTTAGACTATATGCCATAGTATTGTACAAATCCTAATGGTACCCATGTTAGACTATGTGCCATATTAAAGTAGCAATCCAGATAATACCCATGTTAGACTATGTGCCATATTAAAGTAGCAATCCAGATGGTACCATGTTAGACTATATGCCATAGTATTGTACAAATCCTAATGGTACCCATGTTAGACTATGTGCCATATTAGAGTAGCAATCCAGATAATACACATGTTAGACTGTGTGCCATATTAGAGTACCAATCCAGATGATACACAAGTTAGACTATGTGCTATATTAGAGTAGCAATCCAGATGGTACCCATGTTAGACTATGTGCTATATTAGAGTACCAATCCAGATGGTACCCATGTTAGACTATGTGCTATATTAGAGTAGCAATCCAGATGTTACACATGTTTGACTATGTGCTATATTAGAGTAGCAATCCAGATGGTACCCATGTTAGACTATGTGCCATATTAGAGTACCAATCCAGATGTTACACATGTTTGACTATGTGCTATATTAGAGTAGCAATCCAGATGGTACCCATGTTAGACTATGTGCCATATTAGAGTACCAATCCAGATGGTACACATGTTTGACTATGTGCTATATTAGAGTAGCAATCCAGATGGTACCCATGTTAGACTATGTGCCATATTAGAGTACCAATCCAGATGGTACCCATGTTAGACTATGTGCCATATTAGAGTACCAATCCAGATGTTACACATGTTAGACTATGTGCTATATTAGAGTACCAATCCAGATGGTACCCATGTTAGACTATGTGCTATATTAGAGTAGCAATCCAGATGGTACCATGTTAGACTATGTACCATATTAGAGTAGCAATCCAGATGGTACACATGATAGTCTAGCAGTCAAGATAAGATGTCCCATATTAGACTAGCAGTCCTGAGGGTACACAGTTTGAGCTAGTAAGACCAGATATACCATATTAACCTAGCAGTCCTGCAGGTAAACATGTTAGACTTGCAGTCCTGATGTACTATATTAAATTAGCAATCATGAGAATACACGGGTTGGGATCGCAGTCTGGATATGCCATATTAGACTAGTAGTCCTGAGGGTACACATGTTAGATTAGCAGTCTGGATTTGCCATTTGTTGCATATTATAGGCATTATAAAAATTGAAAGTGGTGTATCATAAACACTAGCATAAAGAGCATAAAATAGAAACTGCTGGATCATAGGGAACTAGCATAAATAGTAAATACATTGAGAGTGCTGGATCATAGGGAACTAGCATAAATAGTATATACATTGAGAGTGCTGGATCATAGGGAACTAGCACAAATAGTATATACATTGAGAGTGCTGGATCATAGGGAACTAGCATAAATAGTATATACATTGAGAGTGCTGGATCATAGGGAACTAGCATAAATAGTATATACATTGAGAGTGCTGGATCATAGGGAACTAGCACAAATAGTATATACATTGAGAGTGCTGGATCATAGGGAACTAGCATAAATAGTATATACATTGAGAGTGCTGGATCATAGGGAACTAGCATAAATAGTATATACATTGAGAGTGCTGGATCATAGGGAACTAGCACAAATAGTATATACATTGAGAGTGCTGGATCATAGGGAACTAGCACAAATAGTATATACATTGAGAGTGCTGGATCATAGGGAACTAGCACAAATAGTATATACATTGAGAGTGCTGGACTTTAGAGTACTAACATGGGCAGTATACTTAAGTGCTGCATAAATAGTAAATACATTGAGAGTGTTGGATGATAGGCTACCAGCATAAATAGTATATATATTGAGTGTGCTGTTCCTTAAGGCACTAACATAGTATATAAAACTAAAGAGTCCTGGATCATAGATTACTAATATAAGTATTATAAATTGAAAGTACTGGACTGTAGGGTACATGCTTAAGTAATCCGTAGCAATCCAGATGGTACCCATGTTAGACTATGTGCCATATTAGCACATTATTACTTAATGCTAATATTAGCACGTTACGGATCACTGCCATCTCATCTCTGTCTGCGTGGGTTCGAGTCTAAGATTCGGCCAATTTAGTTATGTGAGAAAGCTTGCCAGTAGCTTCTCGTGGGTCAGTTCTTTCAGGGGGTTTTCTTGGGTTCTTCCTCCACCAATAATACTGGCCACCATGTGTAGCCTATTGTGTGCTGAAAAATGGCATTAAACCCTATAACAACAACAACAACAACCAATTGCCTTGGCACTAAATGACTACTTATGTTGTTGTGCTGAAAAACAGCATAGCAAACTGATGGACACTCCAGTCAAACTTTATACAAGTAAAACTACAAATATATTTCTAACCATCTAAGAATTTATATAGACTTTGCTTATGCAATATTTCTGAACCAAAATTATCTTGAAAGCTTAAAAGTGTATCATTAAATTTCATTTTTAAACAAACATTGATGAAGACGGCATGTCTCATTCGAACAGTTGACTTGAGAACATAACATCATCTCCTCATAATGTTGGATTACCTCCCCTGATCTTGGTTGCCAATCAAGTTAATTTTAACATTTTTGGCAAAATGCCCTTATTGGCATTAAATGGAAACCTTTTTATATATGAACCATTGTTTGGTCAAGACCATATATAGCCACCAAGGCAGTCTGATTGAGAGAGACTATATCTAGCATATCATGTCCTATATCTTTGGGGATTTTTAATATTATTTCAAGATCTTTTTCGGCTGGCATGTTATACATTGACAAATTTGGAAGTGTGGAAGCCTGTCTATTATAAACAAGATGAATAACTTGCATTAATAGATGATATTATGTAGTTAAAATCTCTTGTTTAAATTATCAACTGCTTAATGTCAAAAGCTGCCATTTTCGCTCCAATTTTCATCTGTTCTTCTCAAGTTGATATTTTACAATTATTTGATTTTTTTTTATTCTCATCATCACATGATAAGAAAGAACTGGAATATAATCTCAATTACTAAATAACTCTATCTACTCAGGCACTTATGAGTTGAGTCCAACTGCATACTGCATAGACCCAGATGTGCCAGAGCATAATTTGCAGACAGATCTAGTCAGTACATTTTGGTCAGTTAATTAACTACATAGACCATTATTTGCCTGTGCATTATGCAACAGTAGATCAGGATGTGTGTTATTTGCAATACCCAACTTATAAGAAAGTACACATGGTATGTAAAAAAGTGTATTTTCAAAATATTAGTTAGTTAAGTAATTCAGTTTTGTAGATAGTCCTCAAAATTTGATCATAAGAATGAACAAAATTAAGATCAGAATTTAAGCAATATAGAGAAACATTATTGTATTAATGTTACTCAGTAAATTGTATATCCTATGTTTATTACTATTCAAAACAGTGGAAAAAACTTTAAAACATTTAGTAAAACTAGGACCAGACTTTTTCAGTTTGTAATATGTGATCATTTAAACTTTTCTTACAAATATGTATCCATCACATCAGTTTAAATGTTTGAGAAGTGCAATGATGGAACGAAGATATCAGAAATATTTTGTAATTATAATAAAACCTTGTTTTTGTGCACCTTGTTCATTGGAGTTACTGGTTTATCTGAACATCATGTAAAGTCCCACAAATATGCAGATTTGGTATCAGTTATGCAAACTACTGTTTATTGAAACACATTTTAATTCCCAAGGATGTTGAATAAATGAGGTTGTATGACATTGTTTTTTACTCTTATAGAATATGAGGAATTAAATTTGTTTGCTTTGCTTATGATATCCTACAGTGTGTATGGACTTATGTGTCACTATGTATTTTATTTTTGGTTATTTTTTTATTAATTTTTACTTTAACGTTACTTGTTGGTGTCAATTCTGTTGCACTATAATTGATCACTTTTGTGGGGATTTTACTCTCTGTATTTTATTACCATTATATCTTTTTCTTCTTCTTCATTGTAATCAGCAGCAGGAGTACTTTCTACAATATGTGATAACAGACATCATTTAAAACTTGAACTTTATTTTTTACAACATTCTTGAAGTCATAAAGCTTGAAAATCAAAGAACCACTCCATGAACAGCCATGGCGAAGTACAGAACATTCATGTATTGTCTAACTGATTCTCACGCTTCATGACTGTATGAATGTAAAATATGTTGTTATAACTATAAACATTTATATAGATAATAATAATAACATATCTCAATTAAAATACTAGATTGTCAATGTGCACAAAAGGTTGCATAAATATATAAGTAGTTCCATTATGGCATTTTGAACTAATGATGGCATTTTGAACTATAGATGGCATTTTGAACTAATGGTGGCATTTTGAACTATAGATGGCATTTTGAACTATTTATACATTTTTAACTATAGATAGCATTTTGAACTAATGATGGTATTTTGAACTAATGGCATTTTGAACTAATGATGGCATTTTTAACTACAGATGGCATTTTGAACTATTTATACATTTTTAACTAATGATACATTTTTAACCTGTTTAAATGCTTGGTGGAGAAATGAGGTAAAAAATCTGTAATTATATTTCCATATTAATACATCAATGTTACTCAGTCACCCTGAGAATAAAGTAGATTTAGAAGTATTAATAGAACATTTGAATATTACACAATAAGATGCACATGATCAGTTTATATGGTGTCTCATAATGTTATTGATTGATCACTTTACAAGTTGACTCATACTGTTATTGCATGATCAGTTTATATCGTGTCTCATAATGTTATTGATTGATCAGTTTATATTGTGTCTCATAATGTTATTGATTGATCAGTTTATATGGTGTCTCATAATGTTATTGATTGATCAGTTTATATGGTGTCTCATAATGTTATTGATTGATCAGTTTATATGGTGTCTCATAATGTTATTGATTGATCAGTTTATATGGTGTCTCATAATGTTATTGATTGATCAGTTTATATGATGTCTCATAATGTTATTGCATGATATATATATATATATATATATATATATATATATATATATATATATATATATATATATATAGGTGTGGGTGTGTTATTTTTATTTTGTGTATTAGAACAGTACATGTTTATTAAATTATGGGAGCAATGCCACAATTGTGTTATGTCCGAATTCATTTTATAATGGAGCATGCTATGGCATGGTCCTACTGCACCATCTCTAATAATGTTATTGCATGATCAATTTACATAATGTCTCATAATGTTATTGCATGATCAATTTACATGGTGTCTCATAATGTTATTGCATGATCAATTTACATCATGTCTCATAATGTTATTGCATGATCAATTTACATCATGTCTCAATGTTTTTGCATGATCAATTTACATGGTGTCTCATAATGTTATTGCATGATCGATTTACATCATGTCTCATAATGTTATTGTATGATCAATGTACATGGTGTTTCATAATGTTATTGTATGATCAATGTACATGGTGTATCATAATGTTATTGCATGATTAATATATATGCTGTCTCATAATGTTGTTGCATGATCAATAATATATGGTGTCTCTTCATTTTTATTGCATAACCAAAGTTTAAGAATGAATAAATAACACTGAGCAGGTCAATAGGTACCAATAAGACTTGTGTTAGTTTCCAGTTGAGAGAGTCTATATCTGAATTCATGACCTATATCTTTTATATTAGTTTCATGAAATATGTGTCACACAACATGGTTTAGACTTTGAAGAAGTATGTTGGGTGTGCACATTGTTTGCTGTTTCTAGCAATTCTCATATATACATAATTATTAGCCAGAACAATTAGGATGAGGTTTTTAAAGAAAATTTGTGTTGTAACATCACTTCTAACACGTTATTGGCTCTATCATGCCTAGAAAATCCCATTCCCAGGGTCACACTAGGGCAGCTGGCCTGTGTGGGCCTCAGACCCATGATCCTTGGATTACTTGTTCAGTGACCAAAAACTTTATACATTAGAAACATGCCCAATTTCTTTTAATGTGAGAGCTTATCAGCAAGTATGATTGAACTTATAAGAAAAGATCTTGGGGATATTAAACATTAGACTACGAAGTTTTTCATCTTGAAATATAAAAGCCCTTTTATTTAGTCCCTATTGGCGTCAAACAAGACAGAATGGTTTTTAGTCCCTATTGGCGTCAAACAAGACAGAATGGTTACTTTTTAAGTGGCGTCAGTGTCACTGAAAGTTTGCTTACATTTTGATTCAATATTTACTTTGTATATATTCAAAAACCACTTGGTAGATTCTAATCATACTTGGCATGAATAATTATGAAGTTAAGATATTTCATTGAATGACATGCTTGATCACCCAGGTTACTTTGTTGTCAGGGTAACAGTATAAGAAAATTTTGGTTCAGGTTTTGGTTAAAATATATTAATTTGCTAATATTTTATAAACCCTTGAATAGATTATCATGGTATTTGGCATGAATCATTATGATGACATTTAATTCTATGACTCTGTGGTCAAAGTCAGTCATAGAAAATTTCCAAAAGATTTTGGCTTTTCTTTCATAAGTTAACATTTTCTAGACAATTTGATGGATTTTCTTCTTTCATTAGATCAGTCAGTATGAAGCTAAGAAAAATCATCCTTCAGCATTCACTCACAGTTGTGGAATATTCGGTTTGGGCGTACCTTATTTATTTGTTAATTTCTTCTTCAAATATGTTACCTGATCATACCTTAGAACTACTACTGCATTGCACATCAAACAATCCCAGGTGGCAGTTAGAGTGATCTCTTTTATATAGGGATTGGTGTCAGATCTCATATTTAAGTTACTATATTCGCTTGTGCAACATAAGATGCTCTCGATAAACATTGGGGTCTCATGATACACAAGTATTTTGGAAGTTGTTTTTACACATGTTCCATTACTTAAATGCAACACACCTACACAAACAGAAACACATGCACTCAGAAATACTGTACACAAAGAAGCATTCATACAAACCCCAAGATGTTTACACTGCTGTTTGATGTGAAATTAAACATACACTAATAAATCAAATCAAAGGATGAGAACAGGATCCATTTTTTTCTTGAAGTTATTACTTCTATCATTCTTTTAAACAACATCTTTTTCCAATCTTTTGTATGATATAACAAATTTTATCATCGGTGAGACTTGCATTTGTTATGCGTAATTAGCTCTGTACATATTTTGCAAGCAAAACTAGGAAGTTGATAATATAATCAGATTTGTTATTTCCAACAAAGAAATTTTTGTGTGTAATTTTTAAATTTGGATCATAAGTTTGGGTCCATTCTACAAATAATTTCCAAAATATATTTACTAATTAATCAGTCATAGAATAATTTGTTCGATTCCCACATTGCAAAAATTGTATACATGTATATCATTATCACTTAAATCTTTTTCTAAAACAGGTTTCTGGCAATATTTCTATTTAAAAATCTAAAATTAAAGCTTTGAGTTTTTTGTGCAAAGTTAATCCAAAACAAAAGAATTTGACCATTCAGTTACACTAATTGCACAACCTAACTGCCTGGACGAAGTTTTATATTTAACATTTGGCTTTTGTGTCTTTGTTCTTATCAGATATATACAAATAAATGTATTATTACGGTAGCTCTCACCCCAAAAAGCCATCAAAAGAAGTTTTGTCAAGTATTACATGCTAACCTTTTCCCCATTCAAAATAAAAATTTATTTTCACTTCCCAATTCAGTCATCTTTGAGATAAGGGTAAAGCACTGTATAAAATTATTAGTTTGTGTTATTGTTTTGTTTTTATTTCTATCAAAACTTAATGGAGATCCTTGTGTATCGAAGATGGTTTTGAATAAATATCCTGAACTGTTGATGGTTCATATTTCTATTGTAATAAGGAATGATAAACATTATGCCAAAATATATTTTTCATTGTTTTAAAGATTTCTTTCAATCAGGTTTTTCCTGAGTTTAATTATGCAACCAAAATTTCCAAAAATTAAAAAAATTAAAAAATCTGAAAGTAGTTTATATCATCTTGTTTAGTAATAGGCATTTAATTCAGTTTAATATAAATACAAATGTTTGCAAGTGAATCATATTTAATCGCCCTTCCTTGATGGAAGCTTTAAGACTATTTTGTATGACCCTCTCAGTTTTGCCACCCGAAATGAACTTGAAAAATAATGTATTCAGTTCATTTTCTATATGAGGTAGAGAACTTGATAGGGTAGTGAATCTAAATGGCAAATTTGAACAAAATCAAGGATTTATCAAAGTAATTTTTCCAAAAAGGACAAATGTCTTCTGCACCACCAGACAAGTAACTTCTTTACTTCATCAATTTTTGTCAAATAAGCACAACCATATCCTCAAGATTCAAAGAGAAATTAGAACCCAGTAATCTAACATTGGACATTGAATAGTTGATATCAATTCATTTCATTAGGAAACTTTTTATTTCCAATATAAATAGCTTTTGATTTCAAAATATTGCAGTGCAGATCTGATACAGAGGCATGTGTGTGTGTGTGTGTGTGTGTGTGTGTGTGTGTGTGTGTAACTTGGATTTTTAACACACTTCAACAAATTTTCAGTCATATCGCTACGATGTCTGCAGTGTTACAGTTTATAGTGATGTCCAACACTGGGGCATCATGCCGCAGACATATAGCATGATGTCCCACCCAGTCACATTATCTTGACACCAGACTGACCAGTTCTAACTTTAATGTCTTTAATGCTGAGTGCCTAGCAAGGTAGCTGTTAGTATCATTTCATTATAGAAAATGCATGTAATATTTGGGGGGGGGTGTAGTTTTAGTTTGCAAGAAGTTCAAATCCTGTTATAAATAAGTAGGGTGGTAAAGAGTCTCTCTGATGACAACCTCTCTTAAAATGGAAAACTAGGAATTAATGACCATTAAAAATGACTCATATTTTGTTTTTATTGCAGAGTCCTCTAAACCACTGATAAATAGAATCCTCAAAGTTGAAAGATTTCAGAGCATATTTTAGAAAGTTGCATTCAACTTGGTCAAAAGCTTTCTTGAGGTCTATCTGTAGGAGAAAACCAGATTCATTTTTTCCACAAGATACTGTGTCAGGTCATAAAATAATTCTTGTATTTTTGCCAATGAATCTCCATTTAAAAAAACTGTTTTGATTGTCATTAATAACAGGGAGGGCTTTTTCACCCTAGAAACAATTGATGCCAAAGCAATCATATAATCTACATTAAGTAGTGAAATCGGTCTCCAATTTTTACTGACTTTTCTCGTTTTTTTTCTTCTTTTGTAATTAAGTAATTAATTTTGTAATTAAGCAAGTAATTATTCCCTGTGACTGAAATTCTGAAGAATGTTGCATTATACCTCCAGCATTTAGAGACCTAAGAGAAAGCCACACTGCAGACATCTTAGCAATATAACTTAAATTTTTTAAAGCTATGTTAAAAATCAATATCACACACAAACATGTACATGCTTTTCATTTTGGCAATATTTACTTCGGTATCTGTATTCTAAAATTTCACAATCATTGGTGTTGGGGCTTCACTTTTGCCAGGGATTTGATGTACCCTCATCTACTTTTTGCCCTCTTACATTTATCGCCATCTCTGCAAACTTTGATCTGACATTTTCATTTTATGACGATGGCAAGTTGAAGATTTTCAAAATATTTGTTCTTGGGTATTGTTCATTGTGGTTTGCAATCTTCATGGATTTGTATTGATATTGTTTTGGGATTTAATGCCATTTTTCAGTCCAAGATAGGCTATACGTGGCAGTTAGCGTAACTGGTAGAGGAAGAACCAGCAAAACTCCAGGAAGAATCAATGAACCACAAGGAGCTACTATACTCCATGTATAAATCTCCAACTTTTCTATCTTTCACTGATAACAAACTTTCTATTTTTTTTAGCATCATCACATTTCCATTCTTACACACTTGGATGCCCTTGGTATGTTCCTGCATGGGTTACTTGTGTATCCCCTCACATGCCATAGCTATATTTAAATAAGTACAGGCCTGGTGTGTGATACTGGTATAATATTGCTGTACAATTTCTACTAAGGTAAGTTTTCTGTATTATTCTAGTCTTAGTGTCCACTTCATATATATGACACTTTACAGATTTTACCCATATAGACTCATTGACAGCATTGTCTTAAAGTACTCACTTTGTAAGTATCACAAATTGTGTTTCAGCCTATTTTATTGCTCATGTGTAGTGTTTACTATAGAACACTCAGTTATTTTAATGGATAGTTTCTGCCATGGTAGGATGTGTAAATGTACATTTTCTGTTAATGGTTTAGTCATAGCATCCATTCCATAGTTACTATCAGTGATGCTTCTGTGATTTTACTTGTGTAGGCTGTCAGTTGGCCATTCCTATAGGTAACTTATATTAGATTTGATATTTCTAAGCTGGTGTCTTCAATGACGAATCCTTGGACAAGTTCATCATATTCTATACCTGCTACATTCCTATAGGTAACTTATATTACATTTGATATTTCTAAGCTGCTGTCTTCAATGACAAATCCTTGGACAAGTTCGTCATATTACAGGTATAAGCAGACTCACTATCTCAGAAGAATCAACTTTTACAAGCAGAATGGTTGCTTCCATCCATTGATTTACCCTGCTGGAATAGACCACTGACAGATCAATTGGTGGCAAGGGTATTGCAAAACTCCCAACATTGGTCATACCAGCATTGGATCTAAAGGTTGGGCAGTCATTGGCTCACATTCTGACTCAACCTGTTTTGATGACAGCAAGAGAATTAAAATATCATATTGTCCTGATTTCACCATGTAAGTGGGAAAATTCATGGTAAAATGACCTACATAGCAGCTGAAATTTCCTTATCACCTCAAGCAACCATGATGGCAGGCATTCCATCCCAACCAACCTGCACATGTTGACCATATTAAACTAGCCCTCACAAACAAACAGTTCTCTCATCAAGTGGTGGAGAACAGCCCTCCACCAGAAGTGCACATGTGGAAAGGAGAATTTTTGCACAATAATGCGAGTATGAACACATTATGCCACTGATTGCATCAATACCTAACTAACTTCCTACTTTGACTCTTTGATGAGAAATCGTTAGCACCAGTCACAATAAAAGGCTACCATTAAATGATCTCCAACATGCTGAGTGATCATGGAAGATTTTATATCAAACAAAACCTCTACGATCTACGGCCAGTTTTGAGTTCACATATCCAAAGGCATTGGCTTTTTGCCTAAAGTGGTTCAATCATGGGTGCTTCCTATATGCGCTGACAAAGGCAAGCAAAATTAGAGAGACACATGCTTTATCAGTTGACCTGAACTACTTGCTGTTTCATCCGGATGAGATGGAATAACTGATGATGGCTTTCATTGCCAAGAACAAGTACCCTCGCATGGGGAATTGGACTTTTCATGTGAAATACATGTACCTGCCTACTCTGGAAGCTTCATCACAAATTTATCAAGTGCAAGGTCTGAAATGGTACTTAAAAAGAACCAAGCTAGTGCAAGGTCTGAAATGGTACTTAAAAAGAACTAAGCTAGTGCAAGGTCTGAAATGGTACTTAAAAAGAACCAAGCTAGTGCAAGGTCTGAAATGGTACTTAAAAAGAACCAAGCTAGTGCAAGGTCTGAAATGGTACTTAAAAAGAACCAAGCTAGTGCAAGGTCTGAAATGGTACTTAAAAAGAACCAAGCTAGTGCAAGGTCTGAAATGGTACTTAAAAAGAACCAAGCTAGTGCCAGTTTATCAAGGAAGATCACACCTCATCTTACTCTTCAAAGTGAGAAAGGATGATACAGCACAGACATATTTATCCAGGATTGTTCTGAATGATCCCCAATCAAATGAATCTTTTATACATTTCATCTCACAAAGCTAGGGCAGTTACCGCATGCATTAACATTCAGCAAAACTGTTACATAACTGACCTTTTCCATGCTGTGGTGGGGAGGTCAGAGTTCATTTTCTCCAACTTGTATCTTGAAGATCGTTCGTCCCAACAGGCTCAGCTCAATCTGGTTGGATCTAAAGCCATGGCAATAGAAGTTACCTTAATGGGTCATTTGACATCTTCATAAGGGTTTGGCTTCACAACATGCACTGCATTTGTGTGAGGGAACAATTTTCCCTTTTGAAGCTACTTCCCCTGACAGATGAAGTCTAATCTCCAGTTGGTTTATCTTGAAGCTCTCACACATAACTTAGAGGACCACAGATGACCTATCCAGGGGAAGTAACTCACACCACCTCTTGCCTTTTTTTATTTAAGAAACTTATTTACTAGGGGAAAAAATTGGTATTTCCTTATCCCTTTGATATATTCTTATCATTATTGGCATTATTCATTATCAAATTAAAGCAATTTGTTAATTTTCTGATATGCTTGCTCATTTCTATGAAAATGGGGTCAAGATCACATTTGCATTAAGGTTTGGGTTTAAGTTTGCTTATTTATTTTTGTTTGTTTATATTTCCTAACTGACAAGATCAATTTCTTCCAATCTATGATGCTAAAAGATATCATTCTGAAAACCTTCCTCCCACCACATGTGTCAAGTCAGAACCATAAAAAATCTGCAGCTAGATTTTGGTTAAATTTTCATTTGCTTTTATTTTCTAAACCCATTTGGTTTCCTTCATTCTTGGAAGATAAGATAATTCTTTTGGTGACATGGTCACTTGCCCCATTGACATTGTGATCAAGGCCACATGCAAAGAAAATCTGCATTAACATTTTAGATAAGGTATTTTTTATTTGCGTAAACCCTATGATTGATTTTCTTCTTACATGGGATCAATGAAGCTAAGACAGATCATTCTAAAAACGTTCTTACCACTTGGGTCAAGGTCACAGCCATTTAGATTTTGGTAATAATTTTTAAATTTGCTAATAATATCCTAAACCCCTTCATGGAATTATTTATACTTAGGATGAGTCATTAAGAAAGGTAAGATAGCTCATTCAATGACATATACACTTGCCCCTTTGACCTTGAGATCACAGTCACATTCAAAGAAAATAATACATTACAGTTTTGGTTAACCTTTTACAGTTCCTTACATTTTCTAAACCTCATGATGAAATTTTGGCATAAATGAAGCTAAGACAAACCATTCTTTAAAATGGGTTCTCACTACTGAGGTCAAGGTCATGAAAATGTCATTGCTAGTAAATTTTTGGCTACAATTTTGGTTACAGTTTTGTATTTACTTATATTCCTAAACAGCTAGATAGGTTTTATTTATACTTGGAATTATTCATTAGGAAGCTAAGACTGTCCCATTTCATTATGTTATACATGTATATACCCCTGGTGTCAAGGTCACTGTATTAGAATATTTGTGTTATGGTTTTGATTAAAAGGTTTTTTATTTGTTTTTATTACCTAATCCCTGGTGATGGATTTTATTCATACATTGGCTGACTCTTGAAGCAATGTCAATTCATTCTGCAACATTTTTACTCAACCTTTTTGACATTGGGATAAAGGTCACACAATTTACATATATGCAGTGATCTTGAGCAATTACCAGCAAAAAAAGGTAGCTATCATGGCATTTTAGAATATTGATATTGCTTATACTCAGTTATCTTTTTCTTCTGTGTCAGTAACACATCAATACAACTTTTTGCCATGAAGAAGTGTCCATAGATATCATATATCCTTGACCATTAGCATGTATCTAACTGCAAACAGCAATGACCTAGGTCACTCTTGGTATTATTAGCCAGCAAATCCATACATGTAGATCAAGTTCTGTCTTTGTATCATGAGCCAACAGGTCCATACAGTCTAGACTCAGATTTCCCTTTATAAAATGAGCCAGCAGGTCCATACAGTCTAGACCCAGTTCTGCCTTTATAAAATGAGCCAGCAGGTCCATACAGTGTAGACCCAGTTCTGCCTTTATAAAATGAGCCAGCAGGTCCATACAGTCTAGACTCAGATTTCCCTTTATAAAATGAGCCAGCAGGTCCATACAGTCTAGACCCAGTTCTGCCTTTATATAAAATGAGCCAGCAGGTCCATACAGTCTAGACCCAGTTCTGCCTTTATAAAATGAGCCAGCAGGTCCATACAGTCTAGACCCAGTTCTGCCTTTATAAAATGAGCCAGCAGGTCCATACAGTCTAGACCCATTTCTGCCTTTATATAATGAGCCAGCAGGTCCATACAGTCTAGACCCAGATTTTTCTATATATAATGAGCCAGCAGGTCCATACAGTCTAGACCCATTTCTGCCTTTATAAAATGAGCCAGCAGGTCCATACAGTCTAGACCCAGTTCTGCCTTTATATAATGAGCCAGCAACTCCATACAGTCTTAGTGACCCAGTTCTGCCTTTATATAATGAGCCAGCAGGTCCATACAGTCTAGACCCAGTTCTGCCTTTATAAAATGAGCCAGCAGGTCCATACAGTTTAGCCAATTCTGGCCACCATATATAGTCTATCCTGTGCTGAAAAATGGTGTTAAACACTACAACAACTACAACTACAACTTCTGTTGCAAATTATGGAGCACCACTGAAAATGAGGAAGGTTGAATTCAAATACGAACACTTTGACATCTTTAATTTCTTGAATTGACAGTTATGTTTTTATCATGACTAGGGAAATAACGTGATGGCTGAAGCTAACAATTGATGATAATTATGGCTTTAGGAAACCTGAAGTAACACAAAGACTTTGCCTGTCCTAAAGATACAGTCATTAATTTTCACAGCAAAGAATTTACTGTTTTCTAATATGCCCTCTTGAAATTTTAAAATATCACAATATACAGACAGTATCACTTAAATTTTTTAAACCGTAACTCTCCCATTCAGGAAGTAAAAATATCCATGCAGTAATATTAGTTTTTGATGAGATTCAGAAAGGCTTAAATGTTTCCTCTCAGACCCAAATTAACTCCATGATTCAAATATCCAAATAATGAAAATTATAGGGTCTTTAAACCTCCCCTAAGATATACATATTTTGATAATAATAAGGATTATCACTGGGGAAAATTAGGTGATCCTTTATTTTCAATTAGGAACCCTGTACTCAGAAGTACAACTTGAGAGTAGTATCTTAAAACAAATTTAAACATTTACATAACTTCTTTTTTCTCTTTCATTTTATAATTAACAAGTCTTTTAATAAAATGGAGCATTAGTATTAAGGTTATATATGAATTAAGCTAATTATGGTTATTTTCCTCTTCTACATGCAACATGCCTTATGGAATATTGTATGCGAAAAAAATGTACATTGTGCCTACTTTTGGAACTTTAAAACTCCAAAATACAGAAAATTTAATTATATTTAAAAATTTGGATTTCAATGAACAACAATATATTGTTTTCTTAATTTATTTTAATCAATTTATAAAGAACTTAAATTATTAAATAATGAAAACTCAGTATCACATGCTTTCATGTAGTTGTGCAAGAAGAAATGTCCTTTGACCTTGACACATTTCCTTTTAAACAGGACATTAAATCAAAATGGGATTTTCACCATAAGACATTGTATAATGTCAAGTTGGCCTTACATGAAAATGGTGATATTCTGATTGCCAATATGGCCACCATAGCAGCCATCTTAATAATCTGCTTTTACTACTAATCTAGGTATTTTTACCTAAATACTTCCAGTGATGTCTAGTTAGTCTTAAATAAAAATGATACCAGTCTGACATCCAGTGCAGTTGCCATGGTATCCATTTTGAAAATTGTCTTATTGCTACTATTTCTTTATGGAAGAATGTCTTGTCAATGTGGGGTTTGCATCAGAAGACTTCTTATGGTGTTGAGTTGGACTTAAATGAAAATGATGCCAGTCTAACATCCAATATTGGCACCATGTCTGTAATTTTGATAACCTTGTCATAGCTACTACTCGTGGTCATATTGAGTGGAATTTTCACCAATACACTTGTGATCTCTAGTTGTTCCTAAATTTAAATGGAGCAGATATTACATCCAATATGTCCACTATGTTGGCCATTTTGAAAATCTTGTTATCGCTACTACCTCTGAATTAATCCTCATATCAACATAGGCTTTCATCATTTTATGATATTTCATTTACCTTAAATAAAGATTGTACCCATATTACATCCAATATGGCTGCTAAAGTACCACACTTGGCAGCTAAAAAGAGGTATCACTTATCATTAATTCCTGGAAATTCTTTTCAGCCAGGGAGCACAAGAGTGCTCCCTTTTGAAGGACTCTTGTTTTAAAATTAGTGTAAATCTTGCAATTGCATGTCCTAAAACAGATCCCGTAAATATTTGCTTGTATGTCTTTGATTTTAATGCTGATCCTTATAACCACTACATTTGATAAAGTCTATGTAAAGATTATTTTAATCACTGTTGGAATTTCTGAAGAATATCACTGACCATTCATTTTTCTGAGTGACGGATATGGGAAAGTTTGGAAAAAAACTTTCAGACCACCAAATATCTTCAATGAAATATTCTTACGATTTTCATAATAAAAAGAAATAATTGTATCCATCATAGGAGCTGAGAAACATTATCTTGAGATTTTTGTAAAAAATGGGATTTAACAAAATCAGAGGCTCTCGATACTCATCGATGCCCACGCAGATATGAAATGATCAGTCTCTAAATGTTGTGTGTGGTTTTTATAATACAGATATGTTTATCAGTTTGTCAGTTGTAACTTTATTCTGAGAAGAGTTATTAACTGACTTGTATATACAAGTTTTAGAATATGGGCTTAGAAGATATCAAAGACACAGAACTTTATGAGACACCATGTAAATTGATCACTCAATAACATTATTAGAAATGGTGCAGTAGGACCATGCCATAGCATGATCCATTATAAAATGAATTCGGACATAACACAATTGTGGCATTGCTCCCATAATTTAATAAACATGTACTGTTCTAATACACAAAATAAAAATAACACACCCACATCCATACACATACATACATACATACATACATACATACATACATACATACATACATATATATGCACTTCATATATTTTTCTTGTCTCTTTTAATTTATCTGGGTTTTTTTTCCTCTCTTCAGGTATTTGACAGTCTTTTGTTTTGCTAACAAATATTGGTTAAATTGTGTCCAAGTAACATTTCTATTCACTAATTCACTATCCCTAGTCCATCAGTAAGAAAATGAATGGTGTTATTTGCTTATGTGTGTGTGTGTGAGATTTAGATTTTAACATAGCTTTATATAAATTGTTTATGTCATATCACTATGATGTCTGCAGTGTGGCAGTTTATAGTGATGTCTAGCACACTGGGGCATCATGTCGCAAACATGTTGCATGATGTCCCACCTAGTTACATTATCCTGACACCAGGCCGACCAGTCCTAACACTAACTTCCGCAGCGAAAACTCTAACCGCTTCTTAATACCATTATTACCATTTTTGTAAGTCTTTGGTATGACTCAGCCAGTGATTGAACCCATGACCTCCTGCATCCGAGGCAGATGCTCTAACCACTAGGCCACCGGAGTGGTTACCTTATTTGCAACTGTACTGATAATTAATGGAGTTGCGGAAACACACAACGTGACTTACAGTGCCAAATAACAAAGCTCTCTCTCACTGCTCCAGTGACCTGATGGTTGGAGTGTCCACCTTGGATGCAGATTTGAACCCTGGCCAAGTCATACTAAAAACATAAAAATGGTACTAGCAGCTGCCTTGCTTGGCACTCAGCATTTAGAGGTTAGGGTTAGGACTTGTCAGCCTGGTGTCAGGATAATGTAACTGGGTGAGACATGTTTGTGACATGATGCCCCAGTGCAAAACTTTACTATACACTGCCACACTGCAGACATTGAGTTATATGACTGAAACATGGTTAAAGCTACTTCTCTCTAGAGAGAGAGAGAGAGAGAGAGAGAGATTTCTGTTCACTTTGATATACTTTATTTTAAAATATACTTGATCTCATTTCCCAAATTTAATCATTATGATTAAAAATATCATAGTCAAAGAAGATGAAAGAGTGTTCTGGCACTAGTCAAATTTTGATCAAGTTTACAAATAGAGGCTTATCAACAGTCTCCTGACTTGATTTTTTCAGTTTATGGATCTGTAAATTAAAATATTTAAAAGACTGCACATTTTTAAAAGTATCTACAAATTTGTATAATGCATATATCTGCTCGTTGATCTTTTAATGTTTGTCTAGCTATTTATTTAATCTAGCTGTCAATCTGTGCTGTAAAACCAGTCTATAACATCAATAATGGAATTATGGCCAATGTACCAGATGGTTTGTAATCATTATTTAAATCCAATATAATTTGGGGAAACTTTAAGACCAGTTCTAAATTTGCTAAACTGCATGTTTTTTATATTTAAATAGATCACTGTAGATATACAATATGTAAGTACTATTTAAAAATGGTTTGGCCAGTTTATAGTAAAGTATGTGTTTCAATTCAGATTTAAACCTGTAAAAACGTATCATGTTTGTGTTTTATTTGATTTTATTTCATTTTTTGTTATTTAACAAATGAAAACGTTTTCTTAGGAGTATACATTTCGCGCGCACTCCCTAGTATTCGGCAATTTTCGACTCTCTTTTCAGCCAATCTAATTTGATTATATTTTCCCGCCGAAAATTTCCGATTGTGGGTCACTTGGAGAGGGTTCATCGATGTGTTCCCTGCGATAGGAAGTGAGATTGCAGGTTTATAAATTTCTTCCGGTGAGAGAAATTTGGTTGCACAATCAATGCAATTGCAATATTTAGTTCAAATATCCAGTTTTTTTCGTGTCTGTATTTTTTTATATTGTACTAATGCCGATTCGAAGTGTGTTTCAAATGCGACATCGGTTTGGCGCTTTCGTGTGTTGCTTTGATCGTGACAAAATGGCCGCTTGTGCACCCGAAGCCCATTTTAAATCATTTTGGAGATGTTAATTCCTAGATGAAAGATCGTGTCTGTAAACCTTATCTAAAATTATTTTTTCTGTATGCATACATTTGATTGTTTAAATTGTTCATCTTTTTAGCCTTCAATGTTTGAAGATGATCATTAAATGGCCCTCTTTATTAACAAAAATGGGGGGGGGGTTGGCAGATCAGATCAGATCAGAATGATCAGATCTTTATAACTTTGTGATTTTGAACGGGAAATGGATCCAGTTAACTCTGGATTTTTTCTTCTTTACAAATAGTATAATCAAGGGCCTGTGAATCAATAGTCCACAAACGAGTTTTTAAAATGGTATAATTTTCTGTGGAATGTGGCACTTTATATGGTGGACAAAAGGGAGCAAATTTTGTAGTAATATATGCCAGTACTTGGCTGAAATATGAATAAAGTAATTATATATATATATATATATATATATATATATATATATATATATATACATATATATATATATATGTATGTATGTATAATTAATATTTATAATTTAGTTTTACTATTGACACAACACTTAAATTTATGTACTTTAAATATAAAAATATAAACAAAAGTCGTTAAATTAACTTGTTTGGCAAAAAATATTTTCACACAAGGTAATGTTTACCTCAAGGTCCTGATGCTAACCATTGTCCACTTTAGTGCTCATAGCATTTTTCAATCCAATGGAAGGAAGATCACTTTTGTTTAAAAATCCTGACTGGAAATTCCCTAGCCAGAGACTGCCAGTGTCTTTCGAGAACATCTAAATAAAAAATGGAGGATTTTGTTGGCAGTCTGGACGTATTTTTCAGGAAAATTAGATACTTTATTTTAGTTAAGACTAATGGAAAGCACACTTGTAATACAAGAGGGACCCAGTAATGGATGTGTCAGAGGTCTCTGAAACACTTCTTTATGTGTATTTGGGCACGAATTTTTAATCCGGGACAAAGAAAATCACTCGTACACGCGTTCTCCATATGCATGCAAATAGCTGGGCGGCAAATTCAAATGCTTGCAAGTCCTACTTCAACAACCGAGTCAGAGAATGTGTTGATTATTTTAACTGCTGATATTTACAATTACAGAATTCAGTGGTTAACAATCCCCCCAGATGTGCCTACTGTATTTCTAAGAGTACATCAGAAGAACACAATGCAATAGCTGTGCGAAAAGATGAAAGATTTTGACTAGCAGCTTGGGTTGGAAGATGTTGATATTTACAATGACTGAATTTAGAAGCAGAAAAACCCAAAGATATACATGTGGTTATTGTACATCAGAACCTTATCTTCCATTATTGTGTTCATTTCTGATTGTAACCAAATAAATAGTGCTTGTGATGTCTAAATAAAGATGTGGACAAAACATCGCTTGCAAATTTGGATAAGTATTTTGGGATTAAATCGTGGCAAACTGACAATGATTTTAATGAGATTCGGAAGAGTGTTAAAGTTGATAGAACTGAAAGTTTGGATGGGACAGTAAGAAAGTTTTATGCCTGGCTTAGTGTTTGGAATAAGACCATTCCTTGAATAGACAAAATTCAGTCTCCCCTCCTTCTCCCCCACCCTCGAAATACTAACAAGTTACACAGCTGTCAGGTTGTTCTGCACATCCAAGGTCACTAATATTGGTGCAAAACACATACCAAATTCAATTGATGATGATAAATTCTGCAATGCTTACCACATAGCTGCCAACCCTTACAATTTCACAGTGAATTTCGCGACTTTTTCAGTGATTCACAAATTCATGCCGCTGCAAAAAATTCACAAATTCCTCAGTTCTCAATTATTTAAAATATTTAATAAAACAACTGATTTCTCATTAAGTGCTAGTCATGCTATCTGCAGTTACAAAATGGTCAGGTACTACTGGTCGCAATATTAGTGAACTATAGCTGATTGGTACTGTTGGCCTGGTAACAAGCCTTATAGCATATTTTAATCTATATGTATATAAAAAAGTTTTTCAAATGCTTTTAAGAGAAACGGGGGCCAATCAGGAATTTTATTCAGCGCATGTGCTGCCTGTGATTTGAATTACCATTCGACAACTATCTTGAAAATGTCTTAACTACCAAGGCAAAATAAATTGAGTTTCCTCTCACCCTTGTTACCCCATTTTTACTTTGGAAATTAGATTTTTTTTGTCCATATCACATGACTATATGACCTCATTGACATGTTAGTTGAGATTTGTATAGTCATGAGACTGATGTAAAATAGCCAGATTTAAGAAAATAGATCATATTCCTATCGTTCAAGTTTGCTGGGCCAGCTAGTAATATGCTACTCCATGCCAACACCAAATGGTGTCAGCAACCCTAACATAAATGTACGAATATAAAAAATGGTGTGGCAAGGGTCAGAGGAAACTCTGAATAAGAAAAAAATATATATTGCACAAATAGTGAAGTTAGTTTGGAATATATCAAACATTTGCCATGCATTCAGCCATCATACACCGATATGTCGTGCTCTTTGCACGCAGTGTGCCTTAAATGTTTGCTTTTGGCATTGTGGCAGAGTCTATGTCGAGAAACATTGATAACAAAAAGCACATTCTGCTTGGGAAAATTAAGAACTCTGAGAAGACTATAATTCAGAGATCTCACTAAGATTTTAAAACTAGGTGTTCAGGACTCCTGATTATGTTGAAGTGACTAAATATCTATTAAAATGCCAGGAATAAACATGCACAAAACTTTGTCAGTTTTATTTATAGGGTCTAACAGAGTAGATAATTTTCGCACAGAGTACCAAATCCGAATATTTGGATGTACTATTTGCCAGATCCGGGCACAAACCGAGTAGTAGGTGTGACTCCGGAGAGTACCGTTTGTTTTATTGTCGTATGTGGGTACTTTTCATGTACCGTATGTATCACCCATAAGATGAAAATTTTTATTATTAACTAAAATTATTATGTATTTAAAATACTTTTTTGTAAAGTTCGATATTTATTGAATTATTTTACTTGTAACCATTTGTGCGCTTATTATTTGCCGAGGCGAATACATCCAAATAGTACCGAAAAATCCGATATTCGGCCAAAGCAAATGTCCGAGGCGATTTCCGGTTAGGCCCTATTTATTTAGTGGTAATTATATATTATTGTTTAAAATTATGTATATAAATGAGTATCGTATAAAAATATCATATTCTTAACTACAATATAGTTTACTTTCATGTATGTCGCATTTCACAAAGTTTTCTGATGCATGACTGTGGATTATATTCCATCACACAAGGTCCCTCTTTGACTCACATCAATTGTGTTAAGGTCTATCAGTTCTAGCAACTTTAGAACAGTTCTGAATCTCATTAAAATCTTCATCATTTTTCTGTTTGACGTCAAAATCATACATGCCAACCATTATACTTTTGGCGTAATCATTACGCTTTTTAAACTAAATTACGCGTAACCGTGTATGGATTATACTTTTTCAGTATATCCACCTTCCCAAAACCTCACTTATTTGTTTTCTTGTTTTTATTAACATTCAATTAATCCCAGACCATATTTTAGAATAGATGGCTTCCACGTAACTACAGTATAAGGGTCCACTTGTTTATGGACTTTCCTAACCGTATCATGTTCTATTTACAGAAACTTTTGACCTTGTATTCTATTTTTAGCAGCAGTATGGCTTAGTGAGGAGAGAACAGATTGGTTTTCTAATTTATATTTATATGCACATATTTGGTTGTTCTTATTATTCATATTTGGTGGAGAATGAAATTATTTGGCGCTAAAAAGTATATTATATTTTAGTCGATACATATAAACTATTTCCTTTAAAATAATGTCACAGATAGATTAGAAAAGCAAAAAATAATTGAAACCAAAAAAAGCTGAATCCTCAAAAAAAGACATCAGCATCAAGTGATGTCTATTACAGGCCGTGTGGAACGAATTTTAATATTTGGTGCTAAAAGTCTTCAGATGGATTCTAGTCGATGTGTCTGTGTAAAGCTAAAAGTGCTACATATGAAAACTAATGTTTCCAAATTGTAAAAAGAAACATTTTGGACACTTGCCAACATCATCTGCAGGGTTCATATAGTCGTTGAATTTCATGGACACTTGGAAAATCAAGCAGATTACCCTGAAATCTTGAAAAGTCTTTGACAATTGAAACATTTTAAACATTTTAAATTTTAGATACGGATGTATTTGGAATTTTTCTTGTTTCTTTCTTCTCAGTTTCATTTCATCATTAAACGATATTGTAGTATTTCATAATTGTTGTTTTTCACATATAACATAACTTGTGTACAAAATGTTATTAAAATTAGGTCTGGGAAATCTGTGGTCTTTGAAGGTTTTGGGAAAGTCTTTGAATTTATCATTCAGAATTATGTATAAACCCTGATCTGAAACCATACTTGAACTTCTTGCCAGAATTCCTTAAAGTTTGCAGATTAATATTAGAGTTGTAACCACTTAAAATATAATTCGACATAATTAATATTTTTCTTCATCTATTCACAAATTTTTTTCTAACATTTTTTTAAAATACTGAAGTTGTCTCAAACAGTTATGTTTGTAACAATTACTTACTGAAGGAACTCCAAGAAACAACATCGATCTTTCAGTGCCACTATTCCTCGGATTGTTTCTGAGTTACACTGGTTCAGAACCTATTTACCATAATGGGCCATACTTGCGACTCTGTTTCCCTCACAGCTTCCTTTGTATCCATTAAAAAATGTGTTATCTGTGTTAGCAGATAGTAATCGTAGTCAAGCAGTACAAGCCAATATTTTACCTCTCATTTCAATACAGTTTACCTTTTTTTTCAGGGTGTCACATGGTCTGTAGCAGTGTCATGCAATCTTCAGGCTGAGAACTATGTGCTTATTCTTATCTAGGTTTTTGAATAGAAAGAAGACTAATAATGTATTTAGCAGTTTTTTCAAGAGTAGTTTGCAAACTAAGACATTGGCATGTTGGAGTAAAATTTGTATGCCTGCCATATGTAATGAAAATAATGTCTACAATAAATTGTCATTTTTTCAGGATTCTTAATTTTACTTTGAAATGTTAAGAAGTTTATTTTGGGGTTTTTCTTCTTCAGCACACAGAATGAGAGTGCTCTAGAATGGAGATAGAGACAAACAAGCTTCTGCTGCCCACCCAGGAAGTGCAAGAAAGCCATGTCAAGGCACCACAAGTCAATGGCAATGATTCTCCATCACCTCCCTTTGGATATCGACATCACATGCCCCAAATAGCTATGATGTCACGGAATCCAAAGATTGCGCAGAGTAAAAGCAGTGCCAAAGCAGAGGCTAAGTCTGTCCAGAAAGCCACTCTGCATGTGGAAGACACAGGGAAAATTATTCATATAGGATCCGATTTGGTAGAGGGGGATCATCTGCTAGAGAAAAATAACATTTCCATAAAAAAGCCAGCAGAAGAGGAAAATGGACAGAATAATAGTGAAAAAGACTGTAAAGAAAAAAATAAGGCAGGGAAAGAAGAAAACTTAAAACCGTCTGAAGAAACTGATAAGAAAACTGCTGATAAACTGGTCATTGAAAATGTTGCCAAATCTGAAACTAAAAATGATCGAGAGAAAATAGCAGCAGCTGAAAAGAAATCAGACAGCAGGAAAAAGTCTAAAGTAGAAATTACCTCAACAGTAAATACAAATGAAAAACCAACTATCTCAAAAGCAGATGAAACTGTTATATCATCCAATAGATCTAGAAGTAGACGCTCATTGCAAGCTTCAAATCAGATTAAGAGTGAAGTGACTTCAAAAACCAGTGAAACTGCTCTCAAAAAAGAGGCAGATGGTGCAACACCTACTAGACAGACCGAAAACAAAAGGCAGCGTAAACTCAAGACTGTTGAAACTGAACCCCAAGGGACTCTGCCACTAACAAAAGCCAAGGCCCCAACACTGGAACCAGAAATTCCAAAGGAGAAACCTAATTTAGAAGCCGAGAAACCTCCTCGTTGGTTAGTTGGTGATTTAGTGTGGTCAAAGGTGACTGGTCACCCATGGTGGCCATGCATGGTGTCCTATGACCCTTGGCTTGGCATTTACACCAGAATTCAAGGTAAATATAAATAACCTAATTGCATAATGAAGGCCATAAATATACATCATCTGACAACATAGCAGTAAGAGATTGTAATCACTACAGGGAGAATGATAATTGAGATATGGGTTTTTTTTTTAGAGGACAACTTTGAGGGACAATTTTTTTTGTTTAGAAATTGGTATTTTTGTTTGAGCGGTTTTCAGATTATTGTTAAATTAAGTTGTCTTTATAAACCAATTTTTAAAAAAAAAGATAAATTATGATGAAAACTAAATGGAAAGCAGTACTCAATATACAGCCACTTCTCCACAAAAGGTTTGCACTAACTATGAAAATTTGAAATTGCAGGTGGCCGTTTCATGTCCTTTGAAGTTCATGAGAAATTAGTTTTTGTTGAAAGGATTGTAGAACATCTGAAGTTGACATAACTGGGAGGTTTTTTTTTTTTTCTTTTTTTTTCTTTATCATGTTTTCATTTTAAAAGTTATTGAAAATTTTAAAAAATTTATTGGCATGATGGCATACACAGTTTATCTAAAACTCGGTAAGTGAATAAAGGAAAGTTAACTTAAGAACCGGATGTTGGTAGTATTGAGCATGCATGTTGGATTCATGTTCCAGTTAACTGCATTTTTCTGCCAAGATTATGTCACTCTTCAAAGTTGTTGCATATTATTAGAATTGATGTTTCAACACTTTGTTAAATCTTTTGAACTTGTCACTTGATGCCTAGAAACTGCTCTTTTCAACCCTTGGCTTGATTAGTCAGACTTAAGTCATGGTTTTAAAAAGATCCCACTGGAAATATGCATTTGATCTGTTAAAGAAAACTGATGTTATTGCCAACCTTTATGATTTTGCCATTATTCTTACTGGAATTTGCCTTACAGTACAGACTTTAAAGACAAATTATAGAAATATGATTGTTTCTGGTAAAAATTCTTATACTGGCTTGTCCATGTTTGATTTGAATCCTTTTTTATTATTTATTTTTTTAAGATTCAATGGTATTGGTCAGGAAATCGAACCAACTTATCTGTGGTACCTTGGATGCTTTAAACTGCACATATTTTATGATGTAAAACTTCTTTATTTAAGCATAATGTTCATACTTTATCATTTTGAAGGTTTGGAATATTGCAGCATTTTTGTATTTGGTGGTTGGTTGGGTTTCATTTTTCCTGTTAAATTTGTGGAATTGTAAGGATCAAGCTAGACTTGAATTATAGGGATGAAGTGACTTTTGGACAGAACAGGGAGAAGTGAGAGCTGAACATTGGGAGAAGTGGAAGCAAAGCAAGATATTGTTTTTATATATATAAAGAGAGAGAGTGTGTGCAAGTATTTGTTTTATTTATAATTTTTGGATTATGCCGTACATTTCTGAATGCTTAACTGCATTAAACATTGGTTTTAAGAAATTTAGTTGTGCGTTTATTATAAACATATTTTGTATGCGTATAACAATTATCATATTCATATGCTGTCACACATCCCCGCTGCTCTGTACCCTACACTGGCTATCCATTCTTGATCCAGAATCAAACACACAATTTGTTCTTTGTGCTACATTTCACTGACAAACTCTAGTCTATCATACCTATCTGGCCTTGTCAATGTGTCGTGTGTACTCACCAGCAAACTACTATGCTCCTCTTCTGACCATTGTATACTCATTATTCCCACTATGAAAACATTCTTTAGCATACCTGGTCCCAGCAACATCAAATAAATTGCCTATTGAAATTAGACACAAAGAGATGGTGGTGCCTTTCAAGAGTGCTCTTAAAACTCACCTTTTTTGACTGCAAGAACAAACTTGTTTCCTACCTTAAATTTTGTCAGCAATTTTTTTGTTTTCTAATTTCTTGTTGCTTTTTTTTTCCGTCATTATATATGTTGTAAAGCACTTAGAGCTTTTAAATATTAGGCACGATACACTATTATTATTATTATTATTATTATTATTATTATTATTATTATTATTATTATTATTATCATTAACTGATAGGAGTAACATTACTGTAATTGCAGATTAGTAAAAATGATCAATCAACTACCCTTAAACAAGAATTTGGATCTATCATGCAAATGAAATGGAAAATCTCAATGCAGCCAACCCAGGCTGGCCAGAGATAGTATCAGACTGCTTGAGTTGTGGATTATGAGTGATACTGCAGCTGACTGAAATGCATTTTGCTGAATAAACAAATTGAAACAAGACGAAATGTTACCAAAAGAGTTACAAGATACAGTGTATAAATAAATTTGGATTTTGTTTGTTTGTCATGGCAAAAATATTTTAAACAAAATTAATTTTCTGTCATCAGTTGATTGATTGGTTGTACTTATTTTTGCTGATTTTTAATCACTCTTTTTGCAGGAAGGCAACGACAGTATCATGTGCAGTTCTTTGGAGATGCTGCAGAGAGAGGGTGGATGAATGATACATGTACTCTACCATTTGAGGGCAAGGAAAAGTTTGATGATTATGTTCAGGAGACCTTGGCACACTGTAAAAAGAGTGACAAACAGAAACTTCAGAAATCATTTCAGATCTTGCCATCAAGATTAAAGGCAGTCACAATTGGTATTCAGGCAGCTGAAGTTGCTTTGCCTCTATCAAGAAATGAACGCAAAGCAAAGTACACTTTTACTTATGAACTCCCAAAGTCAAAGGGGAAGGGAAAGGGAACAAGTAAAGATGGTGCAGAAATGGATACTACTGACATCACTCCTGGTGAAAGGGGGAAAATATCAGATTCTCATGAGGAAGAAACGGATTCAGGGTCAACAAAAACCAGGAAGAGGAAATTAAAAGAGATCACGTCTCCAGAAACCCCACAAAAAACAAAAAAGCAGAAAATTGAGACTCCAAGTAAAACTGTTACAAGTCCAGTATGTAGTAGACCCTCTGTGACATCAGATGGCTCCTTTGAAGTATTCTGTCAGAAAGAAGGGGATAATGTGATGGCAGAACACCCAGAATTCAATGAGCAAATGCTTAAAGAATATTTGGAACAACAGTGGATCATGATGAGTCTAAAACAGAAGTCTAGATACAAGAGCAAATATGAACATGACACAGGTATACAAAATTTGTAGTGCTAAAACCAGCTCTATCATGCTAAACGTAAAGTTCCACTAACCACATAGTAAGATCCGCATTTGGAATGTTTTTCAGTTGGGGGTGGAAAAGGCTTAATAATATGCCAATTGTCTGTCGTATTGTATAGCAGTCACAAAATACCCCCAATTTCTTTTCTAAAATAAAAACATGTAAAATATCCAATTTGTTATAACCTTATAGACATTTGCCCTGAGAAAGTAAATCCAGTACCCACCCAGCTTTATTTCCAGTTGTAGCTGAATAAGTAGTGCATATGACCTCAATTAGACAAAATACCATTTGCAGATTTGGATAAGTAGTGACAAAGATTGTGATAGGATTCAATTGCTAGAACTCATAGTTCAGATAGAACAGTAGCCAAGTGTAAGAAAGTATGTGCCGACTGGCTTAGTGCTTGGAATAAGACCTTAACTCCTCAAAATTCAGTCTCACTCTGATGGACAGAAAAGAGCTAAATGTCAGTGGTATCAAGAATTTGGAAAATTGAACTGGCAACCACTGGTTTTTCTCATCTGGACATTTAGCCACTTCATGTATGCCCAATAGGCTTCTGGGAAGGGATCCTTATTTTTACTAAATTAGGAGCCATGGACTTGTTTTAAAATCATAGCAAGACCACTGTACATGGTCTCATAGCACTAGGTATGACTATTATTTGTCTTGTTGACTCCATTTTGAATGGAGTTATGGCTCTTGACAGTTAACTTCACATCCCACAAGTGGTTAGAGCACCTGCTTTTGATGTTGGCAGTCATGGCCCAGACCTTGGCAGAGTAATACCAAATACATATAAAAATAATACTAACAGCTGCTTCACTTTGCACTGGGCATTAGGTGGGTAGTATTAAGACTGATCAGCCTGTGTCAAGATAATGAGACTTTGGTGGGACAAGATGCTATATGTCTGCTGCATGATTGATGCTTCAGTTCTTGACATCATTATAAACTGCCACACTACAGACATCATAGCAATATGACCAAAAAAAGTGTTTAAAGCTACATTAAACATCCAGATCACACACACTGGCATAGTCTTTATAAAAGTGATGGGTTCTGGCTTGTTTATCATCCATATATTTTGGTGAGGGTTTTTCCCTCAAAATGACTTCACCAAAATTAGTTGGATTTCAGTCAGATTATGGATGGTGCTTACGGTTCATAATACCCCAAGCGAGTTTGATTTTTCAACAGTCCACAACATCATTCACAGAGTTGTGGCCTCTGATTGCCCATCTTCTTGAATTTGGATTTAGCCATATAAATTGATTACGTTTTGTTTCATTTGGCCCAAGCCTATGGTTAGTTACATTGATGAGAACATAATTCTCAACTTTAACACCTACAACACATATTGAAAATGGAAACATTTTGTGATACATCAATTACTACAAGCTATAATTGGATGTATAAGTAGGAATGAGCATGGATTGACAGTGCAATGCACGTGTTACCCTCCTATAGTCATTAAGAAATTGGTCTCACCACTTGTGCCTCGAGTAATAAATGAAAACCTTGAATGCAATTCATACACATATTGCAGGTCTAGTTGACAAATCTATTTTTATGCCTCTCAATATTATGTGATGGGGCATATCTTGTTATCCATGCCCTTCCTTCACATCCAAGCATATCATGTCCAGCCTTCATGTTTTGAATGTTAGCTGTTAGTTACTATTTAATATTTCAATTGGAAAGGCCCAAGTCGCTTATATTTTTTGTATTTTGGCCCCTGACTTGGTTGATGGATTTTGATTCTGCTCAGTAACTTTAAATACAGGATTTGAAGCTGTCATGCAGATGCTTGCTTCTTAATGATAAGAATATGAGGAATGAGTAGCACAAACTTCAGAACATCAGACCCATTATTGGAGATAGGGCTGTCAATGTGTACTCGGGTACCCGACTGTAGCGAAAAACCCGGGTATTGAAACATAATGACGAGTACCCGTTCACAAAAATAGGTTGTCTACAACACTTATCAAAATATATACCATCAGCAGCACGCTGGTCTGAGTAGTCAGTTTCCTCTGACCCTTGCCACACCATTTTTGATAGTTGGACATTCATGTTGGGGTGTAAGGTCAGAGCACATTTCCTATCAAAAAGTTTGAATTCGCCGACACCATTTGATGTCGGCATGAGTAGCAGCTTTCATGCCGGCCCAGCAAACTTGAACGATCTTTCATCAAGATATACCAGCATGAAATCGATAGGAATATGATTTCTTTTCTCAAAAATCGTGAGCATAGCATTTGTTATGCCTTTAATCTGCTGACAGACAAGACGAAAGTATATCATTCCTGAAATTTGTCCCGGATCTGGCTATTTGCATTCCTAGTCACATGACTACACATATCTCGCAACTTAGGTCATACAGTCACGTTATATCGACAATAAGCAAATTTCCAAAAGTGTTGCTTATAATTTGGTCATATTATATAGTAGCCACATAAATAAATATAGTCTGTTCTCTCCTCACTAAGCCATACAGATGCTATAAATAGAATTCGAGGAAAAGTAGAGCAAGGTTTGCTATAAATAGAACATGTTACTGTAGGAAAGAAAGTACAAGTCCACGGACAAGCGTACTCATATATTGTAGTTATGTAAAGCGGTCTTTTCTAAATTACGGTCTGTGGGATTAATGGAATGTTAATATAAACGAGATTTTTGGAAGGTGGATATACCGAAAAAGCGTAAACCATATACGTTTACGCGTAACACATAATTTAGTAGGGGGAAAAAAATGTTGCTCAAGGGTTGTGTTCATGTCTTTCATGTTCTAAGGAGTACCAGGGTAAGTTTTCCCTGGTTTTTGGATAGCCCTATTTGGAGATTCCCAGTGCATAGAGAGTATTGTGCTGAATAGCCATTAAACCTATAAAGAATATATGCATGCATATGAACATACAAAAATACTCAAAATCACTTTTTTCTTAGCATCAGGGTTAATGTCGCAAGAGGTTATGGCTTGCTTCTGGTGGAAAATTTGATACATAATAATTTTATTGGGCATGATGGACATCAGTTTTTCAGACTCTTTTAAAAATAATTAATCATTTTGTTCTTTTTCTCTGCAAGATGCCAATTTCAATTGCTTTCTTTATTCTATCCATTTAAAATTTACATAAAAATTTTCTTCCCCACAGATGTTTCTCCAAGAACAGGAAGGAAGAGAAAACCGTCCATGAAGAAACTTGAAGCAGAGGAAGACAACAAGTTGTTTACCGAACTCTTTGTGAAGAAGGGGAGAAAGAGCTCAGTAAGGTTTAAATTAAAATGAAAGTAACTGCTTTATAGAATAAATCTACTTATTTTCCTTTTGCACTCTCCATCCCCTGCTTGCGCCTAATATAGCCCTTTGCAGTAGGTGTTCTTGAATCCTTTGCATACCTGCCAATCTTTGAGTTTGCAGTGTTATGGTTTTATGATGGTTTGTGTTATGTTCAGGGGAGAACATAGTCTGGATATCCCTAACTGCCATAAGTACGGAATTGTGATATGGTCGAGGATGAACAGAATGTAAATTATTGTGTGTGGACAAAACGCCATTCAAATATACAGTAATACTGTTAATTATGTGCTTTTGTTGTGGGTTTTTTAATTTTTACCACATAAGATGTCTGATGAATATTTTAAAAAGTGTTTTTAAAAAATTAACCAAGCTTTTGATTGTTTTCTTTCAACATAATGTCATTTGAAAGATCACAATTGGATATTTGCCACTTCTGTACCCATTTTGCAATTAAATAAATGACTAGTACAGGGAGTAATGTCAAGTCATCTAGACGCATCAGTCATTACTCGGATGCTTATATGGCTTCAGAAACGGCATATGGTATATCTGGTGTTTTCTGGTCACTGTCGATATTTGATTTAATTAACTTTTTATCTTGGTTCCCTTTGAAGAACTAGATCTCAATCTTATATTCAGCAGTGGGAGAGTTGTCATTACTTTTGACCCAGAGCTGATTTCATCAAACGAGTTAAAATACCCCTGTAGCACAGATTTATCCTTTTCAACATCCACAGTGAATCGCTTTATACCACAATCCTCTTGACAAAACAAGTTTTTCTTTTCCAGGACACCATTGCGAGATAGTGTCTTAATTTATCTGTAAATACAATGGCAGCTGATTAGATTAAACTATGTAAAAACACTTTGTTAATGTCCACATTAAGTATAGATTTTGTATATAAATCATTCTGCTGATAAATGTCAACAACAAAAATTTTGATTATACTTTTGATTTTGGGGTCCATAACACTTCCGTGTTATATCCAGAATCACATACAACGAAGTATATTATAAGGCGGCAGGACTGTGCTGGCTTGATTGTTTTATTCAGATCCAGGTTTCATCTTGGAACCTGTCTTGAAGGACCACCCCTTCTGCCAAAACATAATGGTCTCTCGTAACAGGTCATAACTCTATAATCAATAAATCTGTACATGGGGGGAACCTGATCTCTCAAGAAGGGTTTTACTGTATTCAAATTCTTGGTGGAAACAAATAGTACAGGCAAAAATGACATTTAATGAACATCATGCATTAATTTGAGTACAAATGAAGTTTAAACAATTTTTAAGGACTATGTCAAGTTGAGAGATAGCAAGAGGCCATTGTGTTTGGTAGGGTTTGGAAGTGCAGTTTGTTAGGCTCAAGTAAACTTTACAAACTTGTTAAGCCTATTTGACCAGATATTTACTGTTGCTGCTTCAGTCTTGAATCACAATTCTGTTCTTTGCAATGCCTGTTTTCCAGTTTAACAAAGGCAGTAAATGATATTTTATCATACCCTACTTGGTCTAACTTTGATTGATTTCCATATACTAAGTACACTTTTTAGGGTTGGCAGGTCTTTGAGATATTTTTTGTCTTAATTTAACCCACTGTGCACATTGTCACTGGGTAGAAAAATCTATGAGAACTTTTCATCAGTGGTATATGTATAACATGCTTTTTGAGCTTTGGATAAGAAATAGTCTTTTCCCTCCTTTATAATTTTATGAGACACTAGCCAAACATGATTGATAAAAAGAAATAAACCTCTTATCCTACTGACACATTTTTTTGGTAACTGCAGCATTTGGTAGAGGAATGATTTACTTTTTCTAAAAAAAAAATATATATATATATATTTATATATATGGTGGCCATAATTTTTGGTGAAGAAAGAACCTGGAAAAATCATGGAAAGAACCAGTGATGTTGGAAGTAACTAGCAAGGTTTCTTACATATCCACATTAGCCAAGCTCGAGTGGACAGAAGTCTATGATCTCTAAAGGTGAACACCTTAGACCACTTGGCCATGACAACGGAAAATTAGCATTGAACTCCATGTTATTTATTCTACTAGTTTTTCTTTTATTAATTTCCCAAGCGCTGCAATTGCTGTAATTTCTGTAAAAAAGAAAGAGTGACAAATTTTTCAAACCAAATTTTTGAAGAAATCTATATATGATGAAAGGAAATTCCTATGTGTTACTGTAAATTCATTGTGATTTATGTTTTCAGGGAAGTCCAACAGGGACACAAGATGTTGAACAAGAGGAAAAGGAAGATCAAAAAGAAGAAATTCCTGTGAGCGATAGTCTGATTTTAATTAAAGTTCAATATTCTGGTTCACACCAGAGATAGATATATTGTTTTTTCCACTTTTAAAAGTGCTCCAGGTCTCATTGCGTCATTGTTTTGTTATCTGATAACTTGTAGATACACTAAAACAACCTGTACTAAGTTATAGTTACCATAGTTTTCTCAGAACGGTACAGTGGCCTTCTGTATTCTGTATTTCCATTTTGGTGTTTCTTGCCTCACTGGTGGCCGATCCAGCGTTGCATCAGTTGCAGCTCAACTAGCCAAATGTATGGGTCTGTGTTCATTGTCAGTCCATTAACACTGTGAGCAATGTGCTACTTTATTTCAGATCAGATTTCTAGCAGTCTTGGTACGATACTTTATATCATAAAGATCGAGAATGGATTTGATTTTATGTAACATCCATTGATATCAATGAGGCAATCATGCATTTAATTCATTGAATTTTTGTACACATGGGAAGTCATTTCTTATTGTGTTTGGTATGTACGCTGATATCATCAGTTGGTTTAATTATGCACGACATCCACACATTAATAAGTTTATTTGGAATCTGATTAGCTGTGCTTGTAACTCAAGGGGTCTTATTTCTGAAAAGATTTAGTATGTAAGCTTATGTCACAATCTCAGATTTCAGTTATGCTCAACATTCCCACATTAATCAGATTATCTGGCATCTGATTGAAAAAAGTTTGTGAACACTTTTAAGGCCATATTTTTAAATAGATTTTGGTAAGACATATTGTGTAATCTTGTGTTTTCACGATCTTGGATGAATTTAACACTGATCGACACCCGTGCTTTATAATAAGGTGTTCTTGCATCAGATTTCCTGTGCTAGTGAACACTCTGTTGGCCATATTTCTGGGGAAAAAAGTATTTAATCTGATTTTTTGTATAAACTTGTATGACAGGAACTCAGATTTGTTTAGTTGCAAGCAAGATATTTTAACGTTATTGTGGATCCAGGCAAATCAGATGGTTGGAATCTAACCTAAATCTTAAGGTTACAAGTCCAATGCTTTTCTCATTGAGCAACATCAGCTCACTTAATAGCTTCCAAGTTATGATATCAGGAGTTGAATCCTGTTGAGGAAGGGGCCCCCGAGTGGTCTAAAGTGCTATCCGTTACAGATCACTGCCATCTCACCAGTCTGCGTGGGTTTGAGTCTCAGATTCAACCAATGTGGGTATGTGAGAGAGCTTGCCAGTAGCTTCTCGTGGGTCAGTGGTTCTTACCAAGGGTTTTCCCTGCTTCTTCCTCCATCATTAATACTGGCCACCATGTATAGCCTATATTGTGCTGAAAAATGGCGTTAAACCCTACAACAACTTTTGAGGAAAGGACAGGTCTGCAAATTTCTGCCATCTGCACAGATTAACTCCCATTATAGCTCCATTTGTATGGCAGGTGCTATAAAGTTTCTAATTTATGAATTGGGACCAAATATCCAAGGAGGGGAGATAACCAATCGGCAATACTGGTTTTGCAAATGACCTATCTTTTTGCAAAGAAAGTGAGCCTGTATATATTGTTGAGGAAGAAGATGAATGACACCAACATTAATAGACAACAATTAATTGCACCAATATTTTATTTCCCCAGTATTAATTACGCTTGTGGATTATTGCCTTGATTACATAAATGTCTGCTAACCTGGGTGAAACTTGTCTGGCCTGTTTTATCTTTGTGTTTATTTATGTCGTGATTTAGAGTATATACTGAAGATAAATTTGTGATTTATTTCGTTTTGTTTGATATCCCATTGGAGGTATATGGTGTTCAGGGAGATTCACAGTTAGCATCTCCCCACAAAAACACCAGAGGGCATCTCATTGTTAAGTCGCTTCTGGATAGTTCAGTCAGTAAATGTGGCTGATGTAGATCAAGAAAATGTAAGACTGCTGACATTCTGAAAGCATGGATTGATATCTCACTATCTTGAAAAGAAATTATATCTATATTTGATCAATTGTTTTTATACGTTTTTTTTTTGTTTTTTTTTTTGTCCCACCAACTTGCGTTGCTCCCAGCTTTCAAATAAATGTTCTCTGCCCATTTCTTAACTTCATTATCTTTCCACAACCTTATTTTCCAGTTTGTAATATCTGATTGTGAGAAAGTGTATCGGCGCATAAAAAAGATTGTTTTTGCACTTTATTTCACTTAAAGAATAATGCAGATATGTGGGTGTGTGTGTGTTTTTTACAGCTTTAATTATAGCAGTTAATGGAGGCTGAAATACAAGACAAAAAATTCTAACTTCTTATGGTTCATTTATTATTGATTTAGACTGTTGAATTTATATTAAATGTTCATTATATTTTCAAGAAAATTTTTCAAAATGCACAATGTCGACCATGTTTGAGCAGACAGGCGCTCATACGAGTCTCCTTGATATTTGAATTTTATTTTCTTGAAGGTACGGAAATTTTAGAGTGTACAGTTTGGAGAGATATAGTTGTTAGACACACTGCATCCATTTATCATTGACTTATAGAGCGTGTTCTTACAAAGAGTCTCTTTTTTTTTAATGTACTTTTTGTAATTTTACATCGGGTCATGTGGAACAATATTGATTTTAAAGGCGAACCAAAGTAATAGAACAGGAACAGTGAAATAAATGAATCTTTAAAACTTTCATAGTTGATGCAAGGAACGTTAAAAAGAGTTAAACTAATTTTCAGATGGCTTTTTTAGATGAATTTGCTGGTAGCAATCAGAAATGTTGTCTTAAGACCCAAGCAAATTTGAGAGTTATTACTTGTCTGCATAAGAAAAGAAAAATCATGCTGAAAGATGTAGCATGTGCCATCCGATACTTGATATTTCTAAAGTCAAACAAAACATTGTGCATGTTAATTGAATATTGTACGATATTTATGCCCAAATATGAATAAATATTCCATCTGCATTGATTACACTACTTTATCAATATGATAGCTATTGTAATTATTGCTTTGTTCTTCTGATGTATTATTGTGATGTGTTCCACTTTAAAAATTATGTCAGGTTTAAAATGTTCATCATTACTGATCAACTAATATATTCTATTCATGTTGTAATTTTCTTGTCAAACTTGTTTTTATAACTTTTTAACATGTGATGTAAACAAACTATTAGCCTTGAGAAAGTAACCGAGAAAGAATGATATATCAACATATGAAAATTGCAAATTGTTGAAGTTGTGCTGCCAAATTGTGCAATAAATGTTAAAATTGGATTCCTACAAGGTTCATTGAAAGGTTCCTACAAATATATCTGAAAGTATGGATAAGGAATCTATATTATCTAGTATAATACAAATATGCACATTGTATTTAATTATTTGAGATCATTTGAGTATGGAAAGGAAAGATCTAATTATCTGATTTAATGTTTAATTATTCTCCTACTATGAACAAAAAAATGTTAGATGCATAATGATTAATTCATTGGTTTAACCATTATGATCGTTAGTACAGCTAAGATTTCTTTCTTTGTTGACTTTGTTTCCCTAACCATGCATAGAACAGTGAACTATCTGGACTGAAAATTTGTATAGGCATACACATTTAGCAAAGGGAGGTAATTTTAGATGTTAGGAACAGTAACTCTGTTGCATCTGTGAAACCCTCAGTATAATTTAGCTGGTCTGTCCATCCATCCATTCTTCCCTCTTTTATGGGCTGTAACTTTTCTCAGCTGATTACTGTAGGCTACTTTCCAGATTTTTTGTTTAAATACTTGTGGTCAGTGATAAATTCCTACCACTTTTTACAAACTGCTGGCAAAAGAAAATAAGTGCTTTTTAGAATGAACGTCATGTTAAAATTATGTTTGTTCTCTTGTCTTCGACATCACCAAAAAAAATCCTTATCAAACAGAACAAAGCTTAAGCTTGCCAACAAATCTAATTGTATTTGTTCTCATTAACATCTCTTTTCGCTCATTTGGCCTTTTAGATCTGTTAAAAATATGCTGGTCCAACTTCCAACATGGCCAGTCCTAATCTGTTTGAACCGAAGAATGCAGATCAATTTATGATATAATTAAATTGTATAGTATGTATGCTATGCTAGAATACTAGAATACAATTTTTCAGCCACGATACATGCATACATACATTCACACAAAAATTGAATTCACGGATGTAAAGGATAAAGAAGATTTATTAAATTTTAAACTGACAAATGTGGCCAGCAGATTTGTACGTCTTCCACATATATCACTCCCTCATAATAAAACCCTTCATTATCTTGAGTTTTCTATTATTACGACAAGTGGTATTAAAATTATTGCAAAATTATAAGGTATTCTTATTTAGACGAACATTATACCCTGACTCATGGACATCATTATAATAAGGGAGTACTTTAAATGATTTGTATACAGGTGTTGATACAATTAAAGATTCATTATGTTGCATAGATAATATAGTTGGTTACTGATCATTGATCTTTATGTCAGAAAAAGAAGAAAAGTAAGTCTGTATCTGAAAAGAGCACAGAGGCTACTGCAAGTTCAGGGAAGAAAGGAGTAGGAAGGTCCAGAAAATCTGAGTCTGTGGACAGTTTGCATGTGGAACAGGCAGTTGTAAGTCCTATAAAAAATATATTGTAAATCTGAAACGTTTTCATTTTTGTTGAGCATAACATTGTCCTCACCATATATGTCTGGCTGTGTCCATCCAGATCATTAAGGTCTCTCTTCCTTTTACATTAAATTTCATTAAGCTAAGTGTTCAACTTTATTACTGTCTAGCAAATAATAGGGAGTCTTGTGTTTTTCTGCAGGGTAATGAATATCCTTGAACTTCAATCTACCATACAAATGATTTTGCTGAGATTGGGTGTTATGGTAAACAGTTTGATGCCTTAAACTTTTAACTGCTGTAACTCGGTGGTTAGTGTAATATGTGGAGGACCAGAAGGGCATTAGTTTGAAATTATGCCCAAACAAGCCAGGTGTTTTTTTTTTTTCCATGTGCAAGACCTTCTGCGTGATTTTAACCTTTTGTGCGTTGATGAACTCGAGCATTATGGTCTCTGTAACTAAAATATCGTTTTTATACAATATCTTGAGTTTTTACATCATGTGCAGAGACCAGATTTTGTAAAATTTCTTGCAATTGAGCTGAGTTCTCCAAAGGATATTTTTTTATGGCACTAGGGTATGTGCAGAAAGAAGCATCACAAAATGTTCATAAATGCACATTATCAACATAAAAGTGACAAAAAAATGATTGTAATATGAATGTAAATACTTTCAATCTCAATATCTTTCTTTTCATCACTACTTGCATGTTCACACCTGCCAACCATTACAATTTTAACATGGGTCTGAGTGAAATGACACTTTAGTTGTGAAATAATCAAAAAATTTAGTAATTATGGTCAAATCTGAAAACTGGCTTGTCCTTGTTTGAGGTAGATCTGTGATTCCACTTTTCTCCTGATTTAAATCAGATTTTTTTTTTTTATCTGCATAATGATTTGTTTGATCTACTATCAGATGCAATAACTCGTCATCTATGAAAAAGTCTTAAGTAGTCCATAGGTTCATTATTCACAATCTCGACATTTAACTTTGAATTGCCAGTGAATGGGGGTTGACATGCATACTATCTTTTCACTTAAGTGAGCATGTACATCCGGCTCAAGTTCCACGTAAATTCCTAGCTCAAAATCATTCATGGGTATTTCCATCAACACTTTGCTTGCTCCAATAATGTCATCTTTCTCAAATTCTTCAAAATCAATATTATCGTCACTATCAGAAGTGAGTATTTATTGCAAGAAATCGCCATCATATTCAGGGTCGGCCATTTTAACTATTTTCCAGGTACCACGTGTTTAAAAGCAAGTATTTGTAAAACTTCTTCCTTAAATGCATAGTAAAGTACAGTAGACTGCTTGTTGTGAGCCTTTTTAAACCAATCAAATATAGTTTTACAAGCAGTCATTGGTAGTTGAAATAATATTATGTGTACATTGTTGCTTACCTAGAGGCAACTTAAGTTGTGACAAAGCATGACGAGACATCAATTGACTGCACGACTAATGTCACGACTAGCACTCAATTGGTTAATGTTTACCAAAAAAAAATTCAAAAAGGCTGAATTCTGCCAAAGGAAAATTGGTCTTCTAATTCTAGAATTCTCACACACCAAGAAAGAAGGGGGGCAGGGGTCTCTCGTGTAATGCAGAATTTATTAAGAATATTGTATTTTCATCCTGTGAAAATCCAACCTGCCAAAATATCAATCACTGCAGCTTGAATGTTGTTTACCTATAATATACATGGCATATTTGTTCTCTGATCTAGAATGATGAGAATTCTTCATCCGTCCCTGAAGCTCCGGGTCCCAAACGTCAGAAAGAGAAAGAAACCAATTCTGTGGATGACCCACTGGAGTATGAACCAGAAATTTTTAGATTGTCTGCAGCAGGGCCTCAAAAGAAGGAAAATTTATGTAATATATGTGAACAGACAGGAGAGTTGCTAGAGTGTGAGGGACCATGTCAAGGACAGTTTCATTTGGACTGTTTAGGACTAACTTTGAGGCCCACAGGGGTGTTTAAATGTGATGAATGTTCAACAGGTATGTATGAGGTAATCTTGAGCAAATATGTTGTAGCTGAAGTTTGATAATTTAACAGTGTATTATATCTCAGAGAGCAAAATTGTACCTTCCAGTGTTGCCACATTTCATAAATAGCTTGCATTTGGGTAAAGGAAGAAGTCTATCATTTTATTGGTCAAAAAGTCTAGGTCTGTGTGACTGAAAGAAGGAAAATGGTTTATATAGAGTAATGTTCATTCAACAGACCAGGACCAGACATTCATGATGGCTTGCACTTTGAAGAATAAACCTTTTAATATGGGGGAATAGATTGTTCATTGCAGCAACTTTCATCTTCCATATATTTTTCTCAATCTGAATATGATAGCTGTTCTATGGAATTCTTGTTCCTTTTCTTCAGGTGTCCATATCTGTTTTATATGTAAGAAGTCAGAAAACAACACCCGACGTTGCAGTGTGGTACAGTGTGGGAAATTCTACCATGAAGAGTGTGTTAAACAGTTCCCTCAAACAAGATGTGAAAATGGCAAGGGTTTTATCTGTCCACTCCATGTATGCCATACATGTTGGGCAGAGAGTGCAAAGAACCCAAAAACAATGAAAGGTACATTTTTCTGAATCTTTATAAGGGGTTAAGAATATATTTTTTCATTTTGTCAGTCCAAGATTCAAACTGGTGGGGCCCATCAAGATTTTCAGAAGGTACATCCAGCATGGACCACTACATTCTCATAACAAATTGTCTTTTGATTACATAAAGATTGGGCAATAAGTGGTACTTCTAAAATTATGCTTGCAATATTTATTCTCAAATATCGGAATACATTATTAGTTTGTACATGGTAGCAATGAATCAAAATAATTTATATTTTTATTTATAGGTTACTGTATTTGTATTAGAAAATATGAATAAGCTTTTTCCCAAGTAATACTGCATGTCCTTGGGAGTAGCTGGGTAGTGCTGTGAATGCATTAAGATTGTTACTATGTACTGTTAACAGTTTTGTATTTATTTTGGGTTTGTTTATTTTTGTTGTTAAGCCTTAGGTTTGTTTTTATGGTTTAACACCTTTTTTCAGCACAATATAGGCTGTACATGGCAGCCAGTATTAATGGTGGAGGAAGAAACCGGACAAACCCCGGAAAGAACCACCGACCTACGAGAAGCTACTGACAAGCTTTCTCACATAACTACATTTGCCAAATCTTAGACTCGAACACTCGCAGAGGTGAGATGGCAGTGGTCCAGCGCAGACAGCGCTTTAAACCACTCGGCCACTCGGGGCCCCATTTTAAGCCCTATGTAGAAAAACAAAATGAGTATACAGTGAAACCTGTCTTGAAAGACAACTCACCAAAACCTGTGGTCTCAAGACAGGTTGTCTCCCATAACAGGTCGGAAACGTGTATACTCAATAAATCTGCATTGAGAATGAGGTCTCTCAAGACAGGTGATCTCACATAGCAGTGGTCTTTAAATAAAGGTTTTACTGTATACCATATTTTCCGGCCTACAGGCCAATACTTTTTTACTTGAAAGTCAGGTCTTCATCTTATACCCTGAATTGACATACATCAGGATTGTGTCATTGAAAGTTTATACAAGCATGTTAGCATCGGTAATGCATTTTCACTATTGCCGGTAATATGGAATATCATTCAACAGTATCATTACTAGTGTAAAATACAAAGCCAAGATATTGACCTGGCCTCATCGTATACTCCAAATCAACTTATATATGGACGAAGGATGGAAAATTTACAAAATTGATGAATTCGGCTTACACTCCGAATCAACTTATAGGCTGGGAAATACGGTAGTTAAAAGGTTCTCTGTATTTGTATGGCAAAACGTTTTTTAAAAGATTCTGTGATTTGCTGTTAAGTACATGTCACTCACAAGTTTGTAACATTAATATTCTTAAAACAGCAGGGTTTCTGAGCTTTGCTGATTTCAAGTGGATTCACTTTCTCATGGCACTGTGTGCAAAACATCACTACAACAGTGAAAATAAATGAGAGTCACATGTACTTAAATACATATTTGTACCGATTTTTCTTAAGTTAATATCGTATAAGTGATAAATACTTTCAGTCTGCATCAGCAACAAATCTATATATAGCAACGTCGCATGCCTGGTTAATAAAGCCATATTTTAAAAAATAAAAATAAAAACAAGTAAACAATGTTCTATTAATCATGTATACAAGTGATTAGATTAGAATCAATCACAATTAGATAATTAGCAGATAGTCTTTCTTACATGACTTACCTACAAGCATTTAGTTATTAATACATGTAATTAGCCTTAAACAATTGTAGTTTTGTATGGTGCAAAAACATAAGATTTTAGATATATAGTACTTATTTTTTTTTCTTCACAGGTCCATTTTTGCGGTGTGTTCGGTGCCCTACAGCATATCATGTGGGAGATTTTTGTTTGGCAGCAGGTTCAATTAGTCTTGCAGGGTTCAACATTGTCTGCACGCGGCATTTCCAGCCACTCCACACACAAAAGCACCACTCACATGTCAATGTCCCCTGGTGTTTTCAGTGCAATAAAGGTGGGTTTTTTTCTCTCATGGTTTTCTATGCATGTAACTTCTTGATAATATGTATAGTGCATTAGAGAGACATGTACTGCTGCAGATAATTTAAGGATCTTTTTTGTTTTTCTTGGTTATAAGGTACCCTGTACTCAATATTGGAAAGATGGACATAGTTAAAGTTAAAGAGAGTTGTATATATAGTTTGTTAGTGTTTTATGTTTGTATTCTGGTACTAATACAGACTTTTGGAATAAAATCCCAATTTATGGAAATTATTTTTTTTTTTACATGGCTTTCAACAATTGAAGTTTAAGGATGAAAGGGACAGTAATTCTTAAAATAACAGTAAAAAGTTTTAATAGTACAGAAGAATAAAGGAAAATATTCAGATATTGGGTTGGGAAAAACTTACATTTAGTGGACGTGCTGATTTGAGTATGTCACAAGGCAGGAAAGATGATTGCCATCAGGCCCACTTGAATTTTTTATAAAGATTATGTCAAGCATAGAGAAATCAAGAAATCATTAAGCTCTGTGGGATTTGGAATTGCAGTTTATGAAACTGCTGAATGCATTTAAGGTTCATGTAAACTTTGTGAACTTTCGAGTTGAACACAATGTTTTCCATCTCTGTATCAGTCTTGAAATAAACGTTTGGACCTTTAAATTCGTTTTCCAGCTTTACAATAACATTAAATAATAATTTGTTACTCCTTACTGAAAACTGATATGACTTGTAAAAACGTACATTTACTGAGATCTTGTTGGCATTGACAGATCTGGCTAGAACCAGCTGTAGATCCATGTTTTTAGTTGCCAATCCAACCACTATTGTTTTTCTACCCAGTGTGTGTGTGTGTGAGCGCACGCGCGCGCATGCCGTGTTATATGTGGATTATGCTTTTGTGTCAGGCTTCCACTCTTTTGACCAATTGGATTATGCCTTTTCCTCGTCAGAGGTGGGCATGTATGTGTATGTTGACGCTTGATAAAACTTACTGGTTTATCTTTAATTATTTTTCATGATGACGTATTTATACCAATGTGTGTTGTTTGAAAAGTTTACTTCCAGCATATATAAAAACTGGCAGTAACCGTAGCAGTATAAATTGGTTCCTACATACACATGCAATGCCATTAACAGTGACATATACATAAATATAAGGAATACAAGCCATAGAAAGCAATGTAATTTAAATACAATTTTTTTCTCGGTTATAACTTTAAATCCTAGACCATTGTGAAAATTGACAGTCGGTATCTTGATTTAAGCAATGTAATTTGAATATAATGTTTCTAACTTGTACATTTTTACAGTTCCAGCCCATTGTGAAATGTAAATAGTCTTGTCTATATCTTTATTTAACTGTCTTGTCTACTCAGGGTCAGGCTCCCAAGGAATAATGCAAATCAGTACCATCTTTTTTTGCCCAGGCTGTGACTTTTGATCCCAACATCTATTGGATAAAACAGATCCACACCTTCTATGACAATAATCAAGTCCATAGCTCAAAGGTCAATGTCATTAGTAGGAAAACTGCTCTGGTGGCCTAGTGGTATGAGCGTCTGTCACGGAAGCGGGAGGTCGTCGGTTCGATCCCTGACTGAGTCATACCAAAGACTTACAAAAATGGTACTAACTGCTGCCTCGCTTGACACTCAGCATTAAGAGGTTAGTGTTAGGACTGGTCGGCCTACTGTCAGGATAATATGACTGGGTGGGACATCATGCTACATGTCTGCAGCATGATGTTTCAGTGCAAGATATCACTTTAAACTGCCTCAATACAGACATCATAGTGATATGACTGAAAAATTGTTAAAGCTACATTAAAAATCCTAATCAAACAAACAAAGATTAATACGGAAAAGGTTGATGTGGGCATATAATAAATAGTGCATGGTATTAATCAAATATAAGTTATAATTAATTATAATTAAATTATAAGTTATAATTTCATGTATGTTTTCATGCAGGTGGCACTTTGTTGTGTTGTGAGAGCTGCCCATCCTCTTATCATGCTGAATGTATGAAGATTGAGACCCCTGCTGGAAGCTGGTACTGCCAGGATTGTATTGCTGGCAAAAGGCCGCTTTATGGGGACATTGTCTGGGTCAAGCTGGGTAATTACAGGTACAAGAACTCTTTATTTTCTGAAGTTTTCATATTATGAAGTATATAGTGTTGTCGTAACTTTTGTGTATGACATAAAATAACAACCATTTGTTTTATTTTAGATTTTTGTATGACCCAAAATTTGAATACCAAAGATTAAGAAAAATTCTTTGTTCTTTAAGATTGATTCCAAAATAAAAGAACATTTTCATAATATTAAAGAAAACATTTTATTAAGGTGGCACTTTTAAATAATACGACTTATGATACATGGTTAATTATAAGCCGATAGTTTGAATTCAGGTTGAAGTAATAAAGCAAAACTGGTTACATTTTACATGTTGGTGTCATTTATTTTGTCAGTTTTTGTATAGGTTTAATTATATTGCATAGTTGTTGACGTTCAGAACTTCTCACCTGGCTGTTGTAAGGGCTATTCCATTTAAACATACCCCTAGGTGGGGAAGGCACATTTAAAAATGGTTGACCACCCATAGAAGTGATTTTTTTTTTCTACCACCACCAGTCATAGCAGACACCAATGCCCATGCATAGAAGCAAATTTTCGAAATTCATTACCGTGCATACAAATTACTTTAATAGAAGTGAATTATATGTTGATTAATTTTTATGATTTGTAACTTGAATAGAAGTATTAAACTTAATAGTCTGAAATATAATGGCTCCAATTAATATTTATAATTAAAGATAATATATATGTTGAGCAAAAATCAATCTCTTCAGTTTTTTTACCCTTTCATCAAGTACTATAAAATGATGTCCCTCCGATTCTGTCAAGATGAAAGATTTAGCAAAGAAAACAAAATAAATAGAAACAAAAATACTTATATATATATATATATATATATATATATATATATATATATATATATATATATATATATTCACTTAAGACCAGTTGAAACATTGTTACATTCAACCCATTTCCATGGTGACAAGTCGAGGTTTTTCATAAAGTAACTCGACAAATGAGATTTATTTATAATCAAGTAACTCAACAAATTTGGGCATTGTAATACCTTGGGGCATGAGCAAGCAAATTATATATCTCTCCCATTTGATCTCTGGTCAGTATGAAAGATTGGGCAAAGAAACTGCATATACAGAAACAGCAATATTTCAATTATATCCACTAGCTACGACATCGTAGCCTCAACTTGATTTGTTGCAGTTAAGGTACGAGTAAGGGTACTAATATTAGTACTATTATATCCACATGCTGTATTTTCATTCTGTACTAATGGACAGAAATTTTAAATATGTACAAGTTGAAGTTTTTAATAAAGTGACTAAACAGAAAAAAATGGGAGTTGGTAGACAGTACTAATCAACAGAACAATGGGCACAGTCGTAAATATTAATAAACCCATTTGTGAAAAATGTACGCAAGCCTAACTTCCATAAGTCACTTAATGCAACCATTCAGATCACAATATTACCTAGTTGATACGGAGATAGTCGATTAGTTACGATTGGTATGACTGAATCTCCTACATTTCCAGACCTGCCAAACCTTACGATTTTGCCACAAGTCTTACGAAAAAACACTAAAATTACGGACTTACTGAACGATATAAAATAGTACAGAAATATGAATGTTATCTCTGTTGCGGATATTTTTGTACTGGTTCGTTCCGGATCCGGATTTTTTTATTAGACTCCGTGTTCGGATTCGGAGATTTATCTTAGACTGAGTGAATTTTGGTTGGAAACCAGACTAACTATACAGTGGTACCTCATATGCTTTAAACCAGACTATTTTGTTCGTGAGAAGCGCACATCTGATCTACACTTCATTTTTTTCTTTTGTCGTCCGGTCATCTGTAAATGTTTTCCAAATGAAAATGCACCAAAGGTGGAGAGGACAACCAGCCTCGTCAAAAGCTGAAACAGTGGTTGAAAAAATATAAAACAGACTACTTGGATACCTGGTCATGCTAAGAAAAAAGTTTCCATTAAACTTATTGCACGTTATGTTGTGTTGACTTTAACATTTCCCACAGTGGGCGAGATGACTGTCGCCGCCACGTGAATTCTAAAAAAAAAAACATTCAGAATATGTTGCAATGAAATCAAGTTGTAGGTCACCGACTTCTATGGGATTTGGATCTGCAGTGTCAGAAACTGAATTGGAGGTCATTAAGACTGAAGTATATTTTACAAACTTTTTGGTTGAGCATAATGTTGCAATTGCTGCATCTGACATGCTTCTAGACTATTCAAGTGCATGTTTCCCAAATCATCAGTAGCAAATAGTTATCAGTGTGGCAGAACAAAAGCTACTGCTATTGTATTACAACAGTGCAAGTCAATACAGGAAAACATTGTTAACAATATTTCATCCCAACCTTTCAGTATAGCAACTGATGGTAGCAATGATTCTGAGAAGCTGTACCCAGTTGTTGATAGATATTTTGATAGCACAGACAGGGTTGTAACTGAAGCACCTTTGTCAGTTCCAACATGTGATGGAGCCTCTACTGGGGAAAATATTTTCACATTATTGGAGGATGATTTGAAAAAGAGAAACATAAGTTGAAATAACTGTATTGCCTTTGAATCGGATAATGCTTCAGTAATGACAGGTTGCAATAAAGGTTTATTTGGACATATAACTAAGGTGAATCCCTCAGTGTATCAGAGTGGATGTTCATGCCATTTGGTACATTTAGCAGCTAACAAGGGAGCTGATGTGCTGCCTATTAGTTTTGCTGACGTATTAGTGGACATATTTTATTTGGATAAAAGTGTGAATAGACAAATGGAACTAAAAGATCTTCAGACTTTTTGTGGGAAAGAACAGTGAAAAATATTGAAGCATCAGTAGCTGTTTATTGTAAGTTACAACATGGATATAAACTGTAATTGTTATTACAATTTTACTTTGCGCCAGAACACCTTACTAAAAATTGGTCTAACTTACTGAATAATTTCGGCTGACTTACTGAAAATGTTGCTTTAGGGTTGGCAGATCTGACCTTCAACGAAGAGTCACAGGGGCGCACATTGTTGCTTACATTTTAATTATCAGTCAAACATGCACTATAAAATACTACATGGGAGGACACTTCTGCCTTCTTACGCAAACTATTGAAGAATCAACGCTGACACTTCAAGCTAAACTGTGTGTAGCGTAATAAATTTGGTACCGATGTTTCACTCAGGCATTTGACTTCATACTAATACTAAAACTTTTACGTATTATTTATAAATTTACGGAATGCCAGACCATTTTCCCATCCATCGCTCGACATGACCATGATCGCACCCATTTAATATGCTAATGCCACGCAAATAATGGAATACTGTCCCTGTTATAATGCGGTACACTTGCATATTAAGTAGGTGCGATCATGGCCATGTCTAGCTATAGCGTGGGGAAAATGGCCTGGCATTCCATAAATGTATAACAGTACGTCAAAGTTTTGATATGCATACAAAGTCGAATGCCTGAGCAAAATATAGGTACCAAAATTATTAGTGCAATTTAGCTTAAAAGGTCACATGAGAAAGTGTGCAGTACGGTTTATTTCAAGGTCGTATATATTTTTTGGAAGCACGTACTTGTCATACAAATAGTTCCGAAGACTTCTGGATATCCATATTCCCATTGTTTCTGTATTTCCGTTGCAGTTCATCGGAAATTGACGATTTAGTTTCTTTTCCCTAAAATCCTGTGAATTACGACGAGTAATCCACAATGTTAACGGGGGGAGGGACAGAAGAGACAACAAACACAACGGTGGCATTATAGAAACAAAATATTAAAATAAAATAGGCACCACCGATAGAAGCATTTTTTCTTTTGAAATGACATGGCACAGAAGTGATTATTGTTTGTTGATGACCATGCATGGAAGTTTTAAATTTTTTCCATCCGTGGGGTAGTGGTATGTTTAAATGGAATAGCCTAAGAATGCTTTATTGCAGGATTGAAGCTAATGTTTCAGAACAAATGCCTAAAAATCAATGAAATGTGCAAAACTGGGGCATCATATGTTTTAGGTCATACATTTATTTCTTGAATACATCCAGCCTAGATTCAAAAGTCACCCATTTCTCAGTTTTTCTTTTCATCGTTCCATTCTTTATTTCATTTTATTTGGGAGTTATCTCGTTGATGTAAAATCCCAGTATTGTATAATGTGTGCAATTGTTTATGAACTCTTTGAAAGCAGTATAGCAGATGAATAAAGAATTTTTCAGGTGGTGGCCTGGCGAGATTTGTCATCCAAAAAATGTCCCCCTGAACATCCAGGAAAAGCCACATCAAGTGGGGGAATTTCCAGTTCGTTTTCTTGGATCTCACGATTATTTCTGGCTTCATCAAGGAAGGTAAGGCTGGTTGGTTGGTAAAGTAACTGGAGCATGTAAAGTAATCACTTTGACCTATTTTTCCCACTACAAGAAATACGCCCATTAAGTTTTACAACTTTTACCATAGGTCTTTTAAGTACATTCTTGTGAATTTTTTTACTTTATATTGACTATACACAAGTTCTATTATCAGTACTGTGCATACAGTTTCATTGTATTAAAGATGATTTATTTTTCTAAAGTAGACAGCCAATTTATGACTTAAAAGATTTTAATAATATTGGTTCACTCGTATCATTTTTTAGTAGGAATGTTAAAATATTGTTTATTGCTTAACCTATAGATTTTAACAACTGAATGATATACAAGGTCTAAAATTTGAAAAGATTTATATAGCCTTCAAGTTTAACAGAACTTTAAGACGGTTAAATACCATTTGTATTGTAGTTTCGGAGTATATAATTTTTTTTTTACTGCTTATGTACATGTATCCAATTGCAAATAATTGCATAAAGTGTAGGCATATCAGAGACAGTGTTGTTTCCTAACAAACTGTATAGGCCCAGATCTGTTGGTGTATTATATAATGGCAGATCAGGGCAGGGTTCCTACACGGTTCGGGAATTATGGAAAAAGTCTTAACTTTGAAAATTGCTTTTCCATGCAATGAAAATGTCTCGAAAAAGTTTTAAATGACTAAAATGTATGGGGGGAAAGTCTTAAATTTTCGTTCTTTTTGAAACTGGAAACATGACTGCTCTTGTGAGAGCTCTTAATGCATTACTGAAGTATGCAACATCTTAAGGCAAACATTTAGGAATCAGATGATATGTATTTTATTTATTTTACTAAATGTATTGAAAACAAAAAATAAATATGCACAGAATGGCTTCCGAAGTACTTGGAACTAGACAATCCTATTTATTCTTATAGCTGAATGTTCAATTTTAGATTCAGCACACTTGAATTCAGAAATTTTCATCCCCTGTTGCTATTGTTACTGATTAGGTTTATAAACTTGTCACGTGGCTAGGTCTGGAAATGTATAGTTTTGGTGTGAAAAAAGGTCTTAAATCTTTTTCTAACTTTGTGGAAGGAACCATGCAGGGTCAGTGCAGTTGGTTCTGACTAGTACTAGAGTACATAAGGTAGATTTAAAATATGCAGTACAGGTATTTACTTCCAGCTTTTAGCTCCAGATGGATGTGGGTTCAAATCTCAACCACAGGGAAAATGGGTATATGTGAAAGTGAACTTGTTACACAGTTGGCCCAAGTTTATTAAAATTTTTTAAATTTACTTTTGCAGGGAAAGAATTGTTATTACTAGCTGTACTGATCTTAAACCAGAAATACCTTGTGTTACATTCCATCATCTATCAACACCTTGTGTTGCATTCTATCATCAATAAACTGTTGCCTGTCCATCTGTTATTACAAATTTGTTACTGCTATATAGCTGCCAACCCTCACAATTTTGGCGTGAATTTCACAATTTTGTCAGCGATTTACAAATTTACACTGCAAGTAGAAATTTTGTGATTTCCCCAATTCTAATTTATTAAAAACTATTTAATAAAATAACCAATTTCCCATTAAATTCTAGTCATGGTATCGGCAGTTACCGAAATGGTTCCGTTACTACTGGTTCCAAACTATAACTGATTGGTACAGTTGGCTGGGTGGCATGCATTTACATTTTTTAATCTACATATACAAGAATAGTTTTACAAATGCTTTTAAGAAAACCAGGGCCTAGCGATAATTTTGTTCTGTGTACGAGTTTCCTCTGACCCTTGTAACTCTATTTTTACTTTGGAAATTTGCTTCATTTTTTGTCCATATCACATATCTTCATGACCTCATTGACATTTAGGTTGCGAAATTTGTACAGTCATGTGACTCGGACTGAAAATAGCCAGATTCAGGTCTAATTTCAGCAACGACTTACTTTCATCTCTTCTGTCCGCTGATTAAAGACATGAATGCTATGCTCATGATTTTTAAAATATAAAAAAAATTGTATTCCTATCGATTTCATGCAGATATATCTTTATGACATGTCGTTCAAGTTTGCTGGGCCTTTCTAGTAAAAGGCTAGCTACCCCATGCTGACACCAAATGGTGTTGCCTATTTCCAGCTTTTCAGTAGGGAATGAATTCTCGACAGAATACCACAACATAAATGTCCAAATGTAAAAAATGGTGTGGCAAGGGTCAGTAAAAAGAAACATATTGCACAAAAAGTGAAGTTTAATTTGGAATATAGCAATGCATTCAGCCATCAAACACAGACATACATAAAGCTTTTTGCGTGCATTGTTCCACAAATTTTGGCATTGAACATGGTGACAGACTATGTGAGGAAGCACACTGGTTGAAAAAAGCACACGTTGGGAAAATTAAGAACTCGGCAGATTTCAGCGCTGGAATATTTTAAGCAATCAACCGAAGACCTGCAAGCTACCAACACAGAAACATTGTGGGTTTTCTTGTTTAACACAGTCTACCTTTATCAGCTGGAGACTATTTCTGGTCTCGACAAAATTCACCCATTTTTATCCCTAATTTCACTAATTGCAAGCCTGAAGGGTTGGCAGCTTTGGAATCCCTTAGAACAAGTTTATGTTCAAATGTCCCCCACAAGAAAAGCCACCCCTCTAATGCAGACATCAGCAGGCATATTAGTGCTAAAATGTTAAAAAAATTTTTTTTTTTTTTTTTTTTTTTTTTTTTAAATGGTTTAACGCCATTTTTCAGCACAATATAGGCTATACATGGCGGCCAGTATTAATGGTGGAGGAAGAAACCGGACAAAGCCCGGAAAGAACCACCGACCCACGAGAAGCTACTGGCAAGCTTTCTCACATAACTACATTTGCCGAATCTTAGACTCGAACACACGCAGACAGAGGTGAGATGGCAGTGGTCCGTAACGGACAAAATTTTAATCTTGACTTCAATAGTGCTCACTGGTTTTTTATACATGAAATGAATAAATATTTAATTTATATGAGAAATAATCCAATTATCTTTAATGTCTGATTCACAATGTAAGTTTTGGGTGTTGAAAGTGTTGGCTAAAGTGCATGAACCACTTATGTTAATGCTATTTCATTATCTATAACATTAACATTTACAGGAATTAGCAGGGGGCCCCGAGTGGTCTAAAGCGCTGTCCGTTACGGACCACTGCCATCTCACCTCTGTCTGCGTGTGTTCGAGTCTAAGATTCGGCAAATGTAGTTATGTGAGAAAGCTTGCCAGTAGCTTCTCGTGGGTCGGTGGTTCTTTCCGGGCTTTGTCCGGTTTCTTCCTCCACCATTAATACTGGCCGCCATGTATAGCCTATATTGTGCTTAAAAATGGCGTTAAACCATTAAAAACAAAAACAAAGGAATTAGCATCAACAATGTTGTGATATAGTATTGGGCTTCACACAGCGGTCAAGTCCTCCTCTTTGATGATTACGACTAGCAATAATTGTCTAGATCATAACATGGTCAGCAATGGTTAAATATACATTTCATGGATTAACACCCTGAGAGAAATTAGCCTTGAACAAAACTGGCTACCAGACAAAAACCAAAAAATCATGTGACAGTACATGTATTCTTTGTAAACAAGGCTTTTTGTCTACTCCACAGTTTCATCTGTATAATTAAATTGCAGTGCTGTACAATTAGTAACATAATATCGAATTGTTACAGAACTTCAACATGTCAGCATGTAATAATGATAGTTATTTGATGTTAATGGCAATGATAGTTATTTGATGTTAATGGCAATGGGGAGAGTTCAAGAGTTCTTTCTGAAAAATGTTTATGTTGGAAAGACTCGGTTAAACATCCTAGTAGATGAGAATATTCAGCAGCAGTGAGAAAAAAAGAGTAAATGGAAACAAATATTTTAAATGCCAAACAATGTTTGTACAAAGATATAAATAACTTTTTTTAATGTTCTTGCATCAATACCACAGCCTATGCACCTTCCAAATTTTTCCATGTTTAGTACAGGGAAAAAAATCAAATATGGAAATATGACTTAAGAGCTCAATCCGATTTTGTGAGAGGTAAAATACAGAAAATTTGTATTTGCAAGTACAAAAAAAAAGAAACAAGTATGAAAATAAATCAATAGCAACATGCTGTTATTGGCTATCTATTAAATAGAATGGTCGTGTTCAAAATGTGCTGCAATGATGCACGTCATTTTTATTTGTCATTACCTCTAGTGTAAACAGCATAATGGCTGAGCAAGATTTGGGAAATGTATTTGAAATGGTATCTATGAAGAAGAGTGACTAAAACATAATCAGCTTAATGGCGAAAGGAGAAATACAGTAGTTAAATCTCACATACAGCAAGACTGGCAGAAAGGGTGATAGCTATGCCTTCTGCAAACTGAAACTGATATATCAGTTAGGAGTTGTGGCGGGAATAACAACGTAAAATTGGAGAAGCATAAAGTGATCGACAAGGCTAGACAAATGGCTCCAATTACATCATTCTTTTCAAATAATATGGAACGTTCAACCAACTGTGATGAACACTCCTTGCGTGTGACTTGGGATGAAATTATGATGTCCGAACTCATCGCTTAACACAATCTGCCAATAGCAACAGCTGGTTCCTTGAGTAATGGTTTCAGACTTATGCTTCCAGATAGCAACATTGTTGCAGGTATGTAGATATTTATTTTATTTTACATTGAGTTTATCTTTTTAAAAAAATTATGACATTTAGTTACTTAACAAAATCCTGTCAATTACAGATATCTATGCATGTATTTTTACCAAGCACCTGTTAAATTTAATCCCAGCTAGTTATTCAAATTTGCTAAAACTTACAAATTCTAAAATAGAATCAGTTTCACCATACCAGTGCACCATTGTTTGAATAGTTATGATGTGAACACCTGAACTAACTTGTAACTGGTACAAATTACAATTTTTGTATTTATGTTTCAGATATGAAGTGTGGCAGAAAGAAAGCAACTGCTCTTCTGAAGACTTTGGGAAAGACACAACAAAGGAGCTTGTTTGAGAGGATGCATACTTCAACCTTCACACTTTTGACAGATGGCAGTAATGATAAGGGAGCAAGCAGTTCCCAATTGTTGAAAAGTGCCTATGAATAAGACAACTCAGTGATCCTCATTCCAACGTACATGTAGCACTAAACTTGACACTGCTGTAACCTTGAACGCTAAGCTCAATGCTGAGGATCGTTAATAAATTATTTTCAACTGTTATGTTTCAGATATTGTAAATATGAAATATTATGCAGTATGGATCATTGTTTGTATTGATAGTTTGGTTAATAAAGATGCGTCAGTAATGTTGTGTGTTACTATTGGTGTGCACTTGTGAAGAATACTGAAAGGTAACATGAAATACTGAAAATTATGAAAAGCATTATTATAGGTTGCTAAGCTCTGAATACCCTCCCACTAGCATTTCATGCACAGGAATAAAAACTGTTCGCTGAAATGAGTCTCAAGACAATAAGAACCTTTTAATAATTAATGTTACTTTTAAATAAAGATATTAAAAGCTTTGAAGTTATGTGTTGCTTTCTTACTACATGTACTTCTCACAAATATAGTCCACCTTTGGAAAGGCCACCTGTCTTATATGGCCACTTTCCCAATGGCAAATGGGTGGCAGTACAGGAGGGGACTTATTATTATTATTATTATTATTATTATTATTATTATTATTTGCAGAGTTTTTGCCTTTCAAGATGGAGATAAAGGAAGCAAGGATTCCTCATCCAATAAGAGTCTACACAAGATATTTTCAAAAGGTTGTTTTCCTTCATCCACTTTCTGTACAACAGTTGATTTTCTTTATATTCAGATTGATGCAGTTTGATCCCATCAGAATCAGGACTTGTTTTAATTTTCATTGTATTGATTTATTGGTCATTATATATTTGCTATTACTTGAATGAATTAACTTGGAAAAGTAGCTGCAAAAAGCCTATACTTTGTTTTAGCTTGTCTGGATGTATGGCCATGTGAACTTGTTGCATTAACCTGCATGCGTTGTAGTTTGCTGATGATGAGTCTTGCAGCATTTTATCAACAACTGCATGTTTCAACTCCACATTTCTGATCAGTTTGAATCAAACTTGGAATATGGGCTCGTATATCAAAATATCCAAACATTAATTGGGTTATTTTGCACAAGTACTACCCCACAGTGTTACATTCCTTAGATCAAGTTCATCATTAATTCAATGTCATTCTGACTGTAAAATATTAGCTTTTACCTGTGATTTTTTTTGTTGTTGAATGAAGTTGAAACATTTGATATTCTTTTAAAATGCACATGTATCTATATGGTATCCAGTGGCTGTAATTACCATAGATGTTTTGAGATGAGTAAGCATAGGGAGGGAAATTTGACAATCATGAGGTATTCGGACACTAGCGTTACTGGAAATTAAAGAGAGAATAGACTGTGAAAATTATGTTTAATAGCCTTTCAAATCTGTGTTTTATTCTTGCTTACTCCCAGTGAAAAACAACTGTAAAATTCTAGAACTATTTATTGAAGCACAAGTACTAATAAAACAATATGTATATACACTAATTAAGCTGAGTATTGCAGCTTGTGCTTAAATGATTTTCTGTCCAAATCACTGGATAATCATTGTTTTTGGTTTGCTGGTACAAACAAATGCTCGTCAGGTAAATAATCCTGAGTTTGTTCAGTTAATTAAGTCCAGTTTTTTCAAAACAACAAACAACTAGTTCTAACTTTTCCCAAATTTTCATATCAGCCACATTTGTCCATTAGGAGTGCAATTGCTTGATTGATGAAGTTGTGTGGTCCATACTGTACATTGATCTTCACCAGTGACATCTTCCTTATCTATGACTGAGGCCTGCCAGTAATGGAAATGTAATTTTAAATTTTCGGTAGTCTTTATTAGTTATCAGGTCAAGCGGTTTGGGCATGGCCAGTGTGGAAATGCGAGAAAGCATGATAGCTGATTCACACGAGTCCGTGGTTCTTTCTAGGATTTTTCTGTGTTTCCTCTACCATTGATGCTGGCCACTATGTATAGCATATCTTGTGCTGAAGAATGGCTTTAACCCAACTACAACTACAACATACATGAGGAAAGCTCCAACAGAGGGGTGATTCTATTGGTTTTCAATATAATTAACATCTTCACATTCAGAATGGTGTTAAATGTTGACTGCTTACTGACTGCATTTAGCCTGATGTAGCAGGTCACATGTTTAGTTCATGTGGAATGATGTCATTATTATAGCCAACAGATTCTAAGTTAAGATTTTTTACCACTCTTGAGCTACCGTTTCACATCATGGTCATCAGAAAGATCTGATCATGCATTTTTATGGACTGTTGTTTTAAGGAAGAAATCATTCACATGTACTTTAACAACCAATTAACACAATGGTGTAGGCTGCATTGTCCCTTATTGATGTTGAGTGTGGCTGATTTATTCCGAGCTGCATTTTACAGTTGGTAATATTGTTTTGACCATTGAAGTGATTACCATTTGTTGGTAGCATTCTTTTTTACTGTTGTATTCTTTGTTTTGGGTATTGGTAGAGGTTAATCTATGCTTCTAAATACCTTGACAGGCAAACCTATGAATTTAAGTACCTTGAAAATGTGTTTTATTACAACGCATGTAAAGATATGCCACAATATCCTGCCTCAAAAAGAGTTTTAAGTCCATCTCCTTCCTAAAAGACTGGAATGAGTAAAACTAAATATGGTTTTTGCTGTGTATAAAATATATATTATATGTGACCATGCTTCTAGTTGGCTGTCTGGCAGCAGCATTTGTGATCTGATTTTGATAAAAGTTTAAAATATATCCTTATACTATCAGTATCTTTTTTCGATCACTTTCTGCTACAAAACTGAAAATTAAAATCAAATATAGTAAAATTCTTGCCCCCAGTGACCAGGTACAAAAGATTTCTTTTATTTTTAAGCACTAATTCAGAGGTCAAAAAGGGGGTAAAAAATGAACAAAATTAATTGTAAGGTCATTTGTAAATACAATAATGAATATGTATAAAAAATGGTCACAAGATACGACAATATTGCTACTTTTTTTAAAGAATAAATCAGAACATGTAGATTACTTTTTATGGATTTGCAGCTAAGATTAATTAAATTGCCTCGTTTTTAAATTAATCTTAACTTTAAACTGATGAAAAAGTATGTGTACTTATATCAAACCTTTTCCTGTACAGGTTTAGTGGAAGCAGCCCAGGCATATAAAATCTGGAAGTCGGTGAAAGATGATAAAGAAAAAATAGAAATGGAAAAAAATAAAAAGAAACCACCTTATTACAAGCATGTTAAGGTAAGAGTTTCATACAAGAGCCGACTGCCTAAACCCAGAAAATTATTACAAATATGTTGGTTTAACACCTCATTTCTGTTCATTTCCGATTTGCTCTCTGTATCAGTTCCCTACCTGTGAGTAATTTTCAGCTAAAGAGAGCAAGCAACACACTGCTAATTCTGTTGATTACAGAAGGAAATTCCAGAGTAATACGACATCCCCTTTCTAGAATATTTAGGTTCTAGCAACTTGCTAAATTTCCTTTTATTCTAGTTTACTTTCTTCATGTTTTGACTCTGGTAAGTGATACTTGAATGAAATCTGGAATAATTACTTTTAGAATTTTTGTTAATGTATGATTTACATTTTTACTATAAAATTTTTGAGATTTCACTTGGACTATTCAATGTACATCAAAAACAAATAAAGAGCATCACATCATGCAGCTTTAATAATAAAGAAAGTATTTTATAATAAATTCTTACATGTTTGAGGGATTGAATTAGCCTTTATATTTCAAAGACATTATCCAATAACATTATGCTAGGAGAAGAGAATATTCACTGCTTTGCAAATCCAGCAGTACTAAAAGCCAAAGCAGAAAGACGTTCACCATGTCTTCTGTCTTGTTTTAATCAAAAAAGTTCTAAAACCTCAAGGTAGCCTTCTTGAAATTATTTCTTCTCAGCCTAAATGGATAAGCAAAATGGCATGGGCTTTTCACGAGATTTCTTACAATGTTAGTTGACCCGAAACAAAAATGGTACCAATCTGGCAACAATCATAAAATTCATTTTGGAGTCTTGAAAGAGAAACGTCTTCAGATCCAGAAAATGCATGTTTTATAATCCAAAATGTTCTTTAATTCCATTCAGTAATGGTCATATATTAACCTTGAAAAAATTAATTTCGATCTGAAAAAAAACCTGGAAATTGATAATTAGAAAAGCATGGAAACCATGTACTTGGGATTTCCATTAGAAGATTTAATATCAAGTTGTCTTCAGTGAAAATATGTCGTCTCATGTCCAATACTTCTTCCACCACACCCCTCATGGCAATACTCCTCCAGAATAGATGGTCTTGTGTCCATTTATGAAGTAGATAATCTTCGAGGCTTGTGTTTTGATGAGTGCGATTGGTCTTGTGTACATCTTGCTTTTTTTATTGCTATAAGGAGAGCGATCCATCACTTTCCCCAATCTTATTATTTAAAATGAAGATTTCAAGATGTTTTCTGAGATAAATTTTCAATTTTTATCCCATATTTCATTTCACACTTACCGCTGTTTGCATGTTCTACAATTTTGATATTTGACATGTGCCATAAATGATGTCAAGATTTGAAGAGAGTGAATAGCTCTCCTTAGTACTGCCAGGAGATCTGTTCTGTATTTAAAATAAAAATGCCCTGAATCTTGTTTCCATCTTGAATATCAGGTGGTTTCAGCATTCATGAGTTAAATCAACAAAGCAGTCTTGTCTTCATTTCCTGGAAGGTCTTTCTAGTCAGAAGACTGCCTGTCCCGTCAATGGACAACTATTTTTCCCCCAATAGTCTAACAAACCAGATACCAACAAATTTCCACCTGTCCCCCACATTTTTACTGCCTTTGGGCAACTTGAATGTCAACCATGTTTTGTACAATAATATTCTGGATGTTTTTATTTCACATCAAAAGCTAAAGATACATCAGCATATTTGACATTTTCAGAACAATATTCCCATAGGAAATGTGCAAATTAATAAAGGGAATATTGCTGATATTCCACGCTGCGAGTGCAAGCCCACAATGGATCACCCCTGTGGCCCAGACAGTGACTGTTTTAATCGGATGATGCTGTATGAGTGTCATCCAGCAACTTGTCCAGCTGGTGAGAAATGTGAGAATCAGAATTTCACTAAGAGAAATTATCCACGTCAGGAAGCTAGGCTCACTGAAGGAAGAGGATGGGGCTTGCATTGTCTGGAAGATATAAAAAAGGCAAGTTATTACATTCCTTGTTGAATTACATGTTTTTACCACATCTGTCCATAAGGTCTAAGTGTGTTTATGGTTTAACACTAAAGAGAAGAGTTTATTTATCCAGAATACCCATTGGTAAGATTTGATAAATAATGGCAGTTTGCCCATGAGCAAGCGCATGTTCACGCACGCACTCTCGTCCCCAGTAAATTGTAACATTCCCCTGGGTGACACAATTGCGTCTCTTTCTTGTACATTCCAGTCTATTGCAACTCTGAAGGTCAGATTTCTAATCTATTTTGGATCAAATTTATGTTTTAAGGTTAGTTCATTTAAACATATATGGTACCCAGAGAAGGTACTTTTTCAAAACGTTTGCTGGATCACCTAAAGAATTCATCCAAAAATAATTCATTCTAAATTGCATGTATAGATGACTATTCTACATTTAAAGTACCTCCCTGGGTCCTATGTATATATTTACTGGAACGGCCTTTATATCTGGATGAGTTTAATTAGTGATATCCATGCATATAAAGGTGAAAGTGAATCAGATCGGATTGTTACAACTCTGCAGGTCACATTTTTAAATCAATTCTGATCAAACTTGAATTAGAGGCTTTTATAATTAAAATCTAGAAAAATTTCAATAACGAAAATGATAGGTAAGTTTGCATGTGAGTGGTTTTTCCCACTGATTTTGATCAGACTTGAAATAACTTGTATCATGAAAAACATCAGCAAGTTATATCATGAGTGATATTCAACAAATTAATGAGGTAATTTTGGATATGATGTTTTGTCACTACAGAAGCAATATTTTTTGTTTTGTGATGAAAGAATTTGATCATAATACAGTAGTCCCCCTCTTGTACGGCCCCCCTGACCAGCGGCCACCCGCTCCTAACGGCCAGAATTCGTTGGCACCGACGAGTTTCTGTTCAAAAGTACCCCTCACGAAAGGCCACCCGGCTAACGCGACCAGCGGCCAGCATTTTTGTGCAATAATATAAAATTTACCCCTCACGAGCGGCCACATTTTATTTTTAAATGTATCCAGAACCAATAATTAATTCAAATCTTGACGTAAGGTAAGCAATTTTGATTATCTCTATCGTAGATAACACGTCTCCGAGTGTCAAGTCGCCGTTAAAAGTGTCGACCAAAAATTTATAGTATATCGTTATCTGTGAAAGTCGATGTTTACAGGAAATGGGCTCAATAATGTTATGATAGAATTTGGGGTTTAACACCTATGTTAAGTTCTTCTCGTTGATGATTATAACCAGACGTAATTGTTATAATCATAACAAGGTCAGCATAGGCTAAAAATAGATTTTGTACATTGGCACACACAGACAACCTTAAAAAAGACAATAGGGTACCAGACAAAGACCGGAAAAATCACGTGACCACACAAAATGGCTTCCTTACGAAGGATGTATTTCGGCAGACTCGACACAAGTTTTGTCTGCATAATTAAATCGCATACAGTCAGCAATAACCGAATAAATCATTACCAAACATTAAAATGTCATCACGTTAACGGATACATTATTTTCGAAGAAAGTCGGTTATTCTACTCGACGACATGGGGGGGGGGGTGCCGAACAATTGTATGTACAAAACGTCAAAAGACTCGTAAAAACAAGTTTATGTTGAAATAATTTGAATAAACAAAGTAATAACCGATAAGAAGGTTATTCAGCAGCAGTGGGAAAATGGAGCAAATGGAAAGATAATTATGTATGTACCAAGATGTAAACGACGTTTTTGAATCCATTTGCAATGTGCATGAGAACAATACCCGTTCGCGTATCAAACTTACGCCAAGAAAGCAAAAATAGTAACGTATATTCAGTTGAAATAAATTTGTTATTATACCAAAAAAACCTTATTGATTAATGTTTCATTTAGACGAAGATATTTAATGTTTTGAAGTATGTAGCTTTCTTACTACGTACATTACATATACATGTACTTCTCATAATAAATTTAGCCCCCCTCTGGAACGGCCACCCGCCTTATAAGGCCACTTTCCCGGTGCAGCAGGGGTGGCCGTATAAGAGGGGGACTACTGTATAATAAAAGAGTACAAATTTACATTCCATAACATTTGGGACGTTTACACAAGTTACAATACTTTGTAAACCTGCTTAATTACATAGTCAGCCATTATGCAGGCCGCATTTAGAACGTCAGACTCGTTTGGATCTTTTGTTTAGAAATTTTTCATTAACTTTATAAGTAAAAACTTTACATTTCTTTGTCAAGATGTATTTAGAAACTCCTCCATCCACATCCTCTTAAAGTTATTTTTTGTTGTCAGTTTTTCCAAATACTTTTAGCCACTGTGTCTGGTTATTTGGTATGTGTAAAATACTAAATTGGCAAAAGCTCAAGAGTGGGCTCAACCAGCAAGCAGTCGTCGACTTGTTTCAAAGTTTCAAGTAATTACAACTAATTTTTTTATTTCAATTTTCAGGGTCAGTTTGTAAATGAGTATGTTGGTGATCTGGTGGATGAGGAAGAGTGCAAGAGGAGAATTCAATATGCTCATGAGAACAACATTAGCAACTTCTACATGCTGACACTTGATAAAGACAGGTAAATGTACTTTTAAAACTAACCGTGGGACAGATAAGGTAAATAACTCGCTATACCCAGTATTGCCAGTCATTCCTGATTTTATAAAGTACAAAATAATTTTTTTTAACATTCTGCATTGCAAATTCATGAATTTCCAGAGAATCAAAATGTTGGGAATATTAATTTGGAGTGGTATTATATGCAAGGATAAAGGAGGAGAAAAGTTTTTATTTTACATCTGTGATCAATTACAGACTTGCCAAACCTTATGATTTGACCACAAGTCTTACTGAAATTACCTTTAGAATAAGGACTGACTGCTCCAGTGGCCTAAGTGCTAAGAGTATCGGCCTCGGTTGTTGTAGGTCATGGGTTTTGAACCCCGTCTGAGTCATACCAAAGACATATCAATTATACTAATACTTGGCACTCAGCATTAAGAACTTTTGTTAGGGCAGGTCAGCAACATCTTTGGGGAGGGGTAGAAGGGTTTAAATATTAGTTCACATTTTGTTCTTCAAATTGCAGGATAATAGATGCAGGACCAAAGGGCAACTGGTCACGCTTCATGAACCACAGTTGTAACCCTAACCTGGAGACCCAGAAATGGCATGTTAATGGGGATGTTCGTGTTGGCTTATTTGCATTGCAAGATATTACAGCGGGTACTTTTTAATTCTCTCTCTCTCTTTCTCTCTCTCTCTCTCTCTCTCTCTCTCCTCTCACACACAGTTGAAGTGTAGCATTCAAATCATGATTTACTGTTGTTCTGTGTTCTGTTCTTCAGCATTGATATGTGCATATGAATAAAGTTGCCATGTTTTTGATTTGAGTGGAGGTTGAAGTATCTATTTTTTTTAATTTTTTTTTTACTTTATTGAGCTTTAATTTTAAGAAATTTCTTTAAAATTTTGAACAAATTTTTTTACAGGTTCAGAGTTAACATTCAACTACAACCTTGACTGTCTAGGAAATGAGAAGACTGTTTGTCGATGTGGGGCTCCCAACTGCAGTGGTTTTCTGGGAGTCCGCCCAAAGGTAAATTAACTCAGTTAATTAGTTTAAGATTTATCCCATATTTCATGTAAGAGGAACAACAGTAGGAGGTCCATTGTGGCCAAAGTCAGACAAAAAGACCTTTTTAATGCAAACTGCATTTTCTTTTACATTTTTCTTATCTTGTAAGTATAGACAAGCTATATATGTCACTTTTCCAAACTTGTCATCTTCTTTGATGTCTGTAGGAAGTATTTATAGCTCTGGTAAAACTTGTAAGTATTCAAAAATTGCAATTATTGTTTAATTGTTCAATTATGCATAAATTATCCTTTTGGAATACTTTACAGGTTCAGATTTTGTAATTTGAATGAGAATAGATACAATATTTGTAATCTTTTTTAGACTGCAGCTGCTGCTGCTCAAGAGAAAAAATCTAAGGAGGCCAAGCAGAAAAAGAAGAAGAAGATTAGTGTGAAGAGAAAGCATGATGACGATTGCTTTCGTTGTGGTGAGGGTGGCGAATTAGTCATGTGTGACAGGGGTGGATGTCCTAAAAGCTACCATCTTGAGTGTCTGGGTCTAGATAAACCTCCACATGGTAAGATGTACTTGACACCCAGCCTTACTCATACTGTGTGCTTAAATTTGATTAACCTGTTTTGAGTTGTTGACCGAGAACCTTTACAATTTTGCCATTACTCATTCAGCCCCAGCACTGTTAACAGCATTATTGCTGCTCTGCCCCAAATCTAAATCTCAAAAAATATCAAATTGCTGAACATATTTTTCCTTTCCTTGCTCAATATTTTCAAGATTAAACCAGAGAAATTCATTTTTGTTCCCACCATCATCATGTCTCATGTCTGCCATCAGTTACAATTTTTCATCAGCAGAACACATGTAGTGAAACTACCATCCATTAGTAACCTTTGGTTTCTGAACAGTTCAAATTTGCACAAAAGAAAAGTATAATCATTTTGGATTGGTTAATATTGGTCTGATTCTTGGGAGGGGAAAAACATTTGTAACCAATCTGAGACATATCTAACACATTCAAAGTGACAAAAGACTGGATTGGTCATTGACATACATGCCAACCATTATACTTTTTGACATAATCATTACATTTTTTTTTTCCACTAAGTTCCACGTAAACGTATATGGATTATGCTTTTTCGATATATCCACCTTCCAAAAGAATCAATTATGTTTTCTCATTTTTATTAACATTTTATTAATCCCACACTGTATTTTAGAAATTACGGCTTTTATGTAACTACATAATAAGAGTACACTTGTCCGTGGACTTGAGTGCACATTCCTAACAGTATCATGTTCTATTTATAGCAAACCTTGTTCAACTTTCAAACTTTCAACCTCAAATTCTATCTATAGCATCTGTATGACAATGAGGAGAGAATAGACTGTGTTCTAATTTTAATCTTCATTCTAATATTTATTGCAGAACCAGTCTAAAGGTATTTGGTGCTAAAAAAAAAAGTATATTTTAAATTAGTCTATGCATATGAGAGCAAAAATATCTCCTTTAAAAAATTTCACAGATAGATTGGAAACAGGCAACCAACAATTTTTTTTTTATTTTAAACAATTCTCTAAATATGACAAGACGAATGCAGCATCACGTGACATCAATTTCAGGCCATGTGGAAAGAATTTTAATATTTGGCACTCCAAGTCTTAAGATGGATTCTAGTCGATGTGTGTGTAAAGCTAAAAGTGCTACATATGAAAATTTAAAACAGTATATAAAAAATGTTAAAAGACAAGAGGGGCAAATAAATGTTTATTTAAATTTTAGCATGTTATATGTGGGGCTGAATGAGTCAAGTCTTACAAAAATGACCCATAAAGTATTGACTTGAGGAATGAAATTAAAAGCTACAGAAATGTGATTGTTGTGATTTTTTTTAAAAAAATGGACAATTGGCTCATCTCAATTTGAATTGGATCTAGTTTTAGTCTATGCATTTATGTAATTAAAAAAATAACTACTTTCAAAAAAATTCCAGAGAAATAAGAAAAAGGCAACAACAACAAAAAAAAAGAAACCAAAAAAAACAACAGAATCTTCTAAATATGAAGACGAGTGCAGCATCACGTGACATTTATTTAATATTTGGCGCTAAACGTCTTGACATGGTTTCTAGTCAATATGTGTAAAGCTAAAAGAGCTACATATGAAAACTTTAAGCAGTAAAGGATGTTAAAAGGCGAGAGGAGCAAATAATTCTTATTTTTATTGAAATTTGAGTATGTTGTATGCCTTTTCTGCCTGTATTACGCTTTTTGACCACTTGGATTGTGCCTTTGCTTCGTCAGGGGTTGGCATGTATGCTGACAACTATTTTGGATTGAAATATGACTTAGAAACCCCATGGCAATGATATGGGTTGAAATTATAAATTGATGAATGAAATGACTAGGTTTTATGCATTATTTTTATATCAATTACGCCTTTCATTTTTAAATCGGTAAGGGGGATACAAGCTGCCAGGATGGTAGGTGAATACTTTGGTACATTGTGTGTTTTATATTAAAGGCTGTTTATATTTAGATCTTAAAATAAAATTTGGCTCTGCAAGGATTAGTAAACAAACTTGCACAGGGACAAAGTCAGTATCATCATTAGCATATATGCCAACCATTACGTTTTTGGCATAATTATTACGCTTTTTGTCACTAAATTACGTGTTACGCTTAAACGTATATGGATTGCGCTTTTTCGGTATATCCACCTCCCCAAATAAATCAATTATTTGTTTTCTCGTTATTATTAAAATTCCATTAATCCCACAGACTGTATTTTAGAAAAGACGGCTTTTGTGTATTGTAGAACTACAATATACAAGTACGCTTGACCGTGGACTTTCATTAACAGTGTGATGTTCTATTTATAGCTAACCTGGTTCTACTGTTGACCTTGAATTATATTTATTTATAGAATCTGCATGCTTAGTAAGGAGAGAGCAGACTGGTTTTCCAAACTTACTCGCAGATTCCATGTTCTAATTCATATTTCTTGCAGAACCAGTCTAAAGATATTTTAGCGCTTAAAAAGTATATTTTATTTTACTCTATGCATTTATGTGAGCAAAAATATCCCCTTTCAAAATTTCCCAGATAAATTAGAAAAAGGCAACCGAAAACCCCCGAAACAAAATATAACAGAATCCTCTAAATATTAAGAAAAGAGTACAGCATCACATGACATCTATTTCCGGCCATGTTGAAAGAATTTTAAAATTTAGCGCTAAACGTCTTTAGATGATTTCTAGTCGATTTGTGTAAAGCTAAAAGTGCTACATATGAAAACTTGAAACAGTAAAGGATGTTTAAAGACAAGAAGGGCAAATAATCGTTGTTTATTGAAATTTTTGCATGTTATATGTGGATTCCGCTTTTTCTGCCTAGATTCCGCTTTTTGACCACTTGGATTACGCCATTTTCTCATCAGGGGTTGGCATGTATGCATTAGATACATGCACCCTTGCAGAATTAAGTGTAAATGATCATGGTTTGATGAATATTCTGCTTACGAGCAGTGCAGTGAGGTTTTAAATACAGTACTCCCACACTATCAGTATCTTCCTTTTGCACAGCATGTATAATCATTACATTTTAGCAAATTGTATGTATCATATTCACTTTTAAGCACGTATCCTGTACTTTATATTGGTTATTTGAGACTAGGTCACACTTCTTGTAAATTGTTTAAAAAAAAAAAAAATTATAATTAATCAAATTGCAGTAGTTTGGGATGCAGCTCGTCATCTTGTTGCATCCACACTGTGGATGCAACCAGACATTATTCCATTCAGATTTATTATTTTAAATCCAAGATGTTAAATTTTGGTTTTACTTTGACTGCTGCATTGAAATGTTTCTTTTTTTTTTTCCCAGCTTAAATACGTTGAGGTAAAATTTGGATTTGTATTTAGGTCCATTGTTGTTGGGGGGGGGGTTCAGAATTAGATTCTTGTTTATTTTATATATTTACTTGCTTTATATGTTGTTACTACTTCAAGAAAGAACTAGCTTTTATTGCCTCAATTTGTTATGAAGTGTCACAAGAACTTACATTGTCTGTCTTTATCTCAGGCAAATGGGATTGTCCTTGGCATCACTGTGACACTTGTGGAAAGCCTTCGATACAGTTGTGTGTTGAGTGCCCCAATTCCTTCTGTAATGCCCACATAGAGGGAAATATCAAAGAATATGATGGCAAACTCTTCTGTACAGATCATGAAGAGTTACTTGAAAGTCTTATTGCATCTGTCGAGGATCAAGCATCATCGGATGAAACATCTGAAACCAGTTCTGTTAGTGAAACAGCACAAAAATCAGAGGACACTGAAAAAGGGAAGGAGTCAAATAAAGCTGAAAATACAAATAAAGCAAAGGAGTCAATTAATAAATTTAATGTTAAAAGTAAAGAAAAGGCTAAGAAGTCCCAGCGAGACACTGATGGAAAGAAGGGGCACAAATCTGCCTCCGAGAAATCTGGTGACAAGTCCGGAAGTAAGAATGGAAAGAAATCTGGTCGAGGAAACTCAGTAAGTGATGACCCTCTAGCTGTTGCACCCATGTTTGATGACAGTGAAGAAGAAGAATTTAATCTGGTGATCGATATTCCAAACATTTAATAATTATTTGATTTAGTGCTTATAACTAGTTAAAATGAGTAATAAATGAAAACTAGACCCCAATAATTTCTTTATTATTTGTAGCATGGGCTCAGTATTAACTATCCATGCTTGTTCATTATGGCTTTGGGGATATATATGGAATATCGAACCCACCATACTGTGTTAAAATTCTTGGTGATTCTTAGATGGTAATGGGTTTGTTAGGAAGTTTTTGAAAACATTTTGTACCAGTTGCTCACATGCAATATTTATTTTTCCTGTCATAAATAGAATCAAACTCGGCCAGAGAAAAAGAAGACTTGGCATGAGGATTATATGATTAATCTATATTCTTGTCATCTGTTTGCTAACAAATGTATAGGAAGCTCAACAATGCTTATTATTATCAACACAAGTCTAATAGAATCATTTTATATTAAGGTCTTTATTCAGGTTTTTTTTAGCGTAGTAGTGTATCCAATTACAGTACATTTTTTCATCTCGTTATTGCTTTGACATTGAACAAGTTCAGTTTCTGATTATTATAACTGCACTTATATGATATATTGTAATTGTTTATGTATCAACGCCAGTTAAGAGGGGATAATTATATTGTGTATCTTGTTTCACGGTGACGAGTAGATGACAGTTGGAGGGCACATTTTTATTGGAAATATGGGCTCTTCTTTTCAACTTAATTCTACAGCATTTCAAGTCGGCCAAGGATTCCAATGTGTGATATGAGGTTTCACAAGATGTAGTATATGGGAATGGGCATTGAAAGTTTTGAATGCTAAATGCAGTTTGGGAGCAGGGTCAGTGTGGTTGTTTATAAAGACTTCAATTTCTAGTTTTATATACCATTTCACAGATATTTTTTGTCACATGTCAACTGACGACAAATGGGGGGGGGGGGGGGCAACCTTAAAACATTTATATCAGTTTAGACTATTTCCGATTCATTGTTAAATCATTGTTTTTACTTACTCAAAGCTCATCATTAGAGTGATTGGCCAATCTATCAGAAAGTTGAGGCATTGGAAGATATTAATCTAATATACAACAATATCACCTACTATTCACATTAGATTTCACACCCATCATTTACCCATACTCGTATAGTTTTCCAAAAGTTGCATATTTTGCTTCTATACAGGTATAAGTTGGACTAAAAAATTAATCTTTAAACAACCAAATTGTCCAGAATCTTTTTTTTTTTTTTTAATTTAAAAATTGCACAAAATTATGGATTTGTCTTTTAAATTCTTTTATATAGCTGAGCAGATGAAAAAAAAAGTTTTACTTGTCCCAGGCTGCCAAACATGGGATTTTTACATCCCAACAATCATCAGATAACCACAGATTTGTTAGATCTTCTGACTACATACAGCATACACTCCAAATATGTAGCTTGGTGTCTATCATTGGTAAGTTTTGGCTGTTTTCTCCTAAAATTCTGTACATATTATAATTGCTGTAGCTCAGAGAATACAACAGTCACTGGTCTCCCAAAAAAAGTCAGCTACCTAAAATAATTATGGGTTTTAATATTACTTCAACAATGTGTACCTAGGATAAGGATTTCACTTATTGTATTTATATAATTCTCATTTTAAAGGTGTACATATGAAACTGCCACAAGTTAATTGATGCCCCAAATAGGGTCAGAAAGCAATGTCAGCATTTATAATACAAGTCACACTATAATTAAATATAAATTGTTCTTTTAATACTTAACACAAATTTTCTTTTCCAAAGTTTTTTTAAAATCCTGATTATTAAATGTTCTGCACCTTAACCAAGAAACTAGACAACAATTATCAATTGCTTTGGACTTTTACAATCGTGACCATGTACTTAAATTGGATCAGAATAAGAGCATGTCAAGTACAATGATCATAAATGAGGTTAGTACCAAATTTTTTTATTAGATGTGTAGCATTCATCGTGACATCACAATGTGCAATATTCAGTATGGATTGTAATGACTCCCCTTTAGGTTCATTTCATCCAAATAATGCCTACGTACTTTAACATTGATTTTGCCTTTGGCACCTCTCTGGATGTCTAAATAATGACCTTCTAAAAGAATATGGATGTATACGAATCCAAATGAAGTGAACACTTACCACTTAATGCTATGTAGAATCCAATTCGTTAAAAAATGACACCCATTACTGAAATCGTCTGTGTTGAATGCCTACATGACCCTTGTGACTTGTACTATAAGACGCTCTTTATTCCTTTCTGCTTATAAATTGCATCAGATGTATTTTCACTTATATGTACTAGAATTTTTTCAAATATTTTCTATGTTTACCATGATTATATGTCAAATATCAGTCAACCTATAAAAGTAATTGGGTGAATTTACAATAAGTAGACACCATCAGCTGTCTTTATTGTACATTATGGTTCTAGGTGGCATGCACCAAATGTTTGTTAATGCCCTTTTAAGGAAATATTTTAATATGAAATTTTTAACATTGCAAAAAGTAATTGTAAATTCTGTCCAGTCCACTAGGCATCTTCTAATATTGCTATCAGTTTTGAAAATAAAAAGTGTTGATAGCAGTGAAATATTTTCAGCTTTGATTGAATATTTTTTTGTGAGTACAGCAACTACATTATCATTATGCTATCCAAACATTAACATTATTATTATTATTATTGTTATTATTATTGATGTTTGATATGTATATATTTAGTATCCTTTCCAAAAATAATTAAAGATATATGCATATGTCCTCCCTTCATTGACAGTTTTTTCATCCTCGCAATGGGGGCCCCCGAGTGGCCAAGTGGTCTTAAGCTCTCTCCATTACGGATCACTGCCTTCTCACCTCTGTCTGCATGGGCTTGAGTTTCGGATTTGGCCAATGTGGGTATATGAGAAAGCTCACCGGTAACTTCTTGTGGGTTGGTGGTTCTTTCCAAGGTTTTCCTGGTTCTTCCTCCACCCTTAATACTGGCCACCATGTATAGCCTATCTTGTTCTCCATGCATATTGAAACTTAAGATGACAAGTCAACTTTTTTTTATAAAAAAAAAATAATGATCGTCTTTAAGTGGGATTGTTATTTATGGAATGTGTAGATTAATTAATCATGTACAGATTTTAAAAAAATAATGATCGTCTTTAAGTGGGATTGTTATTTATGGAATGTGTGAATTAATTAATCATGTACAGATTCTCCATTTACCATCTTGTACATATTGGGAAGGTCAGCTCATAATGATGTTGTGATTTCTAGAGGTAGTTAGCATGAATAAATTTGTCCTGCAGTATTCTGAAGGCACTGTGATACATACCAGAGTATAACATGATTATTTTAGTGACCAACAAGTAAGTGTTCCTGATTGGGGGGCTTGACAATTTTTTATTTAAATTATGCCAATAGATGGAAACAATATATTGCTCTGATTTATAGCAAAATAACACCATATTATATCTATGAAATTTTGGGGGGAAAATAGCTATCTTGAGATGAAAGAAAAGAAAATTATTCAGCTCAAAAGAAAATCACTGCCTCCCTCCCAACTGAAAATTAAATGGCCAGTATTGTGTAGTAGATAATTTGCTATGTGTATGTTAATTGTTGTACAAGTTGTAATCGAAAAGATTAACTTGAATACTTTGAAAGGTGCATTTCGGATCTTTTAGAGAGCCTTTTGATAAAATAAAAGTCTTGATACTGAAGTCCACAATTTTTTGCTGTAGGCAGGGAAACTGAAACACTGGGCCAAGATATTTACTTATTCAACAAATGAGATAATATTTATATTTAGTAGACTTGAGAAGATACAAAGTTCAGACAGAAATGAAAAATTTTGAGTCACCATCTTATATATATATATATAACACATAAATTGGATTTGGCTTGAACAAATTTCATAGCATTGTTACCTATATCAAACATATGATTAATGTGTCATAAATATAATTATAATTGTAATATTCACCAATAATTTGTGGCTTATTCAACCGGTTTGTTGTAAACCAAATAAAGTTTAAGAACTATTTTTTCATGGAGAATTAACGCTGTCGATATGTTTAAAGTTGAAACCAGATTCCTCAGAAATTTCCATACAAATGTAAACTACCAACATACTTGTACATTTAAAAAGTACCTTGGTATGTACTGCAGTGATAGAATACCTTTAGAAATTTCACTCCATTTCATGAGGTACCAGTTTTGTGGTTGAACCTTACCAAGCCCTTACTCAAACAGGTTTTAAAAAAAAAAAAAACACAAAAGAAACCAGCAAAAAGCCCGTTTTCTTTACTGATACATTCCTTGGCAAATGACTAAGATCTGCTGTTTGGTAATTCATTTTTTCTGCAAAAAAAAAGTGTTTCAAATCCGATAGTTTCATTTTTAAATGGCTGCCAACACAAAATACAGTAAAGATGGTTTATTACTTTCTTGGATACAACCTATTCTCAGGGAGAACATTTAATTCCTTGGTCAAATCCTTTGTTACATAATGTAGTTGCTTTGATTTTTGTGGTCATCCAGAAAATATTGTCTCAATTATTGCTTGCTTGCTTGTGATTGTGCATCATGAAACAGACTTTGGAGTTCTAATATCAATGCTGTATTCCTTGTATGTGATTTTACTTTCATTCATATTGTTAAATAGTTTATATTACAAAATGTTACGGTCATCTTGTGAAGATGTGCTTTATTGTCATGTAGTTACATTCAATGTATGAGAGAATCTTGTGAAAGCATCTTGTCTCATTTTTTAATGGAGCACTGTAAAACTTTTGGTAAATAAATCATCTGATGAAACACTCTTTTACAAATTACTCTCTTCCACACTTTTTATTAGAGTTCTGTTCTTTTTATCTTGTAGCTTATGGGGTGATATGTTGTCAGTCATCCCTCCATCTGTCCAAATCGTCACTACTCATTTTAAACTGCTTGAAGGATTGTCCTGAAACTTCAGACACATTCATGACATCGTTTAGTGGTCTCTCTGTGAAAATGGTGCAATCCAGACATCTATTGTAGTAGCTATTGTGAAAATTTGATTAGGGCTACTCTAAAATCGACGGTTATAGCAGCATGGGATTTTCACAAGACTTTTGCGACATCTAGTATGGCTGCCATTGCAGCTATCTTGAAAATCTTGTATCCATCTTGAATTTTTTTGTATTGCCACTCCTCGATCTTCAATCCAATATAGCTGCCATCTTACAAAAAAATCTTAAATAGAACAGAACGTTGTATTGACAAGGGATTTTCACCTGAAGACTTCTTATGATAACTGGTTGGTCTTGAATGAAAATGGTGCCTGTCTGACACACAACATGGCTGCTACACAGTGACCATCTTGAATATTGCTACTTCATGTAAATGGGATGGTCACATCAACATTAGGTTTTCTTGAAGACTTCTTATAATGTCTTGTTGGACTTAAAATAACAGCCATCTTGAAACTCCGTTTTGCTATGTCTGAAAGGAAAATGATATCGTTATCTCTACTCTGAAATTGATGGCTCTACCATCCCAAGGTTTTCACCATTTGACTTTATGACTAGTTAGTCTTAAGAGCAAATGGTGCCATCCAATATGGCTGCCATGATGACATTTAAAAATGTTCTTGTCACAGTTTTCACTGAATGGATGATCATTATAACATGGGACTCTCACCTAAATTCTTCCTGCGATGTCTGTTTTGTCCAAAACTAAAATGGTGCAAGCTAATGTTCAATATGTGTACTACAGCAGCTAATTTGAAGTTTTATTTATCACTGAAGAACGAGATAGTTTCAACACTCAACATTATAAAGGAAGAAAATAAATTTCTGGAAATTCTTTTTGCCCAGTAGAGTGTTGTTGCCTTCTTGCTCTTTTATATTGATAATAGTTTTGACAGATTCTTAGGAAAGCAATCATTCATCCATTATGACTATCATCTGAAGATGCACATACATAACTGCTTTTTTGTTTTGTTTTGTCCCAGCTGAAGACAGTAAAAGACTGAATATTGTTGTTTGGGTTTAATGACAATTTGCAGCAGATGATAGGCTATACCTGGCAGCCAGTATAACTGGTAGAGGAAGAAGAATCTCTAGGAAAACCCTGATAAGAACCACTGACTCGTGGGAAGCCACTAGCAAGCTTTCTTATGTACCCACATTGGCAAGGCCTGATTCTTCATCCAATCCATCCAGTGGTGAGATAGCAGTGATTGGCAACGGAAAATGTTTTTGACCGCTCAGTCGCTGATTGCCCCAAATCTTGTGAATACAGCAACTAAGCAGTTTTCATTGACTGCCACCTTTACAAAAATAGAAAAAAAAATGTTTTTCAGACTCTTATGAAAAACCACTTTACAGAAATATGACCAGGTCTTACAGAACACACACTAGCCTAATGGCTTTTAATTTTGTTCAAATTATGTGCAGTTTGAAAACCAATAGAAAAACCTTTTGTTACTACCAAAATAGAATGGATTTGACCACTTCCACTTCTGAATAAAGGTCATTCATATATCTACAAATGATGCTTATCTTCAGTCAGGTATGGCTGCTGTTCATAAAAATAGAAAAATCTTTAAATAGCTTCTTCGCTAAAACTGCTTCTCAGAATTTAACAAAAAAAAGAATGCCATACAGGTAAGTACAAATGAAGATGAATAGCCAGTAAATAAACCTACAATTACTGCAATAGGAAATCCTTTAACTGACTTTAAAAAAAAATAACTGCATAACTTGATAGCATCATGGCTTACAAATGGCAAATGTTACAGGAAACATGTAAAATCTTTAGTAGAATTTTATTTTTAGAAACATCCAGCAGAATTTTACCCAATTCAGCAAGAACATTTGGACTTGAAGGCCTAACAGACTTAAATAAATAATTACTGATCTGGCTCTCTTGTTAAATGTTGAGATTACATTGCAAACATTTTTATTTTGGAGGTATCAAACTCGATTGTGTGCAGATTATTTTCAAATGTTTTTTTGGGGGGGAAATTATTTTGTAATCAGAGTTCTAATAGAAAAGTACCAGTATTAAAAAAATTATCAGGATAACTGCCAGTAACCTCTACCAAATCTCTTTATAGCTAAAATGGCTGGCACAGTTTGACACTTGGAAGCAAAAAGAAACAAAGCTATATTAAACACCCATGTCATGTGAAATAAATCAATATATAGTGTCTGTTTCAGTTTTAAGTTTGTTAATCGTAACGAGACTGCATGCAAGGTTATTTTGATAATAAAGAATGCGCATGATTAGGATTTTCCTGCTTGTCATTGCTGCCTTGCTCTACCCATCACAATTAACAGAAGCCATTATAATGCAGTTCTGACCATGGCTTTCAATTGTAACCGCTTATACTCAGCGAAGTTGTTAAATTTTAGGTAGAATAAAAGAGATCATTACATGCCAGGCGCTTTAAAATTATTTTTCTTCATGAAGCGATTTAGCCCCTTTTTTTTTTTTTTCTTCGTTTTAACTCTTATACCTATTAAGTAAATTAACCAATTAGGCTAAGAATATCCTAGATGTAATGATGTCCAATAAAGGAAAACATGGAAAATCTCGTCGAGACAATAATGTAATAAGAATCGTACTGTTAAATGTACTTGCAATTTTTATTGAAAAGACCAGAGTTCTGGGAATATTTTTAATATGTTCATTGATTAAAAATATTGGGTAGCCTCGGCTGACCAAAACAAATCTCTTGTAACTAAATCAGAGACTAGGTACCAGCATTTCTATTCGTTGTCATGTACCAGGTACTTTCAGTTCTAAGCAACATGTCAGCATGTTAACAGTATACTTTACACTGCTACAAGTGATTATTGTAAGGTTAAAAACCTTAGCAAGCAATGTGAACTTCCACTACTGTTTGTAATGGGAGGCATTTGCACAGTAAGGGCTTGGACTCTAGGGGAAGGCACTTTTATGTGTATTCAGCCATAGATGCTGTTTATAAGTTTGTATCATTGTCACCTACATTTTTCGAATAATCAGAGTACCCCGTTTTATTTTTAAAGTACCTTCCCTGGGTAAATGTAAATGGAATAGCTCTAAAAGAAAGATGCATTTTTTTAACCATATGTTGTATGTTAAAATAAACGCCACAAACTACATGTAATCAGTAGATGTCCATTATGCTGCATTTTTTATTTTTGGTTGTGATAGCTCAGGGAGAAGATTCCCAGTCGTCTCTTGAATCAGGTTTTTATGTACATCCTGTATAAATATGGCAGTTTTACTGATTCAGCTGTTTTTCTTTCTTTCTTTCTTTCTTTTTTTTTTTTTTTTTTCACTTGATGAGAGATCATTTGCCTTGGGGTGAAGAAATGTAGTTTTTGAAATTGCACCAGAGGTAATTAAGTGCAAGCGTGCTTCGCATACCTTTTTAGAATGAGCATAAAATTTGCCTTTGCTACATTAGTTTCAGGTCGCACTTTACGAACTTCAGAGTTGCTTGTTTCTGTGCAATATCAGTTCATTATATTTTATTGCTCCTTTCCAAAAACTGGTCTTGCATAAATCATTGGCTGCCATATTAAGGTGTTGCTTGGGTTGGCAGGTCGAACTATGGATTTGGCAAAACATTTTTCAAGAGAGCTTTTGAATTGATCTTTTGGTTGTTCAATTTATCCTTAACTATGCAAAAAATGTGTTTAGAAAGTTAACATTTTCTAGTAACTCCCCCTAGTAATATATCTTTATCATATATCTACATTAGGTCTTTCATGATCATCATACATGAAAGACACTGTAAACTTTCATATCTATATTTAGTAGTAAAGAAATGAAGTATATATATTATAATTATCTTGTGTGTTCATGGTAGTTTTGTAACTTATTTTATCAGCCAGTGCACTTGTTTTTCTGTGCAATTTAGATATTTTAGGCCATTCTGGTTATATCTTCTGTGTACATTGCTGCAGGTATTTGAAATAAGACTATTTAGAGTATATGTGATCTTGAGAATTTACCAAAACTGAACAAGATAGAAAAATTACATGTACAAACTGTTCTTTTAAATATACATGTAACTTATGGCATGTATGAAAGTGGCAGCAGAACTTGTTTTCTTAGGTTGGTATTATGCTAAAGTACATTATGCTTGAAAGAGATTTTCAGGGGTGGGGTGGCCTTTATAAACAATTTATTTGTACAGATCTGGAAACTTGGGCATTCTAGTTTTCCATTGTTGCAAGCTGCAGATGATAATCCAGTATGCACCTTATTATCTCTGACCGCCTGTGCAAGCATTTCTTCATTATGTTCAACATTCATGAACCTGTATGGCCAATCACTGCTTACACAGTAAATTTTACTTGCTTGTGATGCAACATGACCTGTCAGACAAGTTTAATATGCAAATCCAAGTTTCTTCATGCAAAGTCACTTGTCAAGTGATAAAACAGGTGCAATCCATTCACTGATGTGTAAGAGATGGCTGCATTATATTTAGTTAACAATATAATGTTGTTTATGTTCATCATTGGCATATACTGGTTATAAAGACATGTAGCGGATTATCTGCCTGACTTACAGCGATGTCTAGTTTACATCGTTCTGCTTTAATAAGTATCAATGATAGGTGCAATTGACAGGGAGGGGGGTATCCTTTCTTTCCAGAGTTTTAATATAGACCTGCAAAATAATATTCCTCTAAGAGAATAATCTACCAAACCCCCCCGCAGTATTTTTCAACTGCTTTATTGCTAGGAATTCAAAATGAATAAGTGCTGTAGTGAAGTTGCACAAATGTTGTAAGTAACTCTGCATCTTTGATCTTACAGAACAATGAAAAATACTAACCAGAGGAACTTGGAGTTTTATTAAAACTTTGACTTTTCTAATTATAGAAACTTTTAGTGCTGCCATTCTCTTTAAATTTGCTTCGGTTGGATCAAACAAACAGGATAAAACGTATACAATCTTTTGGGTTGTTTTGGTCTCACTTCCACTAGAAAAGAAATATTGGGAATTGTGTTCTGCTTTGTTTAATAATTGAATGGCCCTTATTGTATGGAATACCATACTGTTCTTGTATTGTTCGTATGCTGCACATTTTCCTGACCAGGATGTTTAAGACAAAATGACAAAAACAGGTTTGTTTAAACTAAGTTGATCAAGAAATTTTGATTTATTAAGCTTTGGTAACTTTGTCTGTCCATGATATTTAAAACATGGTCAAATTTTTTTGTTGCTGAAATCAATATTTGTTTTGTTTTATTGCATGCTCTTGTTGAATTATTTTTTACATAAATTCTTAATCATGCATGACAACATGGAACTTTTATTATTTTATTTGTTTCCAAAATCTCCAGCAGTGGCATGTAACATCTGTACTGCAATAGATCAAGAAGTTGTAAATACAATTATGAAAACAATTTGTACTTTTAACAGAATTTTATCCAAGTCATATTTAATTGCTGTATATTTTGTTGTAAATAAACAATTTAATGGGTTTGATCTAGTTTTTGGCATTTTATTTTACAGCCTTTTTTTTTCCTCACCCTTTGATAATTTTTTTTACCACAAGCATCAAATATACAGCTCTGCAATATAATTTATGGTACACAAGTCATAGTCTGTCACCAGATAATCAAAATTGAATACATTTGCAATGTAATGGGCTAGTCTCTTTCACTTGGATAAATAGAAAAATTATGTGGATCATTCCCAACAAACCTGGACATTGGTTCCTCAAGATTCAGTCTGCATCAAGGTACATTGGACACTGGAGAATTATGGAACCAAGTTTGCAGGGATACTTAAGGTTTTTTAATCTACCATATTTTCCAGCCTATAAGTCGATGCAGAGTATAAGTCTAATTCGCCAATTCGACTTATTTTCCATCCTTTGTCCATATATGTCTTTTCGGAGTATAAGACGAGGCCAGATCATTATCTTGGCCTCATATTTTGCACTAGTAATGGTATCATATGATATTCCATATTACCGGCAATCATGAAATTGCATTACCAATGCTAACAAGTTTGTGATTTTACTTCTGAACAAATCACTGCTATATTCTGTTATCTATTGACACAGCTGAATAAACAGTCCATGCTTGTGTTATTATAATTGAAAGCACATCCATGTTGTAGTTCATTTTATTACCTGTAGTTACAAATATTTTATAAACTTTCAATGATTCAATCCATATACAAGTCGATTCGGAGTATAAGATGAAGCCCCGACTTTCAAGTAAAAAAAAAATAAGTATCAACTTATTGGTCGGAAAATACGGTACCAAATGTTGTTTATATAAATGTCCATATGGTCAGACTCTCTTTTATTGGAGCATCATCGAGAAATATCGATTGATACCTCCTAAAATAAATTTCATCCTCTTGTCATGGTTAGTTGTCCATGTATACAGGTGGTCAAAAGATGGAGACAAAGTTGCATGGCAGCATTTCAAAATGGTTACCAGATTTATTTTTAAAAAGACACCATTTTCACTGCTGAAATTGCAGCCATACTTAAATTAACAAACTGCATTGAAACCTTAAAATACAAGAGCCTATATCTTTTTAGATTCTCTCTGCACAGTGAAGCTTTAAAAACTTTATTATTTTTACAACCCATTAATATCCCCAATCTGACTGAAACACGACATACTCAAAACAGTCTGGAAAAAATGTGCTAAACTGTTCTGCTTCCTAGTCACATTGGTATTAATGGTAATGAAACTGCAGTCATCTCATTTTCAATGAAGACGCCTTGTTTAGACTTGAATTGTTACATATATAAGGCATGTTTTATATGCATGGAAAATCATTCTCCACAAACGAGCTTAAAAACAAATTACAGAGATAAGGTGGTATTGTGCTTATCATACATAGGGTGAATGCATACCTCTTTAATGACAGACCTTGTCAAGAGTGCACCATGACAGTATTATCATACTGACCCCCACCCAACAAGTTCTTTATTGGAACTCTGTTAAACTTTATGAAGATGTATGGCCATTGAAAACTTTGGATTTTTTATGTGGAAATGCAGCCAATATAATTAAGAATTGTGCATTATAACCTTTTATTTTAAATAGTCCAAACTGTCAAATTGAAACTTTTATTGGTGATTTCCTGGTTTTGACAATCATTCTAATTTCACTCGAGCAAAGTTCCCACATAAAACTCGTGCATGTATTGAATGTAATGGTCACCTGCTTTTCTGCAGTAACTGACCAGCTTTTTATAAATCAGGAATGGTTACTTACTGACCACTCAGTCTATACAATCTTAACTTTTTCTTCAGGACATGAATCACAGTAGCTCAAATGTTAAACCATTGGACTCGTAATTCATGGGTTTGAAACCATCCTTGGTCAGTTGTGTCCTAAAGAAAGTGCATTATGTCCCATTTCCCCTTCCTGATGTACTGCCAATATGTACTAATGTGTGGTTCAGGAGAAAGGCATACAAGTTTATGTATAAACAATGGAATGATTTAATGCATAGGATGGATTAAAGAGAACAGAGTAGAGTGTGGAACATCAATTCAGGAGAAAACAAAAATGTTGAGTATGGTATCTGTTTTTTAATTAAAGTTTTAAAATGTGAATCTGCATACAGAGGTCACCTGTGTAGAGGCTGACATGACCTTTTCCCATGGTTTGCAACTACTGACAGGTCTGACTGTATATTTAAGTTATTTTATGTTTACCCTTTAGAACTTACAATTTATTAAGCACCATACAACATTTAACCATTACTTTGCAGAAAAGCCATAATTAAACCCCTATCCATTGTTTTCAAGAGACATCACAAAACACACGTACTTCTGCATCTGCCATTTTGATTCCCTAGCCACACAAACTGGAACCTAACAATAATGTTCTTCGGATGATTATAAAGGCACATCTCAATTTGGGCATAAGGATATATAATACATCATGTTCAGGTCAATCGCACAAAACCAAATGCGTGATTTGTCCTCTTTCTTTTTCTTTTTTTTTCTCTTTTCTTCAGTACTTGAATTTTGTATATAAAAAATTCATAAAGAAATAAATCCTCCAATAAACAGATGAATAACACAAAAAGTAGAAACATGGGCTAAAATCAATCATTTTGTTATCGTTCAATTTAAAAAGCCAATAGTTAATATATAAGTTCATAGTTTAAATGGCATTTAAAGAATTATCAGTTTTTACATTCTGCATAATGTCAAGTTCCATTTCCTGTTACCCGTTTTGTTCTAATGCACTGAAGATAGAACTTCTTTAAATTGTAATCGTTTTCATTGAATATCAACATACGTCCATCATCTCCACCAAACATACAATATTTGACCAGACTAAAATTGGGTTGACAGCTTTCTTTGGCACAAGCACTTGTTTTTGCGAAAAAGTATTTATACCTAAAAGTTCTGACACATACTATCAAATTTTAATTCTGAAACTGATATTACTTCTCAAAGATCAGTCAAAAAATACTCATTTAAAGTACATGTAACAAGCTTAGATACAAAATATTTTTTTGTTTTTTTGCAAATATTGTCTGTATAAAAAAACTTGACTGCGTTTCTATTTGATAGCAATATGCACGATTAATGTTCAACTTCCATATTCTGTCTTTTGATAAAAACCAGGAAACTTCAAGTTTTATATTTATTTTTGTATATGGGCAATTAATTTCAAGTATAATCTATGCATCATTTTGAGTAAATATCCATACTGACAATTAAATCAGTTTATTTATTTTGAATATACATGATGGCTAATGCTAACAAAGGTTTGTTAGGGACTCAAAATGGCAGTGCAATGTGCATGTTAGTTACATTGTGGGTACTTGTGTACACATTGTGACATCTGTGAAACAACCCATACATGCATCTCCATGTGTACACAGATACTGGAAAAGTGGTAGATCATATTAAAAGCAAAGAGAATAATTGGTTTATTAAACAGACCAAATAATCTGTACAGAAGTACTGAACAGAAAGCTCCGATATTTTGATAAGCTTGCAAAGTAAGCCTGAGAGGTGACAATTACATTTATTGGACATCATGTGTTGATCTAGAGTATTATCTTTTTTTTATAGGCGTTACTCTAGACAGTACTCTCACATTGCACCAACATGTCATGAACATATGCAAGGCTGCATATCTTGAATTGAGATGCATCAGTTCCATTCGTAAATATCTATCAGTTGATGCCACTAAAACACGTGTGTTCATTAGTACTTTCAAGACTGGACTATTGTAACTCAATTCTATCTGGTTCATCACAATATTTACTCCAGAAACTTCAAAAAGTTCAAAACACAGCTGCACGGATCATCTTTTGAGAACCTCGATCAGAGCACACCTCACCACTGCTCTGTACCCTACATTGGCTATCAATTCGATACAGAATCAAACACAAAATTTGTTCTCTGTGCTATGTTTCAATAACAGACTCCAGTCCAACATACCTATCCAGCCTCACCCATGTGTATACACCAGCTAGATCCTTACGCTCTTTTTCTGATAATCGTAAACTCTTTGTTCCCAAGGTGAAAACAAAGTCATATGAACAACGTTCGTTTGCACACCAGGGCCCGGCGACGTGGAACGAATTGCCCATTGAAATTAGACACAAAGATACAGTGCTCCCTTTTAAGAGTGCTCTTAAAGACTCACCTGTTTCGACTGCAGGGACAAACTTAGCGACCTAATCATGTTTTGTATCTTATATGTTTTCAGCATGATTTTATGTTTTCCAATTTCATTGTTTTTGTCATTTGTTGTTCTGTAGTGTAGTCATATCATTATTAATGGTGTAAAGCGCTTAGAGCTTCGTAAGATTAGGTGCTATACAAAGTCCTCATTATTATTATTATTATTATTATTACCCCAGTAAACTGTATCATCACAGCTGCCAAATCTAGGAACAAAGAAAAAAAATTACATCAATTTGTGATCTAGCACAAAATAGACGTCTACAGGGTCTGGAACTGCATTAACTGTTTCTGAAGCTGAGGTTATTATGGCCTAAATGTACTTTGCACAATTTATAGTCCTTCAGACCACACTTCAGAACTTCTGAAACACATGATTTTCATGTCAACAATAGCAATACATGAGATTTCATTACATCTGACCTAAACACAAATCCCTTGAAGAGATTGAAGCTTTACTGTTAGACAGGCACAATTTTTATTTAAGACCATCTAGACACCACAAGAGACTGTGAAAACTACAGGCTTCTATGCCTTTCTGTTTAAGGGGAGTAGTAATAAAAGATGTTCAAGATGACTGCTAGGTGGTCATACTGGATGTTAGCACCATTTTCATTTAGGACCAACAAGACATAAAACATTTTAAAGTGGAAACCCCATGTTGAAATGACTTGAGAAGGAGTAGTGATAAGAATTTAAAGATGGCTGCCATGGTGTCCATACTAGATGTCCAAGTGGAACCATTTTAATTTAGGCCCAACTACATATAGTAAGTCTTTTAGTGAAAACTCCAGGTTGATCCATTCAGGAAGAGGAGCATTAACAAGATTTTTAAGATGGATGCTGTGGTGGTCATACTGGATATCTAAGCATGACCGAGACCCCAAGATAAATGTGCATTTAAAATTTCATGGCAATTAGCAATACCAAACTTGTGCTAATGGATGGAGAGTTGCTGGACATAATAAGCCAGACAACAGGTCATCCTTTACATAAGCCATTCTAGTCCGTGACCAGTAAAGATAAAAATTAGTCAAAACTTGTGGAGAAATGTTGACTGCCTTAATGAAGTCTATTTAGAGTTGGTAGGTCTGCAAGCGCAAAAAGTCATTTTAAAGACAATAAATCACTATATTCAAAGTTCAACGAATAAGAAGAAGAAAAAACTTTCAATAATAAAATAAAACGTTTGACAGCAATCTGTTTTTAAACAAGAAAGGTATTCATCTTTAAGAAAGAGTTACTAAGGGGAGTAAATCTTGGTGTGATAAATGTGCAAGAAATTACTCATTATAGAAAACTAGGGGAAGGTATATAATAGTCTGCTGTAACGAAATATGTATAGTCCAGCACACAGAATAACTAATCAAAATGCATATTAAAATATTACATATTTAATAAAACAAAACTAAAATTAGTCAACAAACAATAACTATCCAGGCCATAGTCTTCTCTTCATCACATACAACACACTGGAAAAGAAAAAGACTAGTGCAATCAGGATGAGAAGTTTATCTGTCATTTCTCTGCGTCCATATTTGGTCAGGAGATTTTTGGATGTATGTATGTGGCTACCCATCGACTTCAGTTCGTCTTGAGTATCAGAAATTGTATTAGAAGAGGTTACTGAAAGAAGAAAAGTAATTACAAAACAAATTATGCCACATGGATACTTAAAGACCAATAAAAAAATATATATTTGTATATATTCTTCTATAAATGCTAAATCATGTATATAAAAACCTAGTAAACTGTTATGAATTCACTACATTTTTTGGGACTCAAATCACTAAAAGCCATGAATTAAAGACAAAGACATTCTCTGATTTACCTGACATTATAACAAAATTATCTGCTTATTTGTAATATAAGAGCAGTACTTTTTGCATTATCATTAAAAATACATATTGATATATATTCAGGTGCAAAACATGGGCAAACATTTTATATTCCATGTACCTTTTTTTTAGACACAATAAGACACTGGTGAACATCAGAATTTGTTAATAAAACATTTTTGTACACAACTAAAATCTGTAATTATCATCTAAATAACTATAGACAAAAAATTTACCAATATCTGAAAAGTTGCTGAATTTCAATTCACATTTTCTTCAATAAAAGGAAATTGATAGAATATTCACTGAATAGTATATTTACTCACATAAGACTTTCATGGTTTGCTCTCCCATCTGAACCTGACTCTCCATTGTTTGATTCAACTCCATCAGACTCTCTGTGATGTTAGATGCTGCCTTGGTCAGACTCTCTTTGCTATTGATATTCCTGAAGTAAACATAAATCAAACCTTGATAACTAAGTGTTGGTTAAACTACAAACTTTATTTATTTGTCTACTTCAGGTGGTTTTTGTTAAACATGCAAGGTTTTTGTCCAAAGAGCAAAAATAACAAAAATAATCCATCAAACATATATTAAGTAAAACAAATTATATTTGCATTAGTTAAATATGCATGCCACTCCAAACCAAAACACATTTATGATATGACATTCTAAACAGGTCATCAATATACTGATAAAAACAGGTCTACAATATTTAATTTGTCTATGTCAAATGCAAACTTCAAACCTGTGTAAAACTTAGAAAATATATAACCAAGAGGATCATGAATGGCAAGTCACATGCCCACACTGTATTTAACACATTAACCCGTGGAAGTTTTTGCATGAAATGCGAATAGGAAAAATTTTGGGGACTATTTCTGAATACATCCTAATACATTGACTTCCAAGCAATTTTGCATTAGTCCAATGCCTAGTTGTGCTAAAAAGAATGTTTTCCATTGGGTATTTCGTTCGCACATGAGCAGAAGGTAAAAAAGAGGGGGGAGGGGTCTTGCTTAACGGACCCATAATTTTTGCAAGGAGAAGACTATTTAACACATTAACCCGTGGAAGTTTTTGCATGAAATGCGAATAGGAAAAATTTTGGGGACTATTTCTGAATACATCCTAATACATTGACTTCCAAGCAATTTTGCATTAGTCCAATGCCTAGTTGTGCTAAAAAGAATGTTTTCCATTGGGTATTTCGTTCGCACATGAGCAGAAGGTAAAAAAGAGGGGGGAGGGGTCTTGCTTAACGGCCCCATAATTTTTGCAAGGAGAAGACTATTTATTAAAAATGTCCACCGTATCCTACCTTTTGCACAGGTTTACATCTCTGTGTGCACTTCAGACCAGTTTGCCTTACATCTGGGGCCAAAAAGTCTAAAATCTGGAGACAAAATCGGATTCTGACCACGGGCAAATTTTAAGTGGAGAAAAACAAGTTTAAAAAAGTTAGGATTTCCATCTGTATTTTGCAGTGCAAGTAAAATGTCCAGATTATTTGGTATCTAGAATTAAATCTGTCTACCTTTTTATAATACCACCAACTTTAGTGTATCATATATGACCTCAAAGCTACAGAGCTTGGCAGTAGGCTACTACCTCCTGCCCTGTAAACACAGCACATGGGGTTAAAGTGTTAATAGTGTTCTATATAGGCAAAAACTAGTAGGGCATGGTCTACATGGAAGATTACTAACAGCCGGTCTCAATGACCATAATCTTTAGTAAAGATATACGACCTTTAAATAAACTTGCTGATTTATAATAAATTATGTTTCTCTCAGAATATTTACCCAATCACATTACATTAGGAATATTACCTGCTACAACAGGAGTCATGACCTATTAAAACATGAAAATCATTTGTTCCTGTCTCATATAAACAAAGGGCAATAACCACCAACAGGTGTCACTAGTTTTTAACAAAGATACTCGCATGGCAGGGTGGTTGGGAGGGTTTTTAAGTAATGTGATTGGGTAATTATTCTTGGAGAAACATAATGTACTGAAAAAATTGCTTTCTCCTTCAAATATGTTTCCTAAATACATTATCTTAGGAGGATAGGTAATAAGAGAAAGCAATGCTGAGCATCCGACCTCTACCTCAGGTATCATTCTAGGTGATGGCTGGGATTTTCCACATGAACAATGAACTGTTCTCCTAATTACATGAGCAACACAGCCTAGGGTCACATGACCTATGACCTTTACATATGGTTAAGAAGATATAATGAAATCTTGTTACCTACAAATTTCACTGGCTAACTGAACAAAGCTGATAGGCTGTGGTGATTGTGTTGGTGCCATTGGACCAGATTCAAGGTTTGCCTCTGTGAAGCTAAATCTCTGAGGCAAAAGCTCAAGAAGGCTGACCTTAATGCCAGCCAACTTCTATTATATCTCAGATTGAAATGTTACCTTTGAACGTGAAGCTCACAAAGATGGCCTGAATCTCATAAGAGTAATCTTCATGTGGTAACTCGGATCTTGTGAGACATCATAGTATGCTATATGTAGAACCCATTTCAGACACAAAGCAAGGGCTTGAGGGGTGATATCCTGTTTCCTGGCATTCAGTACAAGGAAGAGCCAATTGCACATGCCATGACTTGCATTTGTTCATTTGAAGTAGTGCTTGAGTGCATAAACAGGATCTTGCATGGCAGCTGATCTCAACCTTTTTTACAGAAGACAGCAAGCAAATGGCGACTCTTTGATTGCAGACAGTAACCTATTTTTGGCTAGAAAGCCATGTTTGTGTCAAGATTTTTGCACCAACATTTTTGGCCATATAAGGCTGTTCCATCTGATCGGATAAGGACCAGACAAAGATATTTTTATCAGAATGTCTTTACTTCTTAATTTCATTTCTGCATTCTTAGTTATTCCATTTATCTTAACCCTGATAGGATTTTATGAAATTATCTGAAAATTGATAGGTATATAAAGCAATACAGTTTTGACCGCTTCATCATATGCAGTCAGCATAAAAAGTCTATCATATCTTAACATTTTTGTTCTTCTCATGATCAGGATTTTTTTTATGATGACATGATCTAGCAATTCATCATCATCAGTCTCTTGACCTAGTGTGGTCGTTGAGGCACTGTGCTGCTGAACATCTGACCAGTTCCCTCCACTTGACTGGATCATGTGCCAATGCCTGTGTCTCCACAACACTTCCTGGTCCATTCATGTGAAGATGTCAGCCCACTTTTTCTATGTCTACCTCTCCTTCTGCCACCCTGCAGTACTGTTGTGGATAGACTGTTGGCTCTAGTGACATGGCCATACCATTTCAGCTTTCTCTTTTTGACAGTGGTGAGGAGGTCTTCATAATGGCATACTTTGTGTCTGATGGTATTACATACTTCTTCATGTTTGATGTCCATGTATGAGATGCCAAGGATGGTTCTGTAGCATCTCATTTTAAGTGCCTTGATTCTTTATTGCAATTCTGCTGTCATCAAGGCTGTGGGACAGTCAGCATTGAAGAGTGGAACATCACCAACCTATGCTTTGCAGACGACATTGATGGGCTGCCGGGCAGTGAAGACAAGCTTGCCACCTTAGTGAAGAACCTGGATGAAACATCTTCCAGATTTGTCATTGACATAAGCACAGAGAAGACAAAGCTGATGACACATATTGGCAAACAAATCTCAACCAAGATTAAAATCAGAGAACAGGAACTGGAAACAGGTGGCCAGTTCAGATATCTTGGTTCCATAATCAACGAAGAGGGATCAAGAGCAGAAATGTTGTCACGAGCACCACAAACAACAGCAGCTATGTCAAAGCCAAGACCCATCTGGAGGGACAAGAATATGTCTGAAAACTAAAATCAGACTACTCGGAGCACTAGTCATCTCAATCTTTTTGCATTCATGTTGACCCATGTTGTACTTCTTCATTGTGGCCCACAATGCCTCATCCACACGATGTCAAAAACCTTTCTGAAATCTATGAACACATGATAGATGTCTTGTTGATGTTGGCAGTACTTTTCACACAGAACCCTAAGATTGAATATTTGTTCTCTTGTGTTTCTTCCACTCCAGAACCCTGCCTGTTCTTCAGAGATTATTTCTCTGCTTGTGAGTTCAGTTTGTTCAAGATAATCTTCAACATCACCTTACTAGCATGGCTGATCAAACTGATAGTTCTGAAATTTTGGCACAGCTGGAGATTGCCTTTTTTTGGGGAGTGTTATAATCAGTGACTGTGTCCACTGTGTTGGCCATTTGCCTGTCTGCCAGATCTTGTTGCAGATTTATGTTAGTAGCTCTATCACTGATTCCCCACCATTCTTGATAAGTTCAGCTGGGATGTTGTCTACTCTGGCTGCCTTCCCATTCTTCAGTGCTCTTATTGCTGACTCCACATCTTCTTTGAGAATGGGGAAATCGTCATAATTTGTGGTGATCTGGTATGGTAACTTCTCCACTCTGGATTTTCTTTTAGGGTTTACTCCCTTAGCCTTTAGTTAACCACAGCCGATCTGCAAGGCAGCAGATGAAATTTCTATGATGATAAAAAAAAATTATCATATTGGATAGAATATAAAATTAATATTCTGGATACATATCAACGTATCAACTCAGTTGTAGTGTGTATGAGCCAAAGTATAGTGTAATGTCTGCAAACTGACTGACTGACTTACTGTCTCACCTCTTTCTTGGTGTATTGCCCTTAAAAAGTTCATCTTTCTCCTGTTTATCAATGGCAAGCTTGACAGCTATGTTCGTCTTCCTTAGGGAGGTGGTATTGCTGAAAGAAATGGTGTTTGATGTTAATTACATCAGATAAAATAGGGTTATGCAATCCTTAATTTTATCAAGAAAGAATGAAGCATGTGTATTTACATATAATATGTATTACAAAATAGGTTTCTTTCATATAAGTTGAATTATTACTCTTTTGTCCATTTTTCATACAGTTCTATATGTGCTGCTGTCTATAAAAAAAAAACAAGAGGCACATGTCATCTTCATATTACATGTACTCACCTGGCTGTCACCTGTCCAGCGGCAAAACGCAAAAGCAGTTGGTAAAAAATCTGGATCACTAGGATGCTTACTGTTTATATTGCATCCAACTTTTTTGATTGCATATGTTAAGAAAAGAATTGTTTTAAAGTTTCTCCAGTTTTGTGTGCTTTCTTCCATTTTTTATTTCTTTATTTCACATTATTTAAGATGTGGAAGGCTTCTTTGTCAAGATGTTTTTCTGTTACATAATACAATTCTGTTATGTGGTTTGATTTAGATAAAGCTGTATTTTAAAAAATCTATCTTTAGTAATGGCCACCATATTTCATGGGAAGGAGCCAACATCATTTTTATATATACAAAAAGCCTTCAAATAGGATGCTTTCCGATATATTTTGGTCAAATTCTATAAATCTGATTTTTTGATAAAAGTTAGCTGTTGTTATTTTTAACAGCATCCATGTTTGATGGAAAATTATTATAACAAACCAAAAAGCATTAAAGAAAGGCTTCCTGTCAGATTTGGTCACATTCTTTTGATTGTTTTTTTTTATTCATTCAAAATGTTTTCTTTCCTTAGTAATTGTGGCCATAATTCATGGCAAATCATTTGTTTAAATCTGAAACCCCTCATGCCCAAAATATTTTTTATATTGTTGTTGTTGATGATGTCCCAGCTCATCATACACATGTCCACAAAAGGTTTCTATATAGACGAAATTGTGACTGCTACTTCCTGGTTCAAAGAATATTCCAAAATGACCAACAAGCCTGTCAGACAGACTGACACAACAGGCCTGTTAGACAGACTGACACAAAATACTCCTGTTGCTGGGAATATGGACATAACCTTTCTTAATGTCCAAACCTCCACACAAAGCAAATGAGAGATAAATACAAAATTAATCTTGAGATACATTCATACTGACATGTTGTCTGACAGGACCCACACACAGTAACTCAAAAAAGTTGACACATCCCTTATGCGCCAGAAACTGCCAGCAGTCTCAATTTGCTTATGTGATAGGATTCTTCTTCCCAGGACCAAGGTCCCTGAATAACCCTCTGTCTCCAGGTGCATGCTCCAGCCAGTCCCAATTTTACATAATGGCACACAAAAATGGGTTGTGGTTGAGTATATGGATTGGGAATTATTGAGCCACCAACTTGGGTGGTAGTGAAAATCGGATCCAAAGGGAAGCTATGTAGATTGAACATCTTTCTGCAGTTTCCAGTTTGCCAAAACAAGAACTGGAGAGCATGCACACACAAAAATACCCCTCCCTGAGGAAGCCAAGCCTGGATTAGAGCACAGAAAGATCAAATATAAGATTCTTGTTCAGGTCCAGCATCCTGTCAAGGTAAAGCAGCTCTGCAGGAAATGCCATGACAAAACATACCAGGCAATAGTAACCAGTGTCCTGGCCTCCAATATTTTAAATTGAGAGATGACCCCAGGTCCCAATGAAAATCCCTGGGAGGGGGCAGCCTGACGCAGTGGTTGAAGTGAAAGAGAGGGAACTATCCATCCTTTCTGCTGCCTGGCTAACTCTTTCTCTCTTGCAAACCTTCTTTGAAAACTTCCTAACCCTCAAGAAATGCAGGAACAGCAGATGGTCCGGCTACCAAAGCACCCCATGAAAAGAGAATACCACCGCCCAATCCTTTCTTTGTGTGAATTCCTCATGCAGAGTGATAAGATAGCTCTTTATTTTTTTACTAGAATACCTTTTATCCTTCCTAGGTTACCTAGAGGGTTAAGTCTCCTCCTCTTCAGCAGATGATATAGGCCTGCATCCTGCAATGTCCAATCTGTTTTTAGGGAGGTGGGTTAATAACTACACTGATGATCAGACGGGCATTACCAGCAGACATTTTTGCAAGACAAACACCTTTCATCCATCCTAAATTAGATGTCAGGATAACTGATTTCAAATTTGGTAAATGTCCATTAAACAGAATTTCAAATTCTTTCAAATTCTGTTTAGTCAAAGTCATTTATGAGGTTTTTTACTTGGCCAATTGAGCTAAAAATATTTGTCAACAAACTTCAATGAAAACAAATCATTTTTACCAATCAAGTTCAAGCACATTATTCTTTTTTATAATTCTTATTAAATGTTACTCATACCTTAAATATGTAAGAATAAGCAAATCAGCAGAAATAATATATGTTCAATGCTATCAACCAACAATTTTTACTTATTTGTGTTTGGAATTATCCCATTTTTGTGTCTGCAAACAGAATACACTCCACTCCAGCCGAGTTGATCTGTGTTGTGGAGTTCGACCTGTTCTCTTCATTCTGCACACTCAACCACTCTCAAGTGTCATAGATCATCATCCAGCGTCTCACCAATTGTATGCTGATGACACCCAAATATACAAATCTTGCCATGCAACTGAAGTTGATGCTACCATCGATGGTATAGAGAGGTGCACTTCTGATGTGAAATCATGGATGACATGTAACAAGCTGTAGATGAATGATGATAAAACTGAGACCACTCTGATCACAATATAAAGACTTTCTCATTCGCATCCTTTACCTCAAACAATAAATATCATCAACACCAACATTAAATTCACACAATCAGTACAAAACTTAGGCGTTACTCTGGACAGTACTCTCAATTTGCACCAACATATGCAAGGCTGCTTATCTTGAGCTGAGACATATCAGCTCCATCTGCAAATATATTTTAGTTGATGCCACTAAAACACTTGTGTGCTCATTAGTACTTTCAAGACCTGACTCCTGTAACTCAATTCTGTCTGGTTCATCTTAATATCTACTCCAGAAACAGCTACTCGGATTGTCCTTAGAGTATCACAATCAGAGCACACATCCCAGCTGATCTGTACCCTACAATGGCTATCCATTCAATCCATAATCAAACACAAAATTTGTTCTCTGTTCTCTGTGCTATGTTTTACTGACTGACTCCAGTCCAACAAACCTATCTGACCTCACCCATGTGTACACACCAGCAAGATATTTATGCTCCTCTTATGACAATCATACTTATTATTCCCACTATGAAAACGAAGTCATATGGACAACATTCTTTTGCATACCAGGGCCCAGCAACGTGGAAACAATTGCCCACTGAACTAAGACACAAAGACACAGTAATCCCATTCAAGAGCACTCTTAAAACTCACCTTTTTTGATTACAAGAAGAAACTTAAAGACCTAATAATGTTTTCTACCTTAAATATTTTCAGCATGTTTTTATGTTTTCTAATTTCATGGTGTTTGTTATTGTTTTTTTTGTAGTCAATGATTATATATGTTGCAAAGTGCTTAGAGCTTCTAAATATTAGGCACTATACAAAGTTCTCATTATTATTATTATTATTATTATTATTATTATTATTATTATTATTATTATTATTATTATTATTATTATCAATATTACTCATGCTAGAACAAAAATAGTTTCATAAGAAAATAATGTAAGAAAATTTAGATCATCAATAAAAAAAAAATTGGAATCAATTTTTAAAAAATAAGGCTCATATAAAGAGCCTTTGTTTGAGTGTGTGTTGCACTCTTGCACCTTTCAAGTGGGCACTAATGGCTGTAGATGTTGTATATACTTATCCATGCATTACAATTTTAAAAATCAGTATTTGTTCCTGAAAATCAGTATTTTTTTTCATAAGCAGTTAGTATTTTTGTACTCAGGGGTTGGCAGATATGATTGTCTCTCAGAAATGATAACAATAATTTTTGCAATAAGATAAATGATTATATCAGGCATTCACATTGATTAAAGCAACCAGCGAGAATAAAATAGTTTTGCATTTTTGTCTTAGCTGGAATATGGATGAATACCAAGTAAATCACCTAGACAAAAAACATGTGCACATGTGTTGGCTGATATATATATATATATATATATATATATATATATATATATATATATATATATATATATATATATATATATATATATATATGTATATATATATTTTACCTAGTAAGGCGTTCTCTATGGTTCTCCACATTTTTTAATATAACTGATCTGTCTTCCTCTTTATCCTGTTCTCTTCCCAGTCTCTCTAGCTCCTAAAAAGAAAATATAAAACATATAGGTGCATACAACTTTTTTAAAAACATGTAAGGCTGGACAAATTCTTATAAAACATATCACAAGGCAAGCTGACTGGAAAATTGGGAATTTTAGCTCAATATTAAAACAAAAGAAGTATCACAAAAGAGATCAAACATATGGTACAGCAGAGGAGTTTTCTTGATATTATTTTATATTTATTTTATAAATATACAACGTGAGGTTTTTTTTCTTCTTTTTTCTAACCATTCTTACACACTAAAAACTTTTGCCAATATTTAAAGTTATCAAAAATGTTGGATCTCAAAGCTCATCCCGACAGATGTGTAACTCAGACAAATGAAGGTTTAAATTGTTAGCCGAAGGTCAAGACAGACTGACAAATGCATACATACATAGATTTATAGACACTGATACAGATACTTAGACTGCTCCAGTGTCTTAGTGGTTAGAGTGTCTGCAACGAATGCAGGAGGTCATGGGTTTGATCCCCGGCCGAGTCATACCAAAGACTTACACAAATAGTACTAACAGCTGCCTCGCTTGGTGCTCAGCATCAAGAGGTTAGTGTTAGGACTGGTTGGCCGGTGTCAGGATACGATTGGGTGGGACATCATGCTACATGTCTGCGGCATGATGCCCCAATTCTAGACATCACTATAAATGGCCTCACTGCAGACATTGTAGCGATATGAGTGAAAAATTGTTAAAGCTACGTTAGAAACCCTAATCACACACACATATTTAGACATACACAGACAGAAAGAAGATATGAAAAATGGCTACACTTTTTGGAAATGTGATGACTCTGGATTGATTCTGCTATATTCAAATGTTCCACCCATTTTTTTGTTGATGACCCTGTAGTTTTATTGAAAATACATGTATACCCTTTTGAAAATTAGTCAATCTTGCAAAAACAAAAATCATAATTCCACTGATATCCATTACGTGTGTTAAAAGATTGTAATCATAATTTTAGTCACCTTAAGCTTACAAAAGCTTACTAAGTACATTTAGTAAATAATAAATAAATTAATAAATCAAGGTTCATGGCTTACTAAGTACATTTAGTTATAATAAATCAAGATTCAAGCTGGACTAATATCTGGACAAAATTACCACCCAGCCTGCAAAGTTTGTCAAAAATGGGGCACTTCTGACTAGTGTTGTTCCGATTATCGATTATAATTAATAAGATAATCGACTGAAACTCCATAATCGATTGTGTGTAAAGGGAGACTACGTTTTAGGTGTATGCAAAGCACAAAGGTTAGTAAAACTCCCAGCCACTAAAGTTGACTTGAAATTTATAAATTCCCTTCACAACAACAAATATAAAACCTTACAATTTATATTTAGGAACATATAGTCATTATTACATGGTCAAGTTGTTAAATTGTTGAGTTAATAAATTTAAACACATTTTCTTGATTTGTTTCAGTTAAATTGCAACATATTTTGTAGTATTTATAAACAATGACAAACAAGAAAATCATGTCCTTCTATACTTTAAATTATAGACACATAACATATGAACAAAAGATTTTCAGGGGATTGTAGCAGTATTTCAGTTACATATGACTGATCAGCCATAAAAAGTTGCGTTCGTTTAACAAAGTTGTAGAACAAAAGTAACACACAATGTAATATTATTGTCAGGTTAAAGTATACATGTCATTAAAAGAGATTACTCCTGTACATTTATGAACATATTGAACTCTTGATCAAAGATATAACTGTGTAACAAAAATTAAAATTTGCTCTTAGTAACCGATTATAATCGATGATCAGCTGGTTAAGGGGAACCAATTATCGAGTATGACTTTCGGACCGATTCCCATCACTACTTCTGACCAAAGTTTTTTTAATATTTTCAACTCAGATTATTGAAATGCCGATAAAATATTATAAACCATTGTGTGTAAAAGATACCGAGAGATATATTTAGGAAAAGATCTTAATCTGAATAATTAAGCATAACAACCTCACCTTCATTTCCAAAATCTTAAGTGTTATGTCATTAACAATTATCAGCTAGTCACCTTGAAATTAGCAACATGCATCAAAACAATCTTTCATAATATGCCTTTTGACACTCTGCAAGCTCAGCACATACATGCATAAAACAGAAAATCCTACTAATTGACTGACTCGATTTGCTTATAATTATACCAACCTCGATCTTTATTCGTAAATTATTAAGTTTTTCTCTTATTTTCACATTCACTTCATCAAGTTCTTCATTGGTTTGTACATCATCCCTGATATCCTGTTGGGGGAAAAAAAAAAAAGAGACAAATAGTACCAACAATTCCAATATACACCTGTCTGACAATTACACAAAAGTTACATCTTATTTATTTGAGCTGAAAAATATGTACTGTATATAATCAATACACATACTTGGTGAAATACATTGGAAATAGCTGAACAAACACATGATTATGAAGCAAAGTAGTTATTTCTGCAAAGACTTGTTCTTTCTTTACCATTCATGGTTAACATGTGTCTCCTCTTTTATCTGCTTTTTAGACTTTGACAAAGGTTAGTCCAAGGCACCAGGGCCAAGAGAATGTGGAGTTCAAATCCCCAGCTAACGACGGAGTTCTACTTAAAGAATCAATATTTGTCAACTTCCTTTACAATTTTGCAGGTCTATAATAAAATAGAGCCTGTTTTCAAAGTGCACCCTTTCTGCCATAAAATTATGGCCTCTCCAGACAGGTGGTCTCTCAAATCAGGTCACAATGCTATATAATCATTAAATGAGTGCCTTGAGAATATGTTCTCTCAAGACAGGTGGACTCACATTTACAATTGAAAAATCATAACTGTTCCAGATGCCATTGCCATCACCACTGGAAAAAGTGACTACTATGGCATATACTGCTACAGTGGGCAGAACAAAACCTCCCCTGGACTTAATCATAATAACTCCATCAAGTTACAATGGAATAGGACCATACCATACTATCTTACCATATTTTTAAGTATTATTCACATCCCACACATGAGCCAATGGGTGGTATCAGGGACCTCTGTTCTTTTCATTCTTAGTTTTTGGTTTATTGGACCCATAATTTTTGCTTGCTTGACAACATTTATCTCAAATCTCAAAGCTAAACAAAGTTTGTGATGGTTCATATGTCATTGTGAAATCTGGTATGGTTGACCTAACAACAGAGAGTCTAAATCTGATTTCAAATTGTGTTTTCTGTTCAGATTTTTTGTAATGCATGTAAAATATCTACATTACTTGGCATCAGTGTAAAGCTATATACTTATTCTTTTCTTTCATGCCACCTGCTATTATCAACTCTGATGACATCATTCTCTGAATAAATAAATTGAGAACTGCTTTTCCTTTGAACAACAACTTACTTGACTTTTATTTAATACTTCAACTGGTTGTTTTTTAGTACAATATTTGAAAGGGGGTTTCTGTTTTGTAACATGTGACTACTGAACCTCTAACATCACCAACATGCTGGTTGCAATTTTTTGGTAGTCATATGGCTAGCTATTCAAATGGCCAATACCAGGTCAAATTTCATCAATACTATGGTTTTGTCTCGTCTGTCAGTAGATTAATGACATGAGAATGTTGTACTCGCCATTATTTCAAAACACTGTCTTTAATATTAATACAACCACTCTGGTGGCCTAGTGGTTAGAGCATCCACCGCTGAAGCAGGTGGGCTGTGGGTGTGATCTTCGGCCGAGTCATACCAAAGACTTACAAAAATAGTACTAACAGCTGCCTTGCTTAGCGCTCAGCATTAAGAGGTTAGTGTCAGGACTAGTTGGCCTGGTGTCAGGAAAATGTGACTGGGTGGGTCATCATGCTGCATGTCTGTGGCATGACGCCCCAGTGCTAGACATCGCTATAACTGCCTCACTGCAGGCATCGTAGCGATATGACTGAAAAATTGTTAAAGCTACGTTAAAAATCCTAATCAAACAAAGAAATATTAATACGTTTTAATTTGTTTTGTTAAAAAACATAATTCAACTTAATCTGATTTTAGCATTCCTCCTTCCATCGCTTTCCAAACAAACAAAACGTATGTCAATGAAACTTGAAAACACATCCATTTTGCATGTGTTATAATTTGAATTAATTAGATAACAAGATATTAATATAACGTCTGACTAAAACATCACGAGTTTAATTTGTAGAAATGCGTCAATATGGGTTGCAACGTGTGTGTGATATTCCTGAACATTTTACTTCTGTTAGTCGATATTGGAAAACGCTACAACAACGTTAATTAAGCAGTAGGACATCGTCCCCATAAAACATAAATATATGGGTCTTAACTTGTAAGACTAGTTGCGAGCTCTTATTTTCGGTTTTTCTGATTATATATCCTAATATTCCATATAGCTGTTAAAAAGTGAGCATTACGTATACTTATATCACACTGGATGTGAGAATATTTACAAACTACACAGCTGTGTTTCCCGGAACGAATAGCATCGAAAACACGTTACAATAAAATCTAATTGGCAATTACATTCACCCAAGCCTCCACAGCACCTTTCACAAAGTAATTTTCTATTTGTTCTTTATGTTTACAAAACACTTATTTCGAATAAACTAACTTGAATCAGTGCTTTCACTTCTAGGTCGAGTTTAACGATTTCCTGTAGACAGAGTCTGACGTGGATATCGTTCGCAGCCATAGTCGGTCTACTGTAGTCGTAAGATGCATTCACAGTAGTCGTAAATACGGGCACTGGCTGCAACTGTTAGTCATTTTATTGGTAGAATAATATCTTTTATGTATGTTCTGTAAATTACATTTAATATCATACATAAATGATAATGTTGTACTTCTGTATCAATATAAATTGTCACTTTTGTATGTGATCGTGAGAAGGTACATCACTCAGTAAATGTTCAGGCTGAATCAAATTAGGCACAGATTGTTTTCTATTTCATGTCATATTAACTCCTTCACATTTGTTTTTCTTCAGAAATATATTACATAGTATTATTCTTTGGTTTTCTTAATTTAGGTGGCATATATATATGAAAATAAATTTTCCAATAATAGAAGCTATTTATAGATTTTCAGCGTATAATTTCATTATCCTGCATTATCCTGCACTTGTTATACATTCATTGATTACTTCCCCTTAACTGAAAGCCGCTTCGTATATTGAACTAAGCAGAGAATAAAAACTACGTGACAGTTATTTAACATAATCACATTAGTATATATTACTACAAAAATTTAAATACTTGCCATGTATGACAAAACATAATAAATTATGTCTAAATTTGCACTCATTTAAGGAGGTCGATTCTTTGACAGATATTTCTACCTGCTATTGACTTTTTCTGGTTTTGTTACTCCCCACAAATTGCATTTGTTTATGAATAGTAATCCTATTTCATTACGTAATGTTTACGTCGTGATGTTGAGTGTTAGGCATACACATATTCTTTAATAGGGGCGTTGCTAAACAAAACCAAAATATTGTTAATGCTCACCAGTGTAAAGAAAACCCATGTTACGGAACGTATTCTTTCTTATATTTATATTAGGGAATATATCATTCTTAATTAGGCCGTATTGATGTTTTACTTCCAGGCAGCATGTTTTACTATATTTCAATTTGCACAGATTTTGCATGGTCATGAAGTTTCATTATTTAGGTATCTAACAAACTGTGTATTTAAATAGCTGCAAAATTGTGAATTTATTTTATATTCATCCTACCAAAAAAAAATGTGATCGCAGATTTATATATTTCATTTCTATAACCAAATTATTACCTAATATCGTTAATGTGCTCTTTAGCTATCCATGGAACAAAGTTTATTGTTTGTACTTATAATATACTTACATCATAATATTTAACATAGTCTTTAAACCTTCAGTATCCTCCTTCTTGTCTGCATTTGTTAACCATTATAAGTTTCGATTTTAATACTAAATTAGATAATTTCTAGTTGAATCGAATTTGTCAGCTTCATTATCATTTTAGAGTAAAATAATATTCGTGGTAAAATATGGTTTTCCGCTGAGCTTTTGTGATCTTATTTTTTTTTTATTTTTTTTCTTTATATGTACTTCTTATTTGCCCATCCTGATACAAACAAATCCAAAATACCAATTTCAATGAAAATGTTCCTGTCTTAGATACTATGCAGGGCAACAAAACATATGATATCTAAATAAATCTGTCTTTAGAAAAGTGAACTAACTTTAGAAAACCCCATATATATATATATATATATATATATATATATATATATATATATATATATATATATATATATATATATATATATATTAAGATATGAGCAACGTGATATGTATAATTACTATTGTAATTCGTTATTGGGTTAATTTGTAGTAACCTCATGCATTTATTCATTTGATATTATAGACTTGCAAATGTTGAAGTGAATTATAAACTTTGTATAATGTTACGGTGTGCCACATTAGTATAGAAATTTGTATATTTGTGTATACTTGTAGGAGTATCATGTGTATGGATATATCAGAGCATGGATGTACATATTCGTGTACACTTGTAGAAGTGCAATGTACAGAAATGCGTCTGATTAGTTAATATTGTTTTGTATATAATAAGATTGTACCGTGTACACTTAGCAGGGAGAATGTGTATTTCGATGGGCACGAATGCGTGAACAGAACGGTAATGGCCTATATGGTGATATTAATGTTAGTGTGAATTACTTGGCAAAAGGAAAGATGTTTTGCTAATGTTCGTGTATGTAGTCTTTAGCAGTTTTAAGGACCTGAGGGAAGTACTCAGTGATGTGGTCCGAGTCTCTGGGAGACGAAAGAGAAGTTAAAAGGAAGTTTTAGGGACCAGAGAGAATTACCCCAGCAGTTGTCCGAGTCTCTAGGAGATAAAAGAGAGAAGGAATGACAGAGGGAGACATTGAAGGGAGAACAGACGGAGACAAAGGAAAAGAGAAGAAACATACAGATGACTAGGACGCATGACAGAAGGGAAAATATAACACACTAATTCAAAGGATGAACTAGGCCATCACTTGGTTGAGTGATATGATATTAGCTGAATTGTATTTGAGAGATTACTGTTTGAATTATATTAAATTGTTGTTATTTAAAATTTCAATTTGTATTTCATTAATTTAACTGTCGGCACCGCTGACTGGGGGCTTAGAGCTTTGCATCTCTCTATCACTACTTCAATTTCTGACAACAACAAAAAAAATGAGCCAGGGTGGGTCTTCTGTATTAATTTAAATAAATTGGAAGCACCCCACCCCAAAAAGGGAAGCAACGTAATCTTTACACAGAGAGAGAGAGAGAGAGAGAGAGAGAGAGAGAGAGAGAGAGAAGGGAAGAAGATAAAAACAAACATCTACTATCCACACAGAAGGGACGGAAAACACCTAAAAAATACTATCAACAAAAAAGTGATGAAAAACAAACCCCAAGTATACTAACCATACAAACGTAAGCGAATGCATACAAACACAATATCTACTATTACGCGAACACACACACACACACACACACACACACACACCACAGAAGGAAGAAGAAAAACAAATCCAAAATATACTATCCACACAGATGGAAGGAGCAAAAAAAAACCACAACAACAAACATGTTTTCTAAGATCCACAAACGAGAAGGAGAAATAAAAGACAAACATAATATCTACTATCCATATAACGTGGTATATTGTGTCCTCTGTGCTGCCATTATCAATTTGAGTTTGCATCAAGGGGGCAAACAATTATGAGCCATTTTACAGAGCAGTTGTATCGGTTAATTTCTTCCCAATCCTTCCCTAAAATACTCATCGAACGTGGAAAACGGGAGTCTTGCTTCCAACGTCAGTCGCCACTCCAACAATAACCACGACATAAATCCTCTTTTAAACACTCATCTGAGCTTGAATGACCCCTAGGACATCATCAGACTTCTGGAATTATGGGCAACAATAACCAATTTTATTTACTTAAAGTTACCCAGTGACAGTTCATTGGAGGTGTTCCCAAAAACACCTTGTGCTGTTACGCGGCCAAATTACCTCAGAAATCCAATTAGATCACGACGCCCATTCTGATGTGACTTCGGTGGAAATGATTTATCCTACACAAATCAAAACATCACTGAAACTCAAAACACTTTCCAAGTCGAAATCACGAACGTCCAACTTGAAGAAGTGATGAATAAAATCGGGTTTTCAGGTGACGACACAAAGTCAACAAGCAATCCATTATTAAGTATCTACACGTTAAACACTTCGGCAGGCTATTTAAGCGGTGGACATTTGGTGGACACAACTGCTGACCTGATCGTAGCAGCATTAGGGAAAGCCCTGAACAGAGCTATATAAAAAAAAAAAAAAGTGTTAAGATTGGGTACCATAAAGTAGCTTGTCGCCTACTAATGAGACTTCAGGATCCCGAAAAGTGGTCCATCCGGTTCAGTGGTAGCTTGTTTCAAATTTTGGGTGGTAGTCCACAGATGGTAGCACAGATATTGAACCCGAGGATCAACAGTAGTAATATGGATTTCTTTAGGGCTTTTGAGTCCCCGGTAGAACTGAATGAAGGACTCAATTTGATGTTTGTGTACTTCGATATGATAGAGTACAACTTGGTAGGATACATCTCCGTACCGTTACTGATAGTCATTCCTTTCAAAGTCGATTTTTTCACAAACAATGACCAGGAAGGTGTAAACACCTATTACGTTTTGCGAGTTTGTACATCCTTACTATTTACCGTTCAGTATGTCATATTTCGACACTCTCAACATTTCTATAAAAGGATATCTGAGACACAATATTCCATTCTCCAAAGGGAAAGTTACGATGAAACTCCATTTTCGAAAACGATTCTCTAACGACTCGTAAGTCGTGTATACAGTGTGCCGATGAGTTTCTCGACACCGAGGACATGCATTAGGACATATGTTAAAATCGGCCTATCGTTCGGTGGCACCCGTTTTTAAACAAATGGTGACACTCCTTGAAAGATGCCGCATTGACGCAAGGCAAAGAATTTCTCCAAAATGTCACCATCGACAGACAAAACTCCAAAGAAGCTTTCTTAAGAGGAGGCAAAAACGTTTTGCTTAAAATGGGTAAATACATTTTGGGCAGAGGAGACATTCCTATAGACGCTATGGACGCTGGTGAGCCAGGCATTCCGGCTTTTCTAGCGCCACAGTAAGGACAAGGCAGAACTTGACGATAAAATATCTTATTCAGAAACTTTAACACACTAGAGCTAGAAATACTAAGAAAAGAAGAACCGTCTGAGACCAGGGCCATATTATCCATTAGGCTGATTATGCTGAAGCCTAGGGGCCCACCAAGAGCAGGGGCCCAAGCCATGCCATGGCAATTCTGAAAATTACACATCCGGGTGGATGTCTAGGGGCCCAAAGAAGCTCGAAGCCTAGGGGCCCTGCCATGGGTTAATATGGCACTGTCTGAGACTTATACGTATTTGATTTTTTTTTAATTCGCAGAGAGAAAGAAAGAAAATGATGCACTGAGAGTCTTACGACCAGCGCCGGATTAAGCACCGTGGAGGCCCATAGGCAGTCAAACTTTTGGGGCCCCAGACCCACGGTCACGGTCTCATGGGGGCCCCTGATGGGGCCCATAAAAGTCGCGGGGCCCATAGGCAGTTGCCTACTCTGCCAAATGGGTAATCCGGGACTGCTTACGACTGTTCACAGTCAGAACTGGATCTGTTTGCCATGCCTCCCACCATGATGACGATGCAAGAATCCCAATGGATTGAATTTCATCCCATCTGACCTCTTTATCAGTCTCATCTCCCATCGAGTTTGAAATCAAAGGGCAGCTCGAATACTGCATCGATCTGAACAGCAGTTAATTGTGCCCGTGAGTCAAAGTTAACGAAACACAGACTGTAGCGATCTAGATGCCGATAAGGCAGTAGCTCCCATCAACAATTGTATGTATTCCTTGTTCAGCGAAGTGAATTTGTATTTGAAAATCAAACTGATCAGCATCGTCATAACGTTATCGAGCGTACTTTGAAAATCTCTTGACCTACGGAAAAGAAGCCAAAAACACACTTCTGGAAGCTGACGTGGTATGAAAACCTGACACAGCGGGCCAATTCGATGAGGTGGCAAATAAAGACTGCACAGTAAGCGATATACCTGAGAGGTTGTGCATGTAGTCAGATAAAATGAATTGGAGAGTTATTGTATACTAACACCGATATAGGTAGTTTTGTCGAGGTTACGTCAAGCACACAGTAAGTGATATACCCACAGGCACTTGATTCTGAGTAAATTCATGTATACAATCAAGTGTCTGTGGATATACCTGAGGTAAGATGCATTTAGTATACATTCATATATATACACATACGTGTATAATCTAATTTAATATAATTTCAATGTATTTGTTCATTGAGAAATAAGTAGATGGTGTTGTCAGTAGTTCATTCACGTTTCTCATGATATAAACGAGTCTTTGAGATTACACAAATGGGTACAGAAAAAATCGGAGAATATTTTTTTTTAAAGTGTGACAAAATAATCAGTTTCACTTATAGCTAAGTGTAGTTTATATGCTATTAGAGGAAAACGTTCCAGTTTTATTTTAGTTGCCACCGCAAATACTGAACTTAACGCAGATGTTACGCGTGTTAGAAAGTTAAAAGGTGTTTTTGTTTCTTTTTAAACAGTGGAAAGCCAGTTTAGTCATGCGTAGCCTATCATTGTATGATGGGGGCGGGTGTGTCTTTAATTAGTCCAAGTGTTTCCAGTGTACCCTCTGTACATTCGGGGTCCCGGCTGACCGCCTTTTCCGACAACTGTAGTCAGCGTGGATTCGAGTCTCTGGCTCGGCCGATGTGGTTATTTGAAAAAGCTTGCCAGTAGATTCCCGTCGGTCAGGGTTTTTCCGGGTTCTGCCACAATCTAATATACTGGCCGCCATGTGTAGAGTTTTCATATGCTGTAAAATGGCGTTACACGATAAACCACCCTTTTACCTATTTTCAGCATGTTTTTATGTTTCCTAATTTCATGGTGTTTGTTTTGTTTTTTATTTTGTGTAGTTATATCATTATAGATGTTGTACAGGGCTTAGAGCTTCTAAAGATTAGTCGCTATTGAAAGTCCTCATCATTAGTAGTACCTCCACACACTTGGACTCGTTACAAAGTAAATTAGGAGTACCCATCGATGAATCCGGGTCTAACCTGTAACAATATAACATTTTAATTTGTTTTGTAACGAGCCCCTGTGCCTCCACACGCAGTATGGGTAAATAATTTCCATGTGTTAAACTTTAGACGTTTTATCAATAAAGTACGGCGAAATCTCTGACAACATGACATCAGAGGCGTAGCGATGATATTTTGCGCCCGGGGACGAACTATAAAATTGGCGCCCCAGCGATCTTGTGACCGATTTATTACCCTTGTTTACTTATTATAATGTAACGTTGCAAGCCTCATTTTGGCGCCCCTTTACCTTGGCGCCCGGGGACATATGTACCCCCCTGCACCCCACCCCACCCCTAGCTACGCCTCTGCATGAAATCGTCTTATCGGTAATACAAGTTCATTTATATTACCGATAAGGTAATTTTATGTTGTCAGAGATTTCGCTGTAATTTATTGATAAAACGTCAGACTCTTGTGGTTAACTCGATTATCTGAATAGTTATGCAGGTTGAGTGTGGCTCTTACCGCTACAGTAATGAAGCCCTCGACCACGTCTTTCTGGTACGGCCCTAACGGCAAAAAATATCTTATTGGTACGTTGTATCTAACCGTACCGGCTTACCAGCTCAACTATATTTCAATCGACCTTGTATGTTTTTACTTTATAAATCAAAGTTACTAACCAGCCATTGTCAATTTTGCACAATTTCGACTTCTGTAATTTCATAGGCAGAGCGTTGATGAACCAGTCATGTCAGGATTTTTTTTTTTAATTACAAATAGCTAAACAAACATTTATTGATCAGCAAAAGGAATCTGCCTGCCTTCCTCAAAATGCCACAAGTGGTCTTTGAATTTGGGATTTTTCAGCATAAAAAGTTCAGATTGGGAATGTTTTATATCTACACTTTTAATTCACACTAATTGACTACTAGTATGTAAAGATTCTTAAAACTTACAATTTTGAAGTCATCTGACAGAATCACGCCAGAGAGCATCCTTGAATCTATTACTTTTGCCAAAATATACCACAAAAGAGAAGTTCTCGTCACTTTGCATACTGTTTTCCACATCCAGTTTAGTTTCTTTTATTTAACTAATATTTTATGCTTTCTTCCAATGTAATTCAGTTTTTGTCGCATTTATTTTGCACATTGTTTTCATCTGTGGTATTCTGCATTTAACCACTCCAGTGGCCTAGTGGTTAACACATTCAGCTCAAAAAATGGTATTAACAGCTGCCTCGCTAGGCATTCAGCATCAAGGACACACTGTACTAATGATATGGAAAAGTGGGAACCAGCCTTAAAATGGGTAAACATAAAATAGATTATAAATGGGTTTGACAGACCATCATTGGTTAATAATGTACATTATGTTTTAGGAAAAAGCTTATCCTACTTGTAAGTGAGAAGAAAAACAATAGAGATATTGTTTTATTGATGGAATTTCAGTTCTTTAACAGTCTTGAGTTTGGAACACTCATTACTAAAATTAGCACCTGACTCTTTGGTGTGGAATTTAAAGCTCATGTTTGAAACTAATGCAGGTCCAGAAAACGCTATGGCTCATATCCTTTCTTCTACACAGAAGCTGACATCCAGGTTTCATCTATACTGATAAATATAGGTTTGATCATCAGAAATTTTAAGGTATTAAATTTTAATATCATGGTGTTGGCATAGGGAGCTGAATTAGTACTGTGAGTCCTATAGACAGCCAAAGCAATAGTGACTCAACTTATACAAGTGCAGTTACCTTTCCTATAAATGCAGTCATATAGTTCTATTTGTGGATAACAGCAAAATGAATACCTTTTGTAAACCACAGAGTGACTTTCAGTGGGATATTAAACACCTATTCAGATATATCAACTATTGCCATGAAGGGGGAAGGGTAACAGTATGTTGGTTTGACTATGTTAGGTGGAGTGTTTTGCACTTTGGTTAACATCTAAGCAATACATATATAAAATTTATACAATTTACCATTTGCAGAGTAATTACAGTAAGCAATATGATATTTCAAAGTTGTGTTTTGAAACATAATGTTTCAGATATTATCACTTAGATCTCTTCCACCATGTTTAATGGTGATGACCTCTCATGACTTGGCATCCCACTAATTTATTTCAGTGAATGTTTTGAAAGTTCATATTTTGCATTTTAATTACCTTATGTCTACCTTAATTAAGTTTTAAATTATATATCTTCATGGAGGAGAGCTAGGTAATTTTTGTCATTTATATCTCCTTTTCTGTCATAGTACATTTGCATATAGCTGGTCACCTTGACCTTTTTATTACTGGTAATTACATAATTTGACAAGACTGGTAATATATTTCAGCATTAAATTGAAGAGAGATAAATGTTGATGTTAAAAAAGATGATTCTTATTAGACAGCTTTATTTTAATTTTTTGTTCTGATGATGCCTGTAATGCTCCTTAGGTAAACATGAACTTACAATATAATTTAAAATTTGCTAATGCAATCTTTGACAAGCAGAACTATGCACATTACTTACTTATGTATTCAACTACTATTGCTATGGCTGTCAAAAACAAATAAGGGTGGATATAGGACACTCTGTACTAATCATATGGAAAAATGGGAACCAGTCTGGAAATGGGTGAACATAAAATAGAGTTTATATGAGTTTGGCTGGCCAGGGTTGGTTAATAATGTAAGTTATGTTTTTAGGAAAAAGAATCTCTTGAGAGCTTATCCTAGTTGTAAGTGATAAAAAAAATAAGAGATATTGTTTTATTGATGGAACTTAAGTTCTTTAAAAGTCTTGAGTTTGGAACACTCATTACTGAAATTACCATCTGATTCTTTGGTGTGAAATTGAAAGCACATGTTTCAAACACATGCAGGTCCAGAAAATGCTGTGTCTCATATCCTTTCCTCTACACGGAAGCTGACATCCAGGTTTCATCTATACTGATAAATATAGGTTTGATCATGAACACTCAATAATGTTAAGTCATTGAATGTTTAATATCATGGTGTTTGCATAGGTTTCCTTTGGGAACTGTATTTGTACCAAAAGACCTTAAGAGGTTAGTGTTAGGACTGGTTGGCCTGGTATCAGGATAATGTGACATGATGTTACAAGTCAGCAGCATGATGCCCTATAGCTAGACATCACTAAGAACTGTCACACTGCAGTCAACATAGCGATATGACTGAACAAATATTAAAGCTATGTTAAAAAAACAAAGTCAGACACACATGCATTTGGTTTTTCTCCATTTTCTCTGCTTTCTTTTCATTATAGGGTTTAACATCATTTCTCAGCACATGATAAGCTAGCTATACATGGCATCCAGTATTAATGGTAGAGGAAGAACCTGAGGAAAACTCCTTGGAAAGAACCACCGACCCATGAGAAGCTACTGGCAAGCTTTCTCACATACCCACATTGGTAGAATAAGAGACTCGAACCCATGCAAACAGAGGTGAGATGGCAGTGATCCACAACAGAGAGCGCGTTAAACCACTCTGCCACTCAAGGGGGCCCCCATTTCATTTGTAACATCTTACAAGAGACTTGTTTCATTTTTATTGAAGTTGTATAATTTCAGTTGCCACTAAATGTCAGTCTGATTAAAACATATAAAAATAGAGCAGATCTAAAAAGGCTTGCATAAAGGTTCATGTTTTACTGGCCTTTGGAATGCCTGTCCACTCATTTTTATTTTATTTTTTAAAAAATGTTTTTTTAACCTGTCAGATAAAGCATTGCATTTAGACGGTAAACATTTTGTCAGGGGAAAAAGTGCATAGATGGTATAGTTGGTATGATTGATGTTTTACATGGCCTAGTTGGCACAATTTATATTTTTCATGGCCTATTTGATATGATTCATATATAATTCATGAGCTAGTTAGCACAATTTGTTTTTCATGGCCTAGATTGCATGATTGATGTTTTTCATACACTAATTGGCACAATATTTGTTTTTCATGGCCTAGTTGGCACAATTTATGTTTATCATGGCCTAGTTGGCACAATTTATGGCCTAGTTGGCACAATTTAAGTTTTTCATGGCCTAGTTGACACAATTTATATTTTTTATGGCCTAGGTAATATGAATGATCTACCTTCTTGGCTAAAAACAATGGGAAAAGTCTAAATTTCTGAATGTCTATTTCGTTTTCAGTACTCCTTATATTTTTTGAAATTTCATATACCAGCTTGTTGTTTTATATTGTAGTATTCATCTTCTGCTTTCTTTCAGTGTCACTTGAAACCAACTTCATATTTTTGAATGTCATCTCTTCATTTTGTCAACTGTAATTTGTTACCCTGATGGCCAGTTGCCTCCATTGTAATCACCTTATCACATTATTTAAATGTACCATTTGGCGTTTTTTTTAATTTTTTTACTGGTAATGTATTTTGGATGTACTCTTCCCAAATACAGCTGGTTTTGTAACAAACACAAATTCATGTGTCACTCATCTCTCAAAACCACAAAGTTGAATGCTCCTGAACACTTCCGTATATGTATTGTTCATCCTTCAGTTCACGAATACATACTTTTTACCATTCTTTCTATGGCCTTCTGAATCTTGTCAGCATTGCACGTCATCACCTCATACATAGAAAACTATTGATTGTAAAACATACCCTCGATATCATCTCTATTTCGGTCTTCTTCCAGTTTATAAACTTCTAAATCAACTAAATTTTCTTGGTCGATTTTAAATATTTTCTTAATAGGAAGGTAGCTTTTTAAAACTTGTTTCATTTTGAAATTCTGACTGTTTAGCTGGTCTTAAATGTTGGCGATAGTTATGTATCATTTGTCAAGTAACTGAATTGGATGATCCATACATATGATTATTTTTGCCCTTTCTTATTTTAATATGTCTATTGATTCATGAGGAATGTTAAAGTCATCAAAATAGTCTTTAGTATTTTTTCTTTTTTTCTTTTTTGCTTTTTATTCAAATGTTTCATGTTTCCTTTTATATATATATATATATATATATATATATATATATATATATATATATATACACACATTGTGTTTAACTTCTGTCCATTGTTGTAGATTTTAAGATTGTAAACCATATGTTATATACCTAACTTTTGTCCATCATTTGTAAACGTGTTTACTTGGATTTGAGTTCCCTTGGAAAAATCATGGTCAAACTGATCTTTGTCAAGATTTTTGCTATGTTTTAAGTTAACCAAGTAGAGTTTACCAGTTTGATGGAAATTTCCCTTGGAGCTGACAGTACTGAGACAGTTGTTGCCTCATATGTCAGGTTAAAGTCTGTATATGAAGGGGAGCAAGTAAAAAAATATTTGTTATGTTATTAATATCAGTCTAATGAAATCACTTGTAGATTTTGCTACTTTATTACGAGAGAATTATTTAAATTTGTATTGGCGTTACAAAGTGCTCTTTGACATTTTGGAATTCAACATAACTTTTGGATTATTATGAATTCTTTCAAAAACATCCTGGGTTACATCATTATGATATATCAAGACTTGGTACATCAGCACATTCATTATTTGAATTAATTGTGAATACCACTGGAATACATTTGAAAGACAACACTTTTGGAATTGTGGGATGAAATGTTTTAGATTATTTGGGATTTAATTCACAATACTCTTAAGTTCCTTTTAAATTTTCAGTTGTATTCTTGAAAAATAAATTGCTAATTGAATTGTACCAATCGTGTTTGTTTTAGTTTTTATGTTATTTAGTTTAAGACCGAAGAGTCATAACAGGCATTGGGGGCTTGTCCGGAATACGAAATTCGTTACAATATTTTTATATAGAATTTTAATTTAATATATTTGTGAAAAATTTTGTAAATCAAGAAGCATTCACATTGTCATTTTAGATGGTGAACTTTGTTTCAAATCCTTTCCAGTAAGGGTTAGTATCTTGAAAAATAGAGCTTCCCTTATAAAGTATGCTCGTGTTTTGGAAGTAAAGGCATCTTTAAGAAACAAGAAATAAAACAAACAAGAAACAAGAAATAAAATAGTTAAGTTTGTTCCAGTATCGGTGGACAAGAATTTCTTTGAATACACCTGCTTTTTGTTTGATCAGGAAGGTTGTGTCTGGTTTTCATCGACAATTAAGCAAATGGCAGGTAAAAGACCAGATCGAAATAGAGTTTTGTTTATAAGTTTCAGCTTAAGAAAGAAATGATGGAAATAACAATCAAAGAATGAACAATGCAAATGCAGTGGGAAGTGAGGCAGATGAAGAAATGGGGAAAGGAGGGAGAGAATCTAAATTGAAATTAATATACGTATTACTAGTAGGCGCAGCACACTATTCTTTACCCACAAGTTCAGGCTTTATGTTACCAGAAATATTATGTTAGTACCCCCCCCCCCATTGTTTTTTTTTTCTTTTTTAAAGATAAAGTAGTAGATTAATATTTTTCTCATTTTGAGAAAACTATTAAAAATGCTACATACCCAAGAGTGTAATGGGATTTGTTATTACAAGGTGTGCTTATTGACAAAGTTCATGGTGTCTGCACTTTACTGTCAGTTCAACAAATTGCTGAATATTATTTGGTTTAGCAAAACATCTTGAAGTGTTATGCATAAGTACCATGAACCATATCGACAGAGGTTTAGGAATCGTTGAAAAGGAACTGGACAAACACATATCGATTTTGCATGCCTAGAATAGTACAACTATATGTATTTGATAGAAGGTTGATCAAGATTATAATATCATCGTACATCTAGACATGATTTATCGTATTAAAAGCATCACTTTCAAGTTTCGGTATATATACACGATTAAAGATCTTGTGATAAGTCTTAACTGTATCCTACATGACCAGCCAAGGGACCAATACACACCATAATTAAGATCACGTGGTGTAAAATATTTGGGTTATATATAATCGGCAACGCTTAATGTTTGTCCTTGTTTGATTTATTTGGCTGTATAAAAAATTTATATAAATCGGACATTCAGTACAACAGTTAGAAGCTAATATGAACATAAAATATATCCCTTAATTCGTAATAGGGCGACAGAAAATTTGAATTTAACTATGGTTTTAGTTTCTCTTTCCACTGTAATTTCATTTACCTCTTTCAGATAAATATGTTTCTGGATTAAGACCCGTCAGACCGTTCAATATAACTGATTTGAAGCAGTACGTAATTTCACAGGAAGGACTGTAGTGTAAATGATGGCAGGAGAAGAGTGCGTTCTTGATGTGTCCGTCAGTGATCAAGTTGATAAAGTTGCAGATCTAAGCCTTGCAGATACTAAGAATGAGGTGAAAATTTGTTGGTTAAGAAAATCCTGAGGCCTGTAATTTTTCTTTGGTGCTAACTGTACATATTGTTGAGGTTATTGAGTTAATGATAAACATAAGAAAATGTTTTTATACCTTGTTTTATATTTGTCTTAACGTTTTGCTTCAAAATTAGAAGCAGAAAACTTCCGTTTTACATTAGATGTACAGTTTGTTTAACATATATAAAATGACGTTCAGCTTAATTGCTTTTAACTTTCGTTTCACTGTTCGATCGTTTACACAGAGTATCGAACTGTACTTAGTGCAAATGCAGAAATATCATTAAAATAGAATTTGTAGCGATCATGAAATATGTTTTATTTTTGCACAGGATATTCCCAAAGTGGAAATAGACGCTGACGAGTACAGTATGTCTCACAAGAAGCGCGGAAAAATGATTATAATTAACCAAAAACGATTCCATAGAGACTTGAGAAAAGATGGCATTGTCGACAGAGAAGGATCAGACATGGATTGCACAGCACTGAAACAAATATTCCGTAAGCTGGGTTTTGACGTCCAAGCTCATGTGAATGTTCATGCAAAAAGTCTGTTGGATATTATGTCAAAAGTCGCAGCCGAAGATCATGGTGATAGAGACTGCTTTGCATGCGCCATTTTGAGTCACGGAGAGGAGGGCATAGTCTATGGCCACGACAAAAAAGTTCCCATCGCTGATCTGGTCAGACCATTCATCGGAGATAATTGTCCATCTCTAGCTAACAAACCCAAATTATTTTTCATTCAGGCTTGTCGAGGAATGAAATTTGATCATGGTACCGAGGTAGGTGTTGACATGACAGATGGACCAGAAGTACAGATAGGTGATGGCATATCACTTCCAGTGGAGGCTGACTTCTTATTTGCATATTCAACAGTATCGGGATATTATTCCTGGAGGAATTCAGGTCGTGGATCCTGGTTTATTCAGTCTCTCGTCAAGAATTTAGAGCTTTACGGAAAAAAGAGAATAGATCTTGTAAGATTGCTGACACGAGTAAATAAGGACGTTGCACAGAACTTCGAATCTACTAATGACGAGGTAGAAATTTTTAATCGCGCAAAACAGGTACCTTGTATTACGTCCATGCTGACCAAGAAAATTTACCTTTGATGTACTGTTGAACAGTTTTCTGTGTTTCGGCTTTAAAGGGAGTAAATGTTCTTCATCTTAAAACTTCTACAATTATTTTGTATTAAAAGAATTTTTCATTCCTCTGTAAGAAAGATAGCCTTGAAAAGAAAATCAATACCTAAGTATATATATATATATATATATATATATATATATATATATATATATATATATATATTTGCATATTTCAATTGAATTAAGGGGGGGGGAGTTAACGTGCGTGATTATCAACTAGAATAGTACAGGATTTCCTCAGCATAATAAATAATAAAATATTTCATGTGCTGATAATACCGTTATACACCAAGCAAACATGAAATTGAACGTGTCAGCCGCTGTAATAACAACGCTTTTTAATGAATTTGCAACGCTATGGTTTGGGAGTTATATTATACTTAAGTTCGACAGGCTAACCACTAAATGAAAAAGTATGTTCTGTTTGCTGTTTATTATATTTGCTGAACAGCATTGTATTGATCGTTTCATAGCATTGTTAGGTTGAACTGTTTAGATTATCTGCCAATTTTATTCAAACTGTTTTATGCTCCGTAAATATTTAAATTGAAACTAAAATAACCCAAATTCGTGTTTGCTAATTTCGACGGGTCTCTTGTCCCGGGCGCAAGAGGTCTTGGGCGCCAAACCCCCTTTGGGCCATCTTTGTCACCCCGGGCGTCATTTACTCTTTGTACGTCACTGCTAACACTATATTCATTTACACGCTATATATTCAAAAAGCTTTTAAGGGAGTGCAAGAGGGTTGATGGTCATTGGTTGGGGTTGGATTAAATGGGGATTATGTCGGTGCTGGAACTGTCTGCTGGCCAGATTTCTAAGACTGGACTTGTGCAAGCATTTAAAATCGTTAATATAGCCAAGATTTTCCGAATTAACATTTGAACTTATTAGCCAAAGCTTGCATCCGTGTTACCAATTACTGGCAAAATCTGTTTAAAAATTATGTTCTTTGTACTACAGCAATTAAAGCACCAACCTAGTCCTCCAGACACTAAAGCATTATATATCGGCACCTTAAGCAGGATTGTAAGTGCATTTCTTATAACACGCTTTTTTTAATTATAAATCTGCATCCGTTTTATTAAATTGTATTAATTTAGAAAACCTTTGAGTTATTATGTTTCTTTTTTGCTATTATTGCATACTGCACTGTAAGATAACATTGCTCTGCAAATCTGTTATCTCTTAGTTTTTTGAAATTCAGAAGTCACAAATTACAAGCACTTGTTCGGAGATAGACAAAGAGCAGTACAAGTAGAATGTACGTATTCGTCTCCTTTTTGGCAAACCTACACTTTTGTTATCAAAATAGTGTCGCCGTACTTTTGAAACTTGTTAATATATTGATGACTTGTATCAATTTTATTTGTTGCTCGCTCGTAACTCGTTTATTCCTTCCTTCTTTCTCGTTTCTTGTGTTCATAAACCCTTTTCGTACGAAAAGCAGCAATACAAAACAGAAAGGAAAATAATGAAGGATGACTGACTGGAATCTCAGGTGTTTCCGTCTCGTTTTCTTATCTGTTACTATGAATTCAGTAATTTTAGCATCTATCGGACTGTTTTATATAGATGATTTGACACATTACTCGTTGTGTTTCTTTTTATGCAGTTAAGAACTCGAAAGGTCTGACATGATTCAGAGTAAACCGTCTACGTTTAGAAGGAATTTTTGACAGTTACATGTGTAAAATAATGCAGATTTGGGGTATGTTATATAAAACAAACTTGTTTCTGCTGTAAAATAAGTCCGAACAGAATATTGCATTTATTTCGCTAATAATTTTATGACATAAAAAAACAACATCCCAGTGAGCGCAATGAATGTATACCGTTAATGACCTCCGACACTACGTAAAGGGACATCACTTGTACATTGCCATACTTTGTTTTCTTTCAAACCTTACGCTTATTATTTTTTTTAGTCA